>CM040798.1:44167406-44209906 GCA_022829025.1 Squalius cephalus
AGAGTATGTTACAAACAGTATACACGAAAATACAGCACATGTGCACACTAGCGGGATTCATGTGGATCTACATCAAGACATTGAAAGATTTATACGTTTTCAAAGTTTTAACTGCTTTTTGCTTCATAGAAAGTCAAATTGAGTCAATATAAAGCTCAATTTCTCTCTTAAATGACGTAAAACGGAGTTTTTACAGGAAAATGTACATTTGTGAACATATAATTTTGCCATTAAAAGAATACAGTTTATTATATAATAAATAGACTGTGCTTGTCTCTATAGTTCTCCAAAAGACCAAATAATAAATGTTTCCAAAAACAACACAAATTGGCCGTCAATGTTCTTTGTGATAAAATTACAAACATTTTTCCAAAATGGTCTTACAATCGGGCAGTGCCGAATAAATGAACCACAACTGACACAAAAAGTGCAATTCAAATCAATGTCACTTTTAAATTTCACAAAGTAATGTTTAACTGGGTAAATTATATGTAACATTTTTGAATGATACTTCCTTAACTTTGTTTGTAATTAAATATTTATTACGAAAAAGCCAAACCTTTTTCCACACAATATTGTCTGTCAATTGATTCCAATATGAGTAAATATAACTATGAAAAGTATAACTCTGAATCAACATGCAGCAATGCTACATTATTCTAAATGTCAATCATTTGTTAACAAACAAGTATTCATTACTTCAATGAGCTCATTGTTTCTGCATTAAATTATTACATTGTTTAAATTAATAACTTTTTAGCTAACTGTGATTTTGTATATGTGCATTTCTGAAACACATAACTTAGACAGTTTCCTCAGATAACAGATCACTCTAAATTATAATTCATGCATTTTCTGTAAAGCTGCTTTGAAATGATGTGTACTGTGAAAAGCGCTATACAAATAAATGTGAATTGAATTAATTCGGTTACATTTCTATTATATAAAGTGCTTAAAAACTGATCTGACGGATAGAAGCACTCACTTTGAAACGATGTGAATTGTGGAAAGCGCTTCAAATGTTAATTGCATTAAATATAAGGCAGAGACACATTGTTTCTTTGAAATAAAGCTCTTATGAATCTGTTCTGTGAGTTAAAAGAAAAACAGATATGCCCTACATAAGAACTTACTATAGTAGGTGCAGACCATTGTTGAATATTAATTCTTTTCTGATGTCTAAACAGTGTGTGTGTGTGTGTTCTCTCGGACAGGCTGGGGTCTGTGCGCGGCCAAGGCTCAGTATCCCATCGCTGACATGGTGAAGATGTTGAAGGAACAGGGCAAAACTGTGAGGTCAGACGCTCAACTCTCGCGAACTCTTAAATCAGCGAGAACATCAAAATAATCGCATGCTGAACTCTCACACATCCAGTGTTTTCAATGTCTTGAATACTTGGCAGGTCAGCAGCGTAATTCTGTTACAAAGGAGACAAAACACATCTGTGTCTAATAAAACAGCGCTGGTAAAAACGCAGGCGTTCTGTAAATAAAGAGGGAAAGTGTAAAACATTCTCCGAGTATTTACATCGCAGACGGTGGAGAAGACAGGATTTATAGCTTGAGGAATAAACGGTTACGCTTTATTCTCAGGTGCCCTTGTTAAGTTCTGAGTAATATTAATTAACAACATGAACTTACTATATAATTATAGTTAGTCATGTAATTATGCATTATGCAAAAAAAACAAAAAAACAATCTTTCTTAGTATTTTTGTCTTGTTCTCCAGTACAAATAAAGCAAAATGACTTCAGATATCAATTGCAAAATGTATCAGTTTTTTTGCTTAAAACTAGAACAAATATCTGCAGATGGACTATCAATAAATAATTGTTTTCCTTCTGAATTAAGATTATATTTCTGACTCCATTGGCAGATATTAGTTCTTGTTTTAAGCTCAAACTCACTTCATTTTCAGTTTTCAGAAAGCAAGTCTTAATATCTTCAGTCATTTCGCTTCTCCAGTAAATGCATCTTGATTTAAGAATGTTTAGATATTTGTGCTGGAAAACAAAACGAAAATACTGAGGAAGAACGTAATTTTTGCAGTGTTTTTTACTATGGTAAGTGTAACTGAATGAACTCCCACTTGCTCTGCTGTTGTTCTGATTATAAAGCTCATATTCTGCCGTAGTTGAGTATCGTGTGTGTGTGTGTGTGTGTGTGTGTGTGTGTGTGTGTGTGTGTGTGTGTGTGTGTCAGGTTTGGGATTCACCCGGTGGCCGGACGGATGCCCGGACAGCTCAATGTGCTCTTGGCCGAGGCCGGCGTCCCGTACGACGTGGTTCTAGAGATGGACGAGATCAACGATGATTTCCCAGGTCAGATTTATTTATTTATTTAAGGGCTCATATAATGCCCTTTTCACAAGATGTAAAATAAGTCTCTGATGTCCCCAGAGTGTGTGTGTGAAATTTTAGCTCAAAATACCCCACAGATATTTTTATATATCATTTTAAAATGTCACTTTTTGAGGGTGAGCAAAAACGCACCGTTTTTGTGTCTGTCCCTTTAAATGCAAATGAGCTGCTGCTCCCGGCGCAGGGGGCGGAGCTTCAAGAGCTTGTGTCCTTTTAAGTCCCTTTAAAACTTTTAGCCTTTTATGTTCAAACCGGAGTCAGACAATGATGGAGAGACTCAAGAAGAGACAACATGTAGAAGCAACAGGACATTTCTGAACGGTTAGTTGATGAATTTATGAAGCTGATGTGTAGTTATCTTCTAGTCATTGATTAGCATATTCTGTCTTGATAATCTATAAATCGTGTCCCCGGGGGCGGGGTTTATGTAAAATTGTATTTAAAGAACTGATCTGACTGTTACTTCAACTCTGAACTTCATCTACACTAGTGTTGGCTTGACTTTTTATTAAGTACATTTTTGTTTAAAAATAAAAAATAAATTATAAGTAAACTTTTATCTTTTTATTAAATATTAAGACTTTTCATATTTGTGAAAGAGTCTCTTCTGCTCACCAAGACTGCATTTATTTGATCAAAAATACAGTAAAAATTGTGAAATATTATTACAATGTAAAACGGTTGTTTTCTATGTGAATATATTGAAAAATGTGATTTATTCCTGTGACAAAACCTGAATTTATTTCATTAAAAATACAGTAAAAAGCACAAAATATTAGAATTTAAAATATCTGTTTTCTATGTGAATATATAGTAAAGTGTAATTTATTCCTGTGATCAAAGCTGAATGTTCAGCATCATTACTCCAGTCTTCAGTGTCACATGATCCTTCAGAAATCACTCTAATATGAGGATTTGATGCTCAAGAAAAATGTATGATTATTATCAATGTTGAAAACAGTTGATCTGCTTCAGACTTCTGTGTAAACCATCATACATTTTATTTTTCAGGATTCTTAGAAGAATAAAAAGTTAAAAAGAACAGCATTTATTTCAAATAGAATCTTTTGTAACATTATAAATGTCACTTTTGATCAATTTCATGCATCCTTGCTGAATAAAAGTATTAATTTCTTCTTCTTTTTTTAATAGTAGTAATAATGTTATGTTAAATAGCCAAAGTATTTTTTTATGCCCATTGATTTCCATTGAATATGAAGTAGTGAGCGAGTTATCAGCGTTTGACTGAGCTGTCAGTGGGTTGTTTACGCATGCGGTGTAAAACACGTCTCGTATCTGTCCGGTACAGGCGGACGAGCCGATGATCAACAGACGGCAGCGGTCAGGACACATGTGGAGTCTGGTCTTTGTAATAACTCATTTTGATTATGTAATTGTGCCTAGACATGCAACCTGGAGTTGGAGTCGGAGTCGGAGGGCAGCACGTGTTTTTATTTAGCCGGCGCAGATAAGCATGTAGAGCGAGGGAGAAACCTGATCGCATCGCATGAGAACGACCGTCTTATTGTTCTCTCTCTCTGTGTGTGTGTGTGTGTGTGTGTGTGTGTGTGTGTGTGTGTGTGTGTGTGTGTGTGCAGAAACCGACCTGACGCTCGTGATCGGAGCCAATGACACCGTCAACTCCGCAGCGCAAGAAGATCCGAACTCTATAATTGCTGGGATGCCGGTGCTAGAAGTGTGGAAGTCAAAGCAGGTGATTATTGATTATTGATTATACACAGCCGTGTGAATAAGGTCTCCGTCTATATTGGAAAACACAAAATGTCCACACTAGCGTTTTCCGAAAGTTTCTCATCCACACTGGCTACGTTTACATACAACCAAATAATCTGTTAGTAATTGGATTGACGACTCAATCGGACTGAAAGCTTCATGTAAAACTTCATGAATAGCGTAATGACTTAGAAATAGCGTAATGATGTAGAAATAGCGCAATGATGTAGAAATAGCGTGATGACGTAGAAATAGTGTAATGACGTAGAAATAGCGTAATGATGTAGAAATGCGTAATGATGTAGAAATAGCGTAATTATGTAGAAATAGCGTAATGACTTAGAAATAGCGTAATGACGTAGAAATAGCGTAATGACGTAGAAGAAATAGCGTAATGACGTAGAAATAGCGTAATGACTTAGAAATAGCATAATGACGTAGAAGAAATAGCGTAATGATGTAGAAATAACATAATGACTTAGAAATAGCGTAATGACGTAGAAATAGTGTAATGACTTAGAAATAGCGTAATGACGTAGAAATAGCGTAATGACGTAGAAATAGCGTAATGACGTAGAAATAGTGTAATGACTTAGAAATAGTGTAATGACGTAGAAATAGCGTAATGACGTAGAAATAGCGTAATGACGTAGAAATAGCGTAATGATGTAGAAGAAATAGCGTAATGACGTAGAAATAACATAATGACTTAGAAATAGCGTAATGACTTAGAAATAGCATAATGACGTAGAAAAATAGCGTAATGATGTAGAAATAGCATAATGACGTAGAATAGCGTAATGACTTAGAAATAGCGTAATGACGTAGAAATAGCGTAATGATGTAGAAATAGTGAAATGATGTAGAAATAGCGCAATGATGTAGAAATAGCGTAATGACGTAGATAGTGTAATGATGTAGAAATAACATAATGACTTAGAAATAGCGTAATGACTTAGAAATAGCGTAATGACGTAGAAAAAATTGCGTAATGATGTAGAAATAGCATAATGACATAGAATAGCGTAATGACTTAGAAATAGCGTAATGACGTAGAAATAGCGCAATGATGTAGAAATAGCGTAATGATGTAGAAATAGTGTAATGATGTAGAAATAGCGTAATGATGTAGAAATAGCGTAATGATGTAGAAATAGTGTAATGATGTAGAAATAGAGTAATGACGTAGAAATAGCGTAATGACTTAGAAATAGCGTAATGACTTAGAAATAGCGTAATGATGTAGAAATAGCGTGATGACGTAGAAATAGCGTAATGACGTAGTAATAGCGTAATGACGTAGAAATAGTGTAATGATGTAGAAATAGTGTAATGATGTAGAAATAGCGTAATGACGTAGAAATAGCGTGATGACGTAGAAATAGCGTAATGACGTAGTAATAGCGTAATGACGTAGAAATAGCGTAATGATGTAGAAATAACATAATGACTTAGAAATAGCGTAATGACTTAGAAATAGCGTAATGACGTAGAAAAAATTGCGTAATGATGTAGAAATAGCATAATGACATAGAATAGCGTAATGACTTAGAAATAGCGTAATGACGTAGAAATAGCGCAATGATGTAGAAATAGCGTAATGATGTAGAAATAGTGTAATGATGTAGAAATAGCGTAATGATGTAGAAATAGCGTAATGACGTAGAAATAGCGTGATGATGTAGAAATAGCGTAATGACGTAGAAATAGCGTAATGACGTAGATAGTGTAATGATGTAGAAATAACATAATGACTTAGAAATAGCGTAATGACTTAGAAATAGCGTAATGACGTAGAAAAAATTGCGTAATGATGTAGAAATAGCATAATGACATAGAATAGCGTAATGACTTAGAAATAGCGTAATGACGTAGAAATAGCGCAATGATGTAGAAATAGCGTAATGTAGAAATAGTGTAATGATGTAGAAATAGCGTAATGATGTAGAAATAGCGTAATGATGTAGAAATAGTGTAATGATGTAGAAATAGAGTAATGACGTAGAAATAGCGTAATGACTTAGAAATAGCGTAATGACTTAGAAATAGCGTAATGATGTAGAAATAGCGTGATGACGTAGAAATAGCGTAATGACGTAGTAATAGCGTAATGACGTAGAAATAGTGTAATGATGTAGAAATAGTGTAATGATGTAGAAATAATGACGTAGAAATAGCGTAATGACGTAGAAATAGCGTGATGACGTAGAAATAGTGTAATGATGTAGAAATAGCGTAATGACGTAGAAATAGCGTAATGATGTAGAAATAGCGTGATGACGTAGAAATAGCGTAATGACGTAGTAATAGCGTAATGATGTAGAAATAGCGTGATGACGTAGAAATAGCGTGATGACGTAGAAATAGCGTAATGACGTAGTAATAGCGTAATGACGTAGAAATAGCGTAATGACGTAGAAATAGTGTAATGATGTAGAAATAGCGTAATGACGTAGTAATGAAATAGCGTAATGATGTAGAAATAGCGTAATGATGTAGAAATAGCGTAATGACTTAGAAATAGCGTTAATGATGTAGAAATAGCGTAATGACGTAGAAATAGTGTAATGACGTAGAAATAGCGTAATGACTTAGAAATAGCGTAATGTAGAAATAGCGTAATGACGTAGAAATAGCGTAATGACTTAGAAATAGCGTAATGATGTAGAAATAGCGTAATGACTTAGAAATAGCGTTAATGATGTAGAAATAGCGTAATGACTTAGAAATAGCGTAATGACGTAGAAATAGCGTAATGACTTAGAAATAGCGTAATGATGTAGAAATAGCGTAATGATGTAGAAATAGAGTATTTATATCGTAGAAGGTGGAGAAACCAGAATTTATAGCTTGAAGAATAAACGGTTACGCTTTATTTTCAGGTGCCCTTGTTATACTCATATAAGTTCTGAGTAATATTAATTAACAACATGCACTTACTATATAATTATAGTTAGTCATGTAATTATGCATTATGCAAAAAAACAACAACAATCTTTCTTAGTATTTTTGTCTTGTTTTCCAGTACAAATAAAGCAAAATGACTTGAGATATCAATTGCAAAATGTATCAGTTTTTTTGCTTAAAACTAGAACAAATATCTGCAGATGGACTATCAATAAATAATTGAAACGGCGTTTCGGGTGCCTGAAAACGCAAACTTTTGAAAACGTGTTACAAGTTTTTGAAAATGTTCTCCGTGTAAACAACAAAACCATGAATCTCTGAAGACGATGATGTCATGCACATGTGTATTATGTGTTCAGTCTATAGTGTTTCATCACCATCTACTGGCCTGGCAGCAGAATACAGCGATTTTAGTCGTAAATCTGTGTGAACGGGGATCGTTTTGACAATAGGGTCGTCAGTACGTGGAAAACTCAAAGAAAAAACTTCTCCGTTTTAAGTGTATTGTTGTCGTGTAAACGTACCCTTAGTGTGGACATGGCCTAAGCGTGTGTGTGTGTGTGCAGGTGATCGTGATGAAGCGCACTTTGGGTGTGGGATACGCTGCGGTCGATAACCCCATTTTCTACAAGCCCAACACTTCCATGCTCCTGGGAGACGCCAAGAAGACCTGCGACAGTTTACAGGCCAAAATAAGAGACGCCTTTTACTAACAAGAGTGCAAGAAATCATTTATTGTCAGATACACATTGAAGTGCCTTTAGAAATCCAATCAGTGAATGTTTCAGCCATTCTGGGAATATGCATGCGGACTTTGACTTGTAAATAAAAAATATTTAAATCTCACTGAGACAAAATGCATCCACTGCGTTCAAATAATAGTTATTGTTTGTTTGTTTCACACTTTCCCAGCAGCCTGTTTGGCTTTATTGATGAGTTTATGCAGGAATGAGAAGAAGAACAGCAGGTTGTCGTATTCTCCCGTGTACTCGGAGAAGTAGTGGTTGTGCAGGTCCTTCAGAAAGTAGTAAACGGCCTCTATTGTGGCCAGGTATGTGTCCGGACTGCCTTTCTGACGCCGCCAAAAACAGGTTCTTCTGCTCTTGAGCTCCACGTGTGGTAAAGCTGCAGGGAAATAACATGCATAACGTCACGTCTGAGACACACAGACACATGCTAAAGGGATTTTCACACTGCGCCGTTCTTAAACCCCTCTTTTAACCTCGGGTGGAGGAACATTTCACACTTGTAATTTAGAAGTGCATTATAAAAGTACAATGGATTGTACTGTTCTTTAAAGTCCCCCTGTAGTCAATAATTTTATCTCTTAAAACTCATCTGATCACCAAAATGACATTTTGTTCCTTGAAAAAATATTCATGCCTTAAAATATCTTGAATGTAACTCATTTAGTATGCGCGGTTCTATAAATATGCAAATGAGCCCTGCCTCCACTCACTCACTCAGCTCAGAGATCCACTGGTTGACGATCACACGTTGATCTGATTGGTTACAAGGTAGTTTGTGACGTCAGAAACACCAGCGATTTCAAAGCGTGTTTTTAATGTGGTGTTTTAAGAAGAATTTACACGTGGTTTATCTTAAATCATATTGAAAACACCACATTAATAACCATTATTAAAAACACGCTTTGAAATCGCTGGTGTTTCTGACGTCACAAACTACCTTGTAACCAATCAGATCCACGAGTGATCATCAACCAGGTGATCTCTGAGCTGAGTGAGTGAGTTGAGGCGGGGCTCATTTGCATATTCATAGAACCGCGTATACTAAATGAGGCAAGGGTGTCGAGTTACATTCAAGATATTTTAAGGCATGAAGACATTTTTTTCCCAAGGAGTTTTTTTTTAATATTATATTTAATTTTGGTGAGTTTTAAGGGATAAAATGATTGACTTTAAAGTGTGAAAGGCGCTAAAGATGAGAGGGAATCTGCTGGCACCTTGAAGACGTTCATCTGTGATGATTCTGGTGGTTTGGTTCCAGGTGCTGTCGATGAAAACCACTCTCTGGATCGGGCAGGTGTGAGTTTCAGAAGCCGCCGCCTTTAATCTCTTCGATCTCTGCGCTCCACCGGCTGAAAAATACTCCCATAATTCCTCCACCGTCATTGCATCCGGTCCGGGAAACACCAGCACGATCTGTGGGGAGAACAGGGATCCGTAAATCCCGAGACGGACTCCGCACACGGCGGGTCGGAGGGGTTTCGCTCAGTGCTGGGCGGTATACCGGTTCATACCGAACACCGCCGTTTATTTTTGTTATGATAATAATTTTTAATATACCGCAATACCGGTGTATGTTGCGAACGCGGCGCGATTTTTTTCTAAATGTCGACAAAAAAGTATTGCAAAATGACGGCATTTCCATTAACCGATGTTATACGACCAAAACTTCATTTTTCCTCTTGTGATAAATAAAATCATTCCAAAATCATGGCAACGGACGGTGGTAGGTTTATGTATTATATCCCAGCCACTGCACTGGCCATTATTATTAATGGAAGGAGATGTATGAGTGTTTTCAAGCATTAATGGAGAACTCCGGTCAGTTTTAACATTGAGCTCATTTTTTTGTACATTTGGAGTGCTGTCAATACAGAGAACAACGACAAAAATTGGTGTTGCCTACACCGTGTTATCCTCTTTTTAAAATTTGCACCCTGTTGACTTCAATGGGGCAAGTTTTAAACCTGCTTTTAGCCTCTTAACATCCTTGATGTGTCATTACAAGTGCACAGGTCATGTGAGTGATTCCTTCTGAGTGAACACGAGTGAGTCTGACTGCAGTAGATGTGAAAGATATGAATAAAAATGATGTTATTTCAGCCAGCGCTCATACCTGTGTTTACATCCTGTTTTCGGGCGAAGGCCACAGTAGTCGATTGTCGAGTTCATGCGCATAGGTTTAGTACGTACGATCATGCGCCCGAACTCGACAATCGACTACTTTGGACTTCAACCGCAAACAGGATGTAAACACAGGTATGAGCGCTGGCTGAAATAACATCATTTTTATTCATATCTTTCACATCTACTGCAGTCAGATTCACTCGTGTTCACTCTGAAGGAATCACTCACATGACCTGTGCACTTGTAATGACACATCAAGGATGTTAAGAGGCTAAAAGCAGGTTTAAAACTTGCCCCATTGAAGTCAACAGGGTGCAAATTTTAAAAAGAGGATAACACGGTGTAGGCAACACCGATTTTTGTCGTTGTTCTCTGTACTGACAGCACTCCAAATTTACAAAAAAATGAGCTCAATGTTAAAATTGACCGGAGTTCTCCATTAATGGTGAGGAACGACCCTTATTATACTGTGAGCGGCACATATGAGGAGTTTCTGGGTGTTTCTCCCTCAGATCTGCTCAGAGGTCTTGATTGTGGCATTTATTTGAGGTTTAGAATCCATTATTCCTGTAATTCTTTTGTCTTATATGAGTTTAATCAAGAACTCTGTCTTGTATTCTGTCCAAACACACCTCATCATCTACATCAGGTGACCTGTAAATGCACAAAAACGGTTTCCATTGCAGTTTTGCGAAATATTCATTTTTCGAATTGCCTGAAAAACCTCCTCATGCGAGCGGAAAAACTTTTTTTCGATAAATGGGAGTTTTTGCGAAATTGACGTGTTTCCATTGGGCGTATCTTCAATTCGCAATTTTAATTTGTGCAATTTGAAGGGTAATGGAAGCGCGGCTCCTGTTGCACTGGTGATGCTCAGCTGTGTGTGTTACTGAGCGTGACGGTGAAGATGGAGAGGTTAAACTATAATTGATAGCTGTCAAATAATATTACAGTTTTTCCCATACATTGCTTCATAATATCAACACTGCCCGCCACAAGTAGATTTTCTTGAAGGCTTTGACATCGTTGCATAAACATGAGCACTGCACGTTTCAAAGTCAGGGTTAGGGTACCGTGAAACCGGTATAATTTTGAAAAATACCGTGATATAAATCTTTGGTCGTGCCGCCCAGCACTAGTTTTGCTCACGTTTTCTGCGCTCTGGTCCAGCTCGGGGATGCAGGGATATGTGTAGATGGTGACGTCTTGCGGCGCGAGGATTCTGGCCTGAATTGCCGTGCTCTTGCCGTCCGTTTCATTCGGGTGTTTGATGATGTCGATCTTCACCGGCAGCTGAAAACACCAGACAGATGTTTCATGAGCTTTAAAGAGGACATATCATGAAAATCTGACTTTTCCCGTGTTTAAGTGCTATAATTGGGTCCCTGGTGCTTCTACCAACACAGAAAACATGAAAAGTGAAACCCAGTAACTGTGTTCTGGAGAGCCTTTCTCTGCAAGCATGTCAAAAAATAAGCCGATCAGATTTCGCTCTCCTTCTGACGTATGAAGAGGATCTTATTATAATATTACCGGCCCTTAATCTGCACGTTTACACTCATGACAACAGAGACCAGTTCTAGCAGTGAAACCAGTTCTAACGCACTGATGAAGATCCAGCAGAGCCTGAAGCTGTTCTGTGGTTGAGCACAGACGAGCACTGAACACTACTGACCAGGGGCCTCATTTATAAAGCTTGCGTACGCACAAAACGGGGCTGAAAACATGCGTACGCCAGTTCCTGCGCAAAAGGTGGGATTTATAAAGAAAAACTTGACGTGAAAATATGCGCACCTGCACGCAAACTCTGACCCATGCGTACGCACATTTTGGAGACGGAGCAGTTTGGCGACACCGATGGTGAGTTGGAGTTAAATGTCTTTTTGGTCACTTTTAGAATTTAGAATTAAAATTAAACATAATACAGAAAGATAATACAAATATAATTTCACTCACCAAGCCTGTCACTTGAAGCAAATATCCATCCCATCTTAAATGGCCGCGCCAGCGAGGGCGTTGGGCCGTTTAGTGAAACTGACGCTTAAATAAATAAAATAATGATTTAAACTATGTTTTACTTCTGATATAAACATTTAGATTAAATATGCTATTCAAATTATGGAGTTACACACTTAAACATGAAATCATACTGAAAAGTTACAACATTTTTTTTATATTCAATCAATAGAAATATTTGTTGTGGATGCGATTGTTTTTGAACACTTTTCCTGTGGCGTGCTTTAATGTTTTAACCACAGAGATCATTGCTTATCATGATAATACCAGATTGTCTGAGAAAATAGTTTCGTGCAAATAATGCCCAAGGCCTATCTGTTTCCATTAAAAATATAAATCAATTAAAAATACAATTCGGCAAGTGGAAAAGACTTTCTCTGAAATGTATTTTACACTATTTGATTTATGTAGGCTATTCAAAAACAAGGCAAGGATAGACAACTACTTGATTTGTATTAATGTAATGTTTCTTGTACCGTTTATATCATTTGCATATGATTATTCATCCACGTGATAACGTTTAAGTTATCACGTGGATGAATAATCATATGCAAATGATATGTAGTTGAGGATCTGCATAGTAAAACTAGGCGTTGTAAGCTCCATATATGGTTATTTCGGGTGGAGACGCATGTGCGCACAATCTTCCGCTGACTGGGATTTATAAAGTGAATTCTGCGCAGGTTCTGGCGTACGCACGGTTTGATAAGTCTGAATAATTTTTTGCGTACGCCATTTTTGGCTTTTGTGCGTACGTACATTTTTAGTAAGGTTCCTACGCACAGTTTTATAAATGAGGCCCCAGAACATGTCACCGCTGTCTTATAAAGACCTCAGGAACTGTGGACACTTGTGGAGAAGTTCAACATGATGATGAGATGATCAGTGTAACTCCACAACAACTACAGAAATGTGTCCACTAACATTCAGAAGCTCTTCCTGAGTCTCTCCGTAAGGCTGCACTCGCTACTGGTGATTCTGGGATTCTGGATGAGTGAGATTGGCCTGTTCTGCTATTGCCGGAGTTTCTGAAGCTCGTGTAAAGACTCCGCCCTCTTCTGAACATAGGCGGGGCTAAAGCTCATTTGCATTTAAAGGGACACACACAAAAACTGCATGTTTTTGCTAACACCCAAGAAGGGGCAAATTTGACAAGCTATAATAAATGATCTGGTATTTTGAGCTGAAATTTCAAACACTTTCTGGGGACGCCATAGATTTATATTACATGAAAAGGGGCATAATAGGTCAATTTAACAAACACAACATGCAATTCATTGTATATTTCTTTTTCCGTGGACCGTGAAAGGAGATGTTGATTCATATGAGGAACTTAATCATTTTCTAATCCTAAAACTATGGAAGGAATGAGTGTTAGGCGGCCACGAGTTTCCTGTGGGTTTTGGATTTATTGAGTTACTTTTATGTCGAAGGCCAATTGTCTTCCAGTAATGTTCACCACAAACCTTATTTTACTCATAATTCCAAAATGTAAAACACGGTTAATTCAATCATGAAGAATTGGCTCGGTCTATAAATTAATTAATTAAGTTATTCTGATTCAATATTATTAAGATAAATCATTTACAATAAACACTGCAATATTCCATAAAAAATAAAAACGGTCAATTCTGATTTCATGGTGACTTTCAATTCTGGTAAATTTTACTACTTTCATATATAACTTAAATTTCAGATTCTTATTGTTTCTTGTCATTTTAGCATCAGTCATACAGGTTTGGAGCGACATGATGGTGAGCAAATGATGACAGAATTGACACTTTTGGTTTAATTGTTCCTTTAAATGTGCACAGTTACAATGCGATTGTTTAAAGTCATGCTAACTGAGTTATGTGTGATGATGATGATGATGATGATGATGCGAGCGCGTGCTGTTTAATGTGATGGTTTACGGACCTTGACGCTCGGAACGTCCCGCGGCTCCAGCCCGACCAACGCGCAGCAGCTGTAGCAGTAAAACATGCGCGACGCGCCGCAACGCGAGCACTTCATCCGACCCGCGCGCTGCGCGTCATCCAGCGGGGCGTGCGACGCGAGCATCAAGCCGCTCAGAGAGCTCCTGTCCCCGGCAGCGCAGTCCTGATCCGACATGATCGCGTCCACACACACACTGTAAAACAGATGACAACAATCCCACGTGTTCACTGCGCACCGGAAACACTCACACGCCTCGAGGTCGAGGAAGCCGGAAGCCGAGGAAGCGGTTGCCTAGCAACAGACTGTTGTTTGTTTGAGACCATGGAGAAACAGACGAAGAAGAAGAATATTTGCTCCCTGGATGATTTTATTCAAGCTCAAGGACTGGTGGGTTCAAATGATCATTTAGCAGAATAAAGCAGCTAAGTTAACTATAGTTATGTATGTATGTATGTATGTATGTATTTGTGTGTGTGTGTGTGTGTGTGTGTGTCATCACTGGATAACTCTCAGTCTCACGAATTCGCGCCAAAACTTCTCACGAAATCGCGCCAAAACTTCTGTGGTGAGTCTAAACAAGTCCTCAGATGATCAAAATATATATATAATATAATTTAAGGCATTTAAAACCACTGACAAATAAATTGAATATAATTTTGGCAGCAGGTAAAATAAGTCTAAACAAGTCCTCAGATGTTTAAAATGAGTCTCTCTCTCTCTCTCTCTCTATATATATATCATAAAAACGGAGTTTAGATTGTTTTAAAGTGCAAGGTTGGACTTTTATATTACACAAAAGTTTACTTAATTTGTCTGTCATTTCCTTGTTCTGTCAGTCTAGTCAAATATGCGTTATTTGTGATGATAAAATGGAGAGTGTGTGTGTTAACCTGCCTGTGAACTCCAAACCTCTGTTTATTTCATTTACAGTAAGACATTGATATAATGATACATTATTATATTTATATTAATTTAAAGTATAATGACCTCATGAAATTGACAATTCAGCACCAACATATTGGTCTTAAAAATAGGCCTTATTTTGTAATGCCAAATTAAACTTTTAAATATATAAAAATTTTAAATGTAAAAAAAAAAAAGTGATATTATGAAGAGTTTTTGAGATCCACTCTATAATTGTTTTTTTTTAATCTTATTTAATACATTCTATACATTTACAGTGCTTTACTGTGTATAATAGGCTAAAACAAATATCTGGTCCTTGATTTTGGTTGGTTGAGTCGCGTTTGAAGCCATTGTAAATTAAGGCCCGTTCACACCAAGAATGATAACTATATTAGTGTCCATACTAGCGCACAATATCGCTCTGGGTCATGCCGAGAACATAGATACCAATTTTGCCATAGTCGGCCGAACTTCCTGTTCGCCATTTTGATTTTCTTAAAAAAAACCCGACTTTTTCAAGCTCCTCCTAGACCGTTTGTGTTCATAAAATATAGCATTTTACGACAAAATTCAAAATGACGATTCAGGAAATTTGGGTATCGTTCGACTCAGCATGCTGCACTGGATCTAATGGTCGTAACGGTTCAGCAAAAATGAAAATGTTTCATATCTCCTGACCACTAGGTGGCACTGTGTCGCTCTGAATATGTTAAAGTGTTGTGGAGATATAGCAGAGAATGTCTAATAAGGGGAGAACTTCCACTCTCAGTGAACTTCCAGCTTCTGAACTGGTTGCAGTTCCACTCTGGCTCCACATGAGGGCGCTCACAGGACGAGTGCAGAATGAATGGAGGTCTATGGCGCTATACCCCTCAAAATCCACTTTCCTCAGGATATAATTTTTTGTCTAGTAATTTGAATGTTGTATTCGAAAGGAGATGCAAAGAAATTACACACTGCTGGGTGTTAGATTTTTTAGAGTCACTTATTTGCTTTAAAAAGTCTTTTAAAATGTCAGTGACGTCACACACTTCGTACGACCAGAGATACTGCTTTACGGCAATCCCTCAGTCACTTTCTTTTCTCTCGAGGCATCGACAACACAGCTGACACAGGCAAACACACAACACAGCTGACACAGGCAAACACACAACACAGCTGACACAGGGAAACACACAACACAGCTGACACAGGCAAACACACAACACAGCTGACACAGGCAAACACACAACACAGCTGACACAGGCAAACACACAACACAGCTGACACAGGTAAACACACAACACAGCTGACACAGGCAAACACACAACACAGCTGACACAGGTAAACACACAACACAGCTGACACAGGCAAACACACAACACAGCTGACAGGCAAACACACAACACAGCTGACACAGGTAAACAACACAGCTGACACAGGGAAACACACAACACAGCTGACACAGGCAAACAACACAGCTGACACAGGCAAACACAACACAGCTGACACAGGCAAACACACAACACAGCTGACAGGCAAACACACAACACAGCTGACACAGGTAAACAACACAGCTGACACAGGGAAACACACAACACAGCTGACACAGGCAAACACACAACACAGCTGACACAGGCAAACACACAACACAGCTGACAGGCAAACACACAACACAGCTGACACAGGTAAACAACACAGCTGACACAGGGAAACACACAACACAGCTGACACAGGCAAACACACAACACAGCTGACACAGGCAAACACACAACACAGCTGACACAGGGAAACACACAACACAGCTGACACAGGTAAACACACAACACAGCTGACACAGGCAAACAACACAGCTGACACAGGTAAACACAACACAGCTGACACAGGCAAACACAACACAGCTGACACCGGTAAACACGACACAGCTGACACAGGGAAACACAACACAGCTGACACAGGCAAACAACACAGCTGACACAGGTAAACACAACACAGCTGACACAGGGAAACACAACACAGCTGACACAGGCAAACACACAACACAGCTGACAGGCAAACACACAACACAGCTGACACAGGGAAACACACAACACAGCTGACAGGTAAACAACACAGCTGACACAGGGAAACGCACAACACAGCTGACACAGGCAAACAACACAGCTGACACAGGCAAACACACAACACAGCTGACACAGGGAAACACACAACACAGCTGACACAGGTAAACACACAACACAGCTGACACAGGGAAACACAACACAGCTGACACAGGAAAACACACAACACAGCTGACACAGGTAAACACAACACAGCTGACACAGGCAAACACACAACACAGCTGACACAGGTAAACACAACACAGCTGACACAGGGAAACACACAACACAGCTGACACAGGGAAACACACAACACAGCTGACACAGGCAAACACACAACACAGCTGACACAGGGAAACACACAACACAGCTGACACAGGGAAACACAACACAGCTGACACAGGGAAACACACAACACAGCTGACACAGGGAAACACAACACAGCTGACACAGGGAAACACACAACACAGCTGACACAGGGAAACACAACACAGCTGACACAGGCAAACACACAACACAGCTGACACAGGGAAACACACAACACAGCTGACACAGGTAAACACACAACACAGCTGACACAGGTAAACACACAACACAGCTGACACAGGTAAACACACAACACAGCTGACACAGGCAAACACACAACACAGCTGACACAGGTAAACACAACACAGCTGACACAGGCAAACACACAACATAGCTGACACAGGCAAACACACAACACAGCTGACAGGCAAACACACAACACAGCTGACACAGGTAAACACACAACACAGCTGACACAGGCAAACACACAACACAGCTGACACAGGTAAACACACAACACAGCTGACACAGGTAAACACACAACACAGCTGACACAGGCAAACACACAACACAGCTGACAGGCAAACACACAACACAGCTGACACAGGTAAACACACAACACAGCTGACACAGGCAAACACACAACACAGCTGACACAGGTAAACACACAACACAGCTGACACAGGCAAACACACAACACAGCTGACACAGGTAAACACACAACACAGCTGACACAGGTAAACACACAACACAGCTGACACAGGCAAACACACAACACAGCTGACAGGCAAACACACAACACAGCTGACACAGGTAAACAACACAGCTGACACAGGGAAACACACAACACAGCTGACACAGGCAAACAACACAGCTGACACAGGCAAACACAACACAGCTGACACAGGCAAACACACAACACAGCTGACAGGCAAACACACAACACAGCTGACACAGGTAAACAACACAGCTGACACAGGGAAACACACAACACAGCTGACACAGGCAAACACACAACACAGCTGACACAGGCAAACACACAACACAGCTGACACAGGGAAACACACAACACAGCTGACACAGGTAAACACACAACACAGCTGACACAGGCAAACAACACAGCTGACACAGGTAAACACAACACAGCTGACACAGGCAAACAACACAGCTGACACAGGTAAACACAACACAGCTGACACAGGGAAACACAACACAGCTGACACAGGCAAACAACACAGCTGACACAGGTAAACACAACACAGCTGACACAGGGAAACACAACACAGCTGACACAGGCAAACACACAACACAGCTGACAGGCAAACACACAACACAGCTGACAGGTAAACAACACAGCTGACACAGGGAAACGCACAACACAGCTGACACAGGCAAACAACACAGCTGACACAGGCAAACACACAACACAGCTGACACAGGGAAACACACAACACAGCTGACACAGGTAAACACACAACACAGCTGACACAGGGAAACACAACACAGCTGACACAGGAAAACACACAACACAGCTGACACAGGTAAACACAACACAGCTGACACAGGCAAACACACAACACAGCTGACACAGGTAAACACAACACAGCTGACACAGGGAAACACACAACACAGCTGACACAGGGAAACACACAACACAGCTGACACAGGCAAACACACAACACAGCTGACACAGGTAAACACAACACAGCTGACACAGGGAAACACACAACACAGCTGACACAGGGAAACACAACACAGCTGACACAGGGAAACACACAACACAGCTGACACAGGGAAACACACAACACAGCTGACACAGGTAAACACACAACACAGCTGACACAGGTAAACACAACACAGCTGACACAGGGAAACACACAACACAGCTGACACAGGGAAACACAACACAGCTGACACAGGTAAACACAACACAGCTGACACAGGGAAACACACAACACAGCTGACACAGGGAAACACACAACACAGCTGACACAGGTAAACACAACACAGCTGACACAGGCAAACACACAACACAGCTGACACAGGTAAACACAACACAGCTGACACAGGGAAACACACAACACAGCTGACACAGGGAAACACAACACAGCTGACACAGGTAAACACAACACAGCTGACACAGGTAAACACAACACAGCTGACACAGGCAAACACACAACACAGCTGACACAGGTAAACACAACACAGCTGACACAGGTAAACACAACACAGCTGACACAGGGAAACACACAACACAGCTGACACAGGTAAACACAACACAGCTGACACAGGGAAACACACAACACAGCTGACACAGGTAAACGCACAACACAGCTGACACAGGTAAACGCACAACACAGCTGACACAGGGAAACACACAACACAGCTGACACAGGGAAACACACAACACAGCTGACACAGGTAAACACAACACAGCTGACACAGGGAAACACACAACACAGCTGACACAGGTAAACACAACACAGCTGACACAGGGAAACACACAACACAGCTGACACAGGGAAACACACAACACAGCTGACACAGGTAAACAACACAGCTGACACAGGGAAACACACAACACAGCTGACACAGGTTAACACAACACAGCTGACACAGGGAAACACACAACACAGCTGACACAGGGAAACACACAACACAGCTGACACAGGTAAACACACAACACAGCTGACACAGGGAAACACACAACACAGCTGACACAGGGAAACACACAACACAGCTGACATAGGGAAACACACAACACAGCTGACACAGGTAAACACAACACAGCTGACACAGGGAAACACACAACACAGCTGACACAGGGAAACACACAACACAGCTGACACAGGGAAACACAACACAGCTGACACAGGGAAACACAACACAGCTGACACAGGGAAACACACAACACAGCTGACACAGGGAAACACACAACACAGCTGACACAGGGAAACACACAACACAGCTGACACAGGCAAACACACAACACAGCTGACACAGGTAAACACAACACAGCTGACACAGGTAAACACAACACAGCTGACACAGGGAAACACACAACACAGTTGACACAGGTAAATACACAACACAGCCGACACAGGGAAACACACAACACAGCTGACACAGGCAAACACAACACAGCTGACACAGGCAAACACACAACACAGCTGACACAGGCAAACACACAACACAGCTGACACAGGGAAACACACAACACAGCTGACACAGGGAAACACAACACAGCTGACACAGGCAAACACAACACAGCTGACACAGGCAAACACACAACACAGCTGACACAGGCAAACACACAACACAGCTGACACAACACAGCTGACACAGGCAAACACACAACACAGCTGACACAGGGAACACACAACACAGCTGACACAGGCAAACACACAACACAGCTGACACAGGGAAACACACAACACAGCTGACACAGGGAAACACACAACACAGCTGACACAGGTAAATACACAACACAGCTGACAGGTAAACACACAACACAGCTGGCACAGGCAAACACACAACACAGCTGACACAGGCAAACACACAACACAGCTGACACAGGCAAACACACAACACAGCTGACACGGAAACACACAACACAGCTGACACAGGCAAACACACAACACAGCTGACACAGGGAACACACAACACAGCTGACACAGGCAAACACACAACACAGCTGACACAGGGAAACACACAACACAGCTGACACAGGGAAACACACAACACAGCTGACACAGGTAAATACACAACACAGCTGACAGGTAAACACACAACACAGCTGGCACAGGCAAACACACAACACAGCTGACACAGGTAAACACAACACAGCTGACACAGGCAAACACACGTGCTAGAAGAGTTTCTGTTTTGTTTGTTTCTGGTCCCGCTTCGGATGCCACGATGCCATCAAGCGGTATCCCTGGTCATAATCAGTCCTTCACTGACCAATCAGCGTTCATTAGCAGAATGATAGTGTGTTATGGGCAACAACAACTCAACCTGTAAGAAATCGAAAGGACATAAGTACTCGTTCATTCAACTTTCGACCTATAACCCATGTTGAACTTGCAAAACCTACAATCAAATCTGAGATTTCTCAATGGCAATCGGGTGAAAGAGACACATTTAGCCGTTTAGCCCCATAGACTCCCATTCATTCTGCACTCATGGGCGATCGCCCCCAGTGGAGCTCTCGTGGAACTACAACCAAAATTCGGTACAATAGGACTTAATAGGGAGTGGCCAGGCTCTCCGTAGACGGGCTCTGGATATAGCCTCACGTTCATTTTGGCGTGCGATTCGTTCGTGCGTTATTCGAGAACGGTTTGACGAATCAACTTAAATTCCATAACTTTTTTTCTAAAGATGATCTGGTCCAATTTTCGTGAAAATCTGAGCAATGGTCTAAGTAGGAGGAGTTTGAAAATTGAAAAAGTTTTTTGGAAAATTCTAAATTGTGGAAAACTTTCTTCAAAATTTGTGCCAAAGCATGATTGCTTTAATACACCATTTGTTTCAGGTTGATTGGCCAGTGACGTGTGAGGAGAATCTGGACGAGTCTTCATCACATCTCTACCGTCACTCTGGAGAAATATACGAAGAGCTCAAAGCCAGGGTCCCTTTTCCGTCTGAATCCCTGCAAAAAGACCTGCAGAGGCTTTGGATTAAACTGACTCTCCAGAACTCAATCTTTTCCTGAGAATCTGGAGCTCCGGACGTCTGTGTGGAAACATCTGTTTAAACTTCACACAGTCTGACTCTGCACCGATCATTTGGCAGAGACTAAACGAGCCGTTAGCATTTAATACGTTTAGCTTGTCACCATGTGTTTGTGGTGAGGATGATTGAGGCTGTTTGGCTGGTCTCAGCAGATTCAGATGAAGACAACAACACACTGATGTGAGACGAATGATACAAGATCCTCTTGACTCCATCACGGATACAGAGATAAATCCCATCAGCCTCGATTAAAAAAACACTTCCAAAAGTTTTTTTGTTTTTTTTGCAGTGATGCCATAGAAGAACTATTTTTGGTAGTAACTAATAACTAAACTCATCTTTAATCACCAAAATTACATATTTACATGTTTTTTTTCCCTTCATGTCTTAAAATATCTTGAATGTAACTCGACACCCTCACCTCATTTAGTATGCGCGGTTCTATGAATATGCAAATGAGCCCCGCCTCCACTCACTCACTCAGCTCAGAGATCCACTGGTTGACGATCACACGTTGATCTGATTGGTTACAAGGTAGTTTGTGACGTCAGAAACACCAGCGATTTCAAAGCGTGTTTTTGAGACTGTCTTTGGTTCACTGCAGTTTTAAGGAGGAAATACTCAGCAATGCTGTCGACTTATGAATTTACACATGGTTTGTCTTAAAGCATATTAAAAACACCACATAGACACACAAACAACATTAAAAGCTGGGTTTTAACAAAAGGGGGACTTTAAAGAGAATGATTAAAATGGCATAAAACTGAGATCTACCAGCACTTCACTTCATCAGACTGATTATTAATGACACACTGAATTATTATTTTTTGTCGCATCTGAACATCTGATATTAATGTTTCCCTGTCCATCTGTGGATCCGTTACAGAGGTTTTGATCAGTGTCTCAGCCACTGACAAAGGAAAGCACAGAAGAACGGCATGGATGATTCTTCTGTTCGCTCAGGTATGATGAAGCTGAACTTTTCTGATGTTAGCATCAGATTTTATTACTATTCTTTAATGATTAATGACAGTTGTTAAAGTCCCCCTGTAGTCAATAATCTGATCCCTTAAAACTCATCTTTGATCACCAAAATGACATATTTAAACGTTTTTTCTTTGGAAAAAAATATTCTTCATGCTTTAAAATATCTTGAATGTAACTCGACACCCTTGCCTCATTTAGTATACATGGTTCTATGAATATGCAAATGAGCCCCGCCTCCACTCACTCATAGCAGCTCAGGCCTGTGGTGTAAATCCAGCTTTTAATGTTGTTTATGTGTCTATGTGGTGTTTTTAATCTGCTTTAAGACAAAGCATGTGTAAGTTCATAAGTCGACAGCATTGCTGAGTATTTCCTCCTTAAAACTGCAGTGAACCAAAGACAGTCTCAAAAACACACTTTGAAATCGCTGGTGTTTCTGACGTCACAAACTACCTTGTAACCAATCAGATCAACGTGTGATCGTCAACCAGTGGATCTCTGAGCTGAGTGAGTGAGTGGAGGCGGGGCTCATTTGCATATTAATAGAACCATGCATACTAAATGAGGCAAGGGTGTCGGGTTACATTCAAGATATTTTAAGACATGAAGATTTTTTTTCACAGGAAAAAAACGTTTAAATATGTCCTTTTGGAGATCAAAGAGGAGTTTTAAGGGATAAAATTGACTACAGGGGGACTTTAAAAGCATTTTCTAGTGATGACCTCAGATACTAGTCATTGATAATGATTTAAACAAGCAAACCTGTGCAGAAAGGGCAGTCGGCGCCCTCTGGAGGAGAAACCGCTCTGATCCTTGTACGAAAAATATGAAATCCCATTTATTTTTACCCAAATTCTTTTCCGTTTTCATTTCGCTGGTTTTAATGGATTTATTAAATCATTAACGGGTTAATTAAATGTTAATACACGTCTAACGTATGTATAATCAAGTGAAGTGGAATACATTTTCTTCATCTGCATAATTATCTGAAACAGTAATTATCGGACAGCTCAATGCAATGATCCTAAAAATAGGCTTCATTTTTGTTTTGGCAGAACATAATGTGTTTTTTCTTTCGATGTTGAATTGTGAGCCGGTCACGGTCTCGAGGGATTCGCCCATGTGTGTTCAATCTCTGTGTTGTTTTAGACTTTATCTGGTCTTAGCTCAGATTCAAAGCTTTGATAAAACTCAATCGACGTGTCCACAGTTTACACTGCCAGAATCGCTCAGTCTTTTGATTTTATTTGGACTCGAACATGTTGAACTCATGTTGTGTGCTGAAGGCTTTCGACCAACAAACTAACAAACAAACGCCAGATGAATTCGAGACACGTTTATCAAAGAGATATAGGACAAATGAGTAGGACATTTTCATTTTCATTCTGAGATTTGTTCACAGACACTGATGAAACACACTGATTGTAAAGGTCCAGATGGATCCCAAGCAAACCTTTTGTTTGATAAATCAATGATGTCGTTTTTAGGCCCGTGAGAGTCTGTTTACATTCAGAACATGTTACAAATTATACGGTTAAACCAACTTTGCGTGACTTGGCAGAAGTGTTCACCTTACTTTAACTGTGTTTAGGTCAGAGGAGGGTGTATGTGGGTGTGTGAGTGTGTGTGAGTGTTTGTGTGTGTCTCTCGTTCACCTCCTGGGAATCATGTTTCGCTCAATCCCTCGAGCTTCTCCGACTCCATCGATCAAGATAAAACACATCCACAAGAAACAACAAGTACACAAACACTGAGGACTGAGCAACACTGCTTAGCAAAACTATATGACAATTAAGTGTTGATTAGACTGTAATTTATCGTACTGTGTGAGTGAGAGTGTATCGTGACACGAAAGATGAAATCGCTGAGTAATGATTATTTTGCTGGATGTAACAGGAAGGAATGGAAGCTCATCTCAGCCTCATAAAGAAAAAAATCATGCTTTTGTAAATAATAATTACAACCTTAAAAATTTAAAGAGATTTTTAAAAAATTACAAAAAGTCGAAGTTATGACGAGTCAAAATTGCCAAAATAATTATGACAGTCATAAATATAACAAAGTCAAAATTATGACACATTAAATCATAATTTTGACATAAAAAAATTGAAATGGTATTACTAAGTCATGAGATTAAACAGTTGAAATTATGAGATAACATCGGAAAAACATCGGAATTGAGTTTCTGTCATAATTTTGACATTTTATCTAAAAAATAGGTATGTTTTATGTCATAATTTCAAATTAGTATGTCATAATTATTGTTTTTTTATGTAAAAACACTGAATTTTACTGTTAAATAAACAAAAAAGTCCCCGTCGATCACGGTGGTTTGTTTGACATCATCATTATGATGATCAGTGTGCAGTAACTTAATTTCTTAAGATTATTTTTCTCCCAGCCGGTGTGACAGGAAATAAGATAAACGCAGTGAAGCTGATCATCAGAGCGGATGAAGGTGAACGTCTCAGATCACGCCACGCCATAGAAAGGTACATACATATTTTATTGAGATTGATCTATAATCATATAAAACCTCAGATTTCACTTAGTATTCTAGCAGCAAAAAATAAACTCCTGCAATCTCTGTGCAAGTTTTTTCAGCACAGCGATCCGGAATACAGTCGATTATTTCAGAGCCACCGACACATATATATATATAAATATCATAAATAACACACAATGACACATGGACACAATCACATTAAAACACGGAGGGATTGTGTGGAAAATTATACGCCCAGACTTGCTTGTCAAAGCCATTTCAGCTTAATGTGTTTGACTAATGAAAGTGTCTCTACATGAAGGCTGATCAATAATGAAAAGCAAAGTCGTTTATGAATGAGTAATGGAATATTGTGAAGACAAACATGTGATTTCTGAGAATGAGTCAATCGGGTGAAACTTTTTCGAATGCAAATAATGCCAAAAATTAAATAAAGGAACTGGTTTTCTCACTGAAATGAATACAAGAATGGAATGTTTCTAAATGAAAAGCAAAACTCCTCCGGATGAATGTTGATCGTTCATATAAATGCATTGCAGTGTTTATTCGATGTTTTCACTCTTAATGTCTCTAATGGTCGTGAAAGTGCGGCGAACAGAAACATAGACCCTCTAAAAAATATAAAAATAGTTTTATCTCAAAACACAGATGAGTATTTATAGCTGGTGTTTACATGAGTCCAAAACATTTTCATATATAAACCCAGTGCTGGTGGCGTTTCACCAACGTCTTCTCGGCAGAGAAAGAAAGAAAGCATGAATGTTTTATTGCACTGTAAACCCGAAAAAAATGTTTTTAAGTTAACTAATTTAATGTTTAAGTAAGCAGTACTTGCAGATTTTTTATTTTGTACTCATACATTTTAATTGCCCTTAACTTGAAATATTTGAGTACGGTAATTCTTACACAACTTAAATTTATCACATAAGCTCAACTTATATTTTTAGTCGTGGAAACTTGGCTAGCTTTAACCAGCTAATTCAATAAATACTACATTGCTTAATGGTAACGCAATGCTATGATAGCAGAGCACTTGCTGAATGAGTACAGCGATATAAAAGTTTAACATTCACTGTCCTCAAACAAAGCACATTCTCCACTCGTCACCATGATGGCAACCCCCCCAATAACCCAACAGAAACTCTTCTAAACTAGCATAGTAAAACATTAAACATTACTAAATCTCCCACTTAACATTAATTCATCACAAAAAAGCATTATATAACACCTAATTTTAGCATTTACTCTCCCTTTTGAATGTCATGGTAAAGCATGCTGGGAAATTCAGTTAAATTTAAGTTTATCTAGGATCAAGTTCATAAAATGTAACTTAAAATGTATCAGTTTTGTGAACTCAAAAGAAAAAGAAAGTTCTAAATACTCATTAATTAAATTTAATCTGATGGAACTTGTGTAATTTGAGTTGGCTCTACTCAAACCAATTGATTATTTTGAGCGTTAGGGTTTACAGTGTGATAAAACATGCTTCACGCTGACAGTAACCTCGCATGCATCTTCACGCCAGCTTCTTCTCGTCTTCCCTGCACTTTCGAGGGATGAAGTGAGAAGTGATGCTCTCCCTCCTCGTCTTCTTTCCTTTCAGCGGCCGGCCGTTTTTCGACATAGCGATGAACATCTCTTTTCCATCTTTAGTCTTTCTGACAGAAGCGTACGCGGTGTAGTAGTTCTCTAAAAACACTTCTTTGAAGTTGCAGCTGTCGTTGTAGTCTTTCTGTTCGGGAAAGGAGAGAACAGGTACGACACGACCTTAATTCGCTGTAAAAGTTGCTATATTTACTCTTAAAAGCATGAGAATGCATTAGCTGGAATCAGATTAAAAGATGTGTTTGCAGGACGGATGGGTTTTACTTTGCCCTGTAACATTCCGGTTCGGTTCATGGAAATATAATACTGGCTCTTCAGGCCTTTTATGGCCAACACGCCTCCCTCAGAAACCGTCCTGATCTCCAGAACACCTGAAACACAGACAGCGGATCAGCCTGAGCGTTTGAAGACCGGCTTTAGGTTCCTCGGGGCCAAATCTGCCTTGGAAAGACGTTGTTTAACCCTTTGCTGCTCCTCATTTATGGGAAATGTAAAAAATGTAAATATAAAATGCATAGAATTTTTTTTCCCGGGTATAATCTATAAATCAGACACACAGCAATGATGGGGTTAATGGAAAAATGATAATTATAACCAAAGTTAAAATGCATTATAATATTTGCAGATTCTGAAATTGGTTGTTTGTCATGTTGTAATGCATTATACTTTGTAAAGGTGTGTTCTGTTAATAGATTAGTATTATTATAACTGTGGTTACAATTAGAGTTCATACAATGCATTATAAGGTGCATTACAAGGCATAATTAAAATACTTTTATAATACAGAAGGACTTTAAGGAAAGTGTTACCGTATATTTTGAATAATATTTTTTTTTTAAATTGCATTTTGAGGGAATGTAAGGGTACTAAGTAATATCTATGCAATAATTATGATCTACACAATTTTCACAATACAATACAATTATTTAGTCCATAGAAGTTATTTTTTATTTTCCGTAATTATTTTTCAATTAACATTGCTGTTTGTTTGGGAGGGGGGAGGGGGATAATTATTGGATAGATATTACTTAGTACCCTAACATTACCTCAAAATGCTAAATATTAAATAACATGTATTATTATAGAAAAATATATCATACTGTGAAAAAAAAAACCATTTGAGGTGTTTGGCTACTATTGATATATATTTCTATGGTTATCATCGACTATTTTAAAGGAACATTTAACCTTTTCGAATCATGTCCAGATTTTTTGGTGTGTGTGTGTTCACATAGCAAATGTCATCAAGTGTGAAATACCATTCAGATGAAGTGTAAAAATAAAACAAAATTAAAACTAATATATATATATTCTTTTTTTAATTAAAAAATTCCAAAAAAAAACTTATTTTTTTGCTCTAAAGTGACTGAAAAGCACCAGAGTGATTAATAAATGACCTAAATAACATTTAATTCTTTGAGTTAGTCTGTAGTAATTAGGCTTTATTAATGTTATTCATTTAATTGATGGTTTAAATGTGATGTGTGTCATTTTTAGGATTTAAAATACCACCTAATATGACAGTGAAAGGTTGATTCTTTCCCACACAAAGAATGAACTTTATTTGTTTGACTTTTCTGTTTAATGACACACTTATTCATGTCTATAAAGGAAGCAGTTTCATGTCTTTCTTTAAGGTCGTAACTGGAATATCAGGATCAGATGATTCGATCAACAGTGAGTTAAAACGCTCCAGTTGCGCTCCATATCAGATATTTCACAGCTGAAGGGCCTGTTTGTTACGCTCGTGTTTAAATCAGAAACGGACACTACTCTTGTTGTCGTAAGCTCTGTGTGTGTGTGTGTGTGTGAGAGTTGTGTAAGGACAAGTTGTGTGGTTTACATGTGAGAGCTGTAATGGTATAATAAGCTGCTGTCACGACACAACTCTGACAACCTCAAAACGCGTCTGCTTTTCTCTCTGTTTCTCTCCTTCCCTCACTCATGTCTTGCAGTGTGTGTCTTGCAGTGTGTGCAAGCAGTGTGTGTGTTGCTGTGCGTGCAGTTGTCGGCCACATCTGGCTGTATCAATTTTTCTTCTTTTCATCGCCAGCTGACGTAATCACTCTCCCTCTGGAGCAAAGATGCATGGTGTCACGCCAACTTTCTTCTCATACGCAAACAAAATAACTAATAACCAAACACGCTTGAAGCTGATGTTATGAATGTATAACACCAGGTTCAAGCCAGTTTGGTGTAAACAGAATCATTAATTTTAATATCGATCGTCATAACATAAGCCTCAAGTCTGAGTCCTGGTTCTGACTTCACAATTTTTGGTAGCATCTTATTTTACAGTGTCCTTGTTACATATGTTACATGTACTTACCATAGTAATACAGTAAATTATGCATTATACCTTAACCCTTTAAGTACATGTAGTTGCTTAATATTACTCAGTACTTAAATATATAATTACACTGTAACAATGACACCTTAAAATAAAGTGTAACTCTCTTTTTTTTTTGACGCTCCCTTGAAATCTTTCTCAGTGAGCTGTTGTATTCTGACACACTGACTCTTCACGTCGGAGCACTGAGTCCTGTAACGAAGGGAAACGAGCTATAAATACGCGCACCTGTTTCTCTTTACGCCTGTCACTCGCTCGTCACTCTGCCACGCGACCGGACAATAATCCACTGCAATCTGAGCCGAGCGCTTCCTTCAGATTCAGTGCGGAACACTTTATACTCATATAACGTAAGGATAGACGTAAACGTAATAATGTTTCATAAACACTGTTAGATTATAAAACACTCAACAAATCAATAGTTAATTTACATTCAGTTGGAACTGTCATGCAACTTTGATATTTTTTAATATTTATATTTGAATCTGCATAATATACTTTTAATGTCTCAATCTCGCTCTGTCGCTACTTTTAATGGGCCAGTGGAAGACCACAAGTATAACTCTGTGCCATTTTGTACAAAATAAATGTTTTTCAAAACAAAATTCCTGGTGAAAAAATAAAGTAGACTAGTGTGATCAACAGTGCCAATTTTCTTCAGATATTATTTAATATTTCCAAAATTATTCAAAAATAATGTTTTTTTTACTCAAAAAATGAGATGCCTACTCTCAATTAAATGAGGCCTACGATTATTCAGATGCAAATAGAAATATAAAACCAGTCCTAATTGAAAGAGAACAAGTTGATAAAAAGATCGAATCCAATATTGGGTGATAATACAACATAACAAGTGATTTATAAGCTATTTTTTGTAGGCCGGTCATTTTTGACCTGGAAGACCACATGTGTGACAATGTGCCATTTTGTACAAAATAAAAGTTTTTCAAAACAAAATTCCTGGTGAAAAAATAAAGTAGACTGGTGTGATAAACAGTGCCAATTTTCTTCAGATTTTATTTAATATTTTCAAAATTATTCAAAAATAATGTTTTTTTTACTCAAAAAATGAGATCCCTACTGTCAAATAAACGAGGCCTACGATTAATCAGATGCAAATAGAAATATAAAACCAGTCCTAATTGAAAGAGAACAAGTTGACAAAAAGATTGAATCCAATATTGGGTGAAAATATAGTATAATGAGAGATTTATAAGCTATTTTTTATAGTCCGGTCATTTTTGACCGGGAAGATCCCGGGGGTTACACCACACAAGGGTTAAATGTCTCAATCTCGCTCTATCGTAACTTTTAATGTTTCAATCTCGCTCTATCGTAACTTTTAATGTTTCAATCTCGCTCTATCGCTACTTTTAATGTTTCAATCTCGCTCTATCGCTACTTTTAATGTTTCAATCTCGCTCTATCGCTACTTTTATTTTAATGTCTCAATCTCGCTCTGTCGCTACTTTTAATGTCTCAATCTCGCTCTATCTTTACTTTTAATGTCTCAATCTCGCTCTATCGTTACTTTTAATGTCTCAATGTCGCTCTATTGCTACTTTTAATGAAGTAGTGTCGCTCTATCGCTACTTTTAATGTCTCAATCTCGCTCTATCATTACTTTTAATGTCTCAATCTCGCTCTATCTTTACTTTTAATGTCTCAATCTCGCTCTATCTTTACTTTTAATGTCTCAATCTCGCTCTATCGCTACTTTTAATGTCTCAATCTCGCTCTATCTTTACTTTTAATGTCTCAATCTCGCTCTATCGCTACTTTTAATGTCTCAGTCTCGCTCTATCTTTACTTTTAATGTCTCAGTCTCGCTCTATCGCTACTTTTAATGTCTCAGTCTCGCTCTATCGTTACTTTTAATGTTTCAATCTCGCTCTATCGCTACTTTTATTTTAATGTCTCAATCTCGCTCTATCGTTACTTTTAATGTTTCAATCTCGCTCTATCGCTACTTTTATTTTAATGTCTCAATCTCGCTCTATCGTTACTTTTAATGTCTCAATCTCGCTCTATCTTTACTTTTAATGTCTCAATGTCGCTCTATCGCTACTTTTAATGAAGTAGTGTCGCTCTATCGTTACTTTTAATGTCTCAATCTCGCTCTATCGCTACTTTTAATGTCTCAGTCTCGCTCTATCGTTACTTTTAATGTCTCAGTCTCGCTCTATCGTTACTTTTAATGAAGTAGTGTCGCTCTATCGCTACTTTTAATGAAGTAGTGTCGCTCTATCGTTACTTTTAATGTCTCAATCTTGCTCTATCGCTACTTTTAATGTCTCAGTCTCGCTCTATCGTTACTTTTAATGTCTCAATCTCGCTCTATCGCTACTTTTAATGTTTCAATCTCGCTCTATCGCTACTTTTATTTTAATGTCTCAATCTCGCTCTATCGTTACTTTTAATGTCTCAATCTCGCTCTATCTTTACTTTTAATGTCTCAATCTCGCTCTATCGCTACTTTTAATGTCTCAATCTCGCTCTATCGTTACTTTTAATGTCTCAATCTCGCTCTATCTTTACTTTTAATGTCTCAATGTCGCTCTATCGCTACTTTTAATGAAGTAGTGTCGCTCTATCGTTACTTTTAATGTCTCAATCTCGCTCTATCTTTACTTTTAATGTCTCAATCTCGCTCTATCGTTACTTTTAATGTCTCAATGTCGCTCTGTCGCTACTTTTAATGAAGTAGTGTCGCTCTATCGTTACCTTTAATGTCTCAATGTCGCTCTGTCGCTACTTTTAATGAAGTAGTGTCGCTCTATCGCTACTTTTAATGTCTCAATCTCGCTCTATCGCTACTTTTAATGTCTCAATCTCGCTCTATCGCTACTTTTAATGTCTCAATCTCGCTCTATTGTTAATTTTTATGTCTCAATCTCGCTCTATCATTAATTTTTATGTCTCAGTCTCGCTCTATCGCTACTTTTAATGTCTCAATCTCGCTCTATCGCTACTTTTAATGTCTCAATCTCGCTCTATTGTTCATTTTTATGTCTCAATCTCGCTCTATCATTAATTTTTATGTCTCAATCTCGCTCTATCGCTACTTTTAATGTCTCAATCTCGCTCTATCGCTACTTTTAATGTCTCAATCTCGCTCTATCGATACTTTAAATGTCTCAATCTTGCTCTATCGCTACTTTTAATGTCTCAATCTTGCTCTATCGATACTTTAAATGTCTCAATCTCGCTCTATCTTTACTTTTAATGTCTCAATCTTGCTCTATCGATACTTTAAATGTCTCAATCTCGCTCTATCGATACTTTAAATGTCTCAGTCTCGCTCTATCGCTACTTTAAATGTCTCAATCTTGCTCTATCGATACTTTAAATGTCTCAATCTCGCTCTATCGATACTTTAAATGTCTCAGTCTCGCTCTATCGCTACTTTAAATGTCTCAATCTCGCTCTATCGATACTTTTAATGTCTCAGTCTCGCTCTATCGCTACTTTAAATGTCTCAATCTTGCTCTATCGATACTTTAAATGTCTCAATCTCGCTCTATCGATACTTTTAATGTCTCAATCTCGCTCTATCTTTACTTTTAATGTCTCAATCTTGCTCTATCGATACTTTAAATGTCTCAATCTCGCTCTATCGATACTTTTAATGTCTCAGTCTCGCTCTATCGCTGCTTTTATTTTAATGTCTCAATCTCACTCTTTCGCTACTTTTAATGTCTCAATCTCGCTCTATTGTTACTTTTAATGTCTCAATCTCGCTCTATCGTTACTTTTAATGTCTCAATGTCGTTCTGTTGCTACTTTTAATGAAGTAGTGTCGCTCTATCGCTACTTTTAATGTCTCAATCTCGCTCTATCTTTACTTTTAATGTCTCAATCTCGCTCTATCTTTACTTTTAATGTCTCAATCTCGCTCTATCGCTACTTTTAATGTCTCAATCTCGCTCTATCGTTACTTTTAATGTCTCAATGTCGCTACTTTTAATGACTCAATCTCGCTCTATCGTTACTTTTAATGTCTCAATGTCGCTGTCGCTACTTTTAATGAATTAGTGTCGCTCTATCGTTACTTTTAAACGTATCAATGTTGCTCTATCGCTGCTTTAAATGTCTCAATCTCACTATTGCTTCTTTTAATGTCTCAATCTTGCTCTATCTTTACTTTTTAATGTCTCAATGTCCCTCTATTGCTTCTTTTAATGTCTCAATCTTGCTCTATCTTTACTTTTAATGTCTCAGTGTCGCTCTATCGCTACTTTAAATTTCTCAGTGTCTCTCCCGTGATAAATCCTCTGTAAAGCTCCTGACACACACCAGAAACATGAAGACCGAACGTGTGCCTTGAAACGAATCTACAACCTCAGACACACACGTCAGAAGTGATCGATGAGCTCTTACTGTAGCAGTTGTTGGGATCCTGCGTTCCGTTGATATTCCCGTTCTCGTCGATCATCAGAAACCACTGTGTGCGACTATAGAGGCGTCGTATTCGAACGTCCCCTCCTTCCATGTAGTCGTAGTTCCTGGTGTGCCGTTCGTGTTTTGAACAGTCAGTCACAGACGCCTGCCCAACAACCCTGTCGCCATCACACACACACACACACACACACACACGGCTGACGACCAGCACGACGTGCAACCACAGTCCACACGGCAACTCAGGCAGTTTCCATTGCAGCGTCCATTTGCGCATTATACTGCGTTTCTCGAGGAGTTCATGATCCACATACTGAAGGCAAAACTCTGGTTGGCCGTGTGAGATCCGCAAGGACCCTTTCCCAGTAAAATCCTCAGATTTTGGAGTGAACTCTGACCTCCTCCTGAAGCATCAGAATCTCCTCAGAGCTGGAGGAGGCAGAAGTGTGTTAGTTTCTGTTGTTAATGACAGTCAAATGATATAAATCAACAAACGGATGCTTCACACACTGTCTGGTTCCAGGTCAGTTCATCACAGTTAACTCGTCACTCAATAATCATGCACATGTAAACCAGATTCTACATGTTCAGTGTCTTTAAAATGAGTGTCTTAATGTCGCTCGATCGCTACTTTAAATGTCTCAATGTTGCTCACTTGCTACTTTGAATGTTTCAGTGTTTCTCTATTGCTACTTTAAATGTCTCAGCATTGGACCATTCCTGCTTGAATCATCTCAATATCTTCCTATTGCTTCTTCAAATGTTTCAGCATTGCTCTATTGCTACTCTGTTTCTACTTTAAATTTCTCAATATTGCTTTGTTGCTAATTTAAATCTCAACATCTATCTATCCTTTCTTTAAATGTCTCAGTCTCACTTTATCTGTATTTTAAATGTCTGTCATCACTTTAAATGTCCCAATATCGCTACTTTTAATGTCTCAATGTTGCTTTATTGTTACTTTAAATGTCTGAATGTTTCTCTATCACTTCTTTAAATGTCTGAATGTTTCTCTATCACTTCTTTAAATGTCTGAATGTTTCTCTATCACTTCTTTAAATGTCTCAATGTTTCTCTATTACTTCTTTAAATGTCTCAATGTTTCTCTATCACTTCTTTAAATGTCTCAATGTTTCTCTATCACTTCTTTAAATGTCTCAATGTTTCTCTATCACTTCTTTAAACGTCTCATTGTTTCTCTATCACTTCTTTAAACGTCTCAATGTTTCTCTATCACTTCTTTAAACGTCTCAATGTTTCTCTATCACTTCTTTAAATGTCTCAATGTTTCTCTATCACTTTTTTAAATGTCTCAATGTTTCTCTATCACTTCTTTAAATGTCTGAATGTTTCTCTATCACTTTTTTAAATGTCTCAATGTTTCTCTATCACTTCTTTAAATGTCTCAATGTTTCTCTATCATTTTTTTAAACGTCTCAATGTTTCTCTATTACTTCTTTAAATGTCTCATTGTTTCTCTATCACTTCTTTAAATGTCTCAATGTTTCTCTATCACTTCTTTAAACGTCTCATTGTTTCTCTATCACTTCTTTAAATGTCTGAATGTTTCTCTATCACTTTTTTAAATGTCTCAATGTTTCTCTATCACTTCTTTAAATGTCTCAATGTTTCTCTATAATTTTTTTAAACGTCTCAATGTTTCTCTATCACTTCTTTAAATGTCTCATTGTTTCTCTATCACTTCTTTAAATGTCTCAATGTTTCTCTATCACTTCTTTAAACGTCTCATTGTTTCTCTATCACTTCTTTAAATGTCTCAATGTTTCTCTATCACTTCTTTAAATGTCTCAATGTTTCTCTATCACTTCTTTAAATGTCTCATTGTTTCTCTATCACTTTTTTAAATGTCTCAATGTTTCTCTATCACTTCTTTAAATGTCTGAATGTTTCTCTATCACTTTTTTAAATGTCTCAATGTTTCTCTATCACTTCTTTAAACGTCTCATTGTTTCTCTATCACTTCTTTAAATGTCTCAATGTTTCTCTATCACTTCTTTAAATGTCTCAATGTTTCTCTATCACTTCTTTAAATGTCTCATTGTTTCTCTATCACTTTTTTAAATGTCTCAATGTTTCTCTATCACTTCTTTAAATGTCTGAATGTTTCTCTATCACTTTTTTAAATGTCTCAATGTTTCTCTATCACTTCTTTAAATGTCTGAATGTTTCTCTATCACTTTTTTAAATGTCTCAATGTTTCTCTATTACTTCTTTAAATGTCTCAATGTTTCTCTATCACTTCTTTAAATGTCTCAGTGTTTCTCTATCACTTCTTTAAATGTCTGAATGTTTATCTATCACTTCTTTAAATGTCTGAATGTTTCTCTATCACTTCTTTAAATGTCTCAATGTTTCTCTATCACTTCTTTAAACGTCTCATTGTTTCTCTATCACTTCTTTAAATGTCTCAATGTTTCTCTATCACTTCTTTAAATGTCTCAATGTTTCTCTATCACTTCTTTAAATGTCTCATTGTTTCTCTATCACTTTTTTAAATGTCTCAATGTTTCTCTATCACTTCTTTAAATGTCTGAATGTTTCTCTATCACTTTTTTAAATGTCTGAATGTTTCTCTATCACTTCTTTAAATGCCTCATTGTTTCTCTATCACTTCTTTAAATGTCTCAATGTTTCTCTATCACTTCTTTAAATGTCTGAATGTTTCTCTATCACTTTTTTAAACGTCTCAATGTTTCTCTATTACTTCTTTAAATGTCTGAATGTTTCTCTATCACTTCTTTAAATGTCTCAATGTTTCTCTATCACTTCTTTAAATGTCTCAATGTTTCTCTATCACTTCTTTAAATGTCTCAATGTTTCTCTATTACTTCTTTAAATGTCTCAATGTTTCTCTATCACTTCTTTAAATGTCTCAATGTTTCTCTATCACTTCTTTAAATGTCTCAATGTTTCTCTATCACTTCTTTAAATGTCTCAATGTTTCTCTATCACTTCTTTAAATGTCTGAATGTTTCTCTATCACTTCTTTAAATGCCTCATTGTTTCTCTATCACTTCTTTAAACGTCTCATTGTTGCTCTATCTTTACTTTAAATGTCTCAATGTTTCTCTTTCACTTCTTTAAATGTCTCAGTATTGCTCTACTTCTACTTAAAATGACAGTATTTTCGTCATGGTCTCTGTCTCTCTGTCTAGTTTCTGCCAAACTAACTTACGACACAATACATTGGTTTAAAATGTTGCAATAATGCTGTCTCGCAATAATAAATCGACTTACTTGTGCCTCCAGGACACGCGCTTCAGTCCCGACGATTCCAGAGAAACTTCCAATGTGACGCACCGAGAGAGTGAGTTTTGTGCCGTGCATCTTCTCGTGTTCCTGAACGCTGTGCAATCTCTGATAAAAGCCTCATGCTGACCTCACTTCTCTGCAATTACGCCTCAGCCACTCAGCTGTCAGTGGGATGCTGGAGAGAGAGAGAGAGAGAGAGAGAGAGAGAGAGAGAGAGAGAGAGAGAGAGAGAGAGAGAGAGAGAGAGAGAGAGAGAGAGAGAGAGAGAGAGAGAGAGAGAGAGAGAGAGAGAGAGAGGGGGAGAGAGGGAGAGAGAGAGAATCGTATGTTTCTGTTAGCCAGGTCTCCGGTGGACGTGAGAGGGAGCCGTAAACATGAGCGAGTGTCTCTCTCTCTCTCTCTCTCTCTCTCTCTCTCTCTATCTGAGGTATGTGGGAAGAATCCTGCGAGATCTCGTCGACATTTATGAAGAATCACATGCCGTGACACACAGGCCTTTCTCAAGATCCCGTAGTTCAATTCAATTCAATTCAATTCACATTTATTTGTATAGCGCTTTTCACAATACACATCATTTCAAAGCAGCTTTACAGAAACTGCATGAGTTCACATTATAATTTAGAGTGATCTGTTATCAGAGGAAACTGTCTAAGTTATGTATTTCAGAAATGTACATATACAAAATCACAGTTAGCAAAAAAAGTATTATTTTAAACAATGCAATAATTTAATGCAGGAACAATGAGCTCATTGAATGAATACTTTTTAACAAATGATTATGACATTCTCATATATGTGATCTGAAGGGTCTCGTCTGTCACTTGTTTGCTGTGTTACAGACAAACATCAAAGCATGAGGTGAATTCAAAGGCTGATAGTGAATGCACGAGGGTAATAAATCTAACGAGGCGGGCCACAATTGAGGAGGATAAACAGAGGGCCGTTTACTGCGTGAAGGGCTCGTCTCTGCAGAAGGTCAAGCACTCTTTCACTTTTCCTGTTTGTATTTAGCAGGCAAATTTACAGTTTTACACACCTGGCCTCCGCGGGTCTCGGCACATCAAACGTTCCCAGCGTTTCGAGCCCGAGGGAGACAGAACCTCTGGATGCGCACGCTTGCTCTTTCATTTCACAAACGATCGCTCGTAAACCGGCTGATCTCAAAGCTCACGGTCATTTGCAAGCCTTGTATTTCCCTTCACCTTAAAGTGAAGTTTTACAGGAGCACGTGATCTAAAGCTGTTTGTGTTTCTGGACAGGAAGACGGTCAGACGTGATTCTGCTTCATTTCAACATCAAAATGGTTTATCATATCCATCCATTCCTCCCACTACAGGATTGGATGCAATTTTAAACATTACATTACATTTGAAGGGAGTAATTTCTAATATAACTCTTAAATGTCAATAAACAAATATTAATCTAGACAAAATCCGTGCCGAATGGACAATGGATTTGGCAGTTGATATATCAGAGGAAACCTCCTGTACTCGTATAGGTTTAATTTAGTTCAAGGTCCTCCACACAATTTATTACAGCAAGGTTAGGCCGTCCAAGATACATGCAAATGTAGATTTTGTTTTTCCATTTTGGATTTTTTATTTTATTTGTTATTATTCATTGTTGATTTTATTTATTTTTTGTTCTGGGGGGTCGGGAAAGGGTGGGGGAATCTTAAAACCAAAAGGATCATTGTTGACTCTTTTGTATGTAATACATCACTTTGTTCTTCCTTCAACAATAATATTAATGAAAAAAAAAAAAGGTTTATCATGCAAAACAGAAATTTTATGTTTTTTATCCTCCTTACAGCCACTGCATGAATCATATTTAGCACAAATCTGGGTCGTATTATTGTTTTTTGAGGATGAGTTCATGTTCCCAGCTAACAAAAATATGTTTGTTTTGCTAACATTCCCATTATTTGTTTGTCCAGTTTTTTAATGTTTCAGAAATTATTTTTCTTTGTTATGCTAATGTTAAGGGAACATTCCATTTTATTCTTCAGCAAACATCATGGGAATGTTACTTTTAAATGTTCTAAATAAGCAGTAACACGTTGAGAACGTTACTAAAGCCCAGATAACTTTGAACGAACGTTCTATTATCATTACTGGAATAATGTTTGTTTGTAACATTCCGAGAACATTCCCTGTTTGCTGGGAAGTGACTTTTGAATACTGTAGAGTTTAATCGGATGTCGTCAATTAAATCCGCATCTTTACAGGAAGAAACTTTCCTGTCCTAATTATGCATGATTATATGGTCAGTTATCATTGTAATTCCCATTAAGCAAATGCAAAAAGAGCATTTAGTGTTGTTTATTCCCTGCTGTTTAATTACACTGGACTGTAAAGTTTCCCGCTCACTACGTTTACAGTCCCAGCAGTCATTTGAGTTTATGGCTGAAATGATAGAGCGAGTGACACATCAAAGCTGTTGAGGAGAGAGAGAGAGAGCTAATGTTGTCTGTGAACTTTAGACGACTCTCTCAGACAGATCTGCAGGTCTCCTGCTGTTTTAATTGCACCTGAAACGGCTCTTATAACACAAACGAACATGCAGTCTCATTCCCGTCTGTTTACTCTGGGCTTATGGAGAATAACTTTGCCATATAATATCAATAAACATGAGAACTGAAGAAAGTGTGAGCTTGTTTTGTCTGTGCTTCGTAGCGCTGGTCTCTCACCTGCTCTCCGGGTTTAAGGTCAGGCTATTCTGAGTTACGGTTAATCCACTGCTTTCTACATTCCCTGTTAATTGGTGAGCTCACGGGATCATGGCTGTTAACGGTGGGATGTTCTTTAAATAGCTTCGGTTGTGTTGCTCAAGTCTTGGATGGACAGAGGAGAGAAACACACTGTGCAGTTAAAGGGATAGTTCAACCAAAAATTAAAATTAGTCCATGATTTACTCACCCTCAACTAGGTGTATATGCCATTATTCTTTCAGACGAATACTATCAGAGTTATATTAAAAAAAATTCTGGCTTTTCCAATCTTTATAATGCCAGTGAATGGCCGGTTTCTGTTTTGAAGTCCATAAAAGTCCATCTATCCATCATAAAAGTGCATTTATCCATGATACAAGTGCATCTATCCATCATAAAAGTGCATTTATCCATGATACAAGTGCATCTATCCATCATAAAAGTGCATCTCTCCATCATAAAAGTGCATCTATCCATCATAAAAGTGCATTTATCCATGATACAAGTGCATCTATCCATCATAAAAGTGCATCTCTCCATCATAAAAGTGCATCTGTCCATCATAAAAGTGCATCTGTCCATGATAAAAGTGCGTCTGTCCATGATAAAAGTGCATCTATCCATCATAAAAGTGCATCTGTCCATCATAAAAGTGCATCTGTCCATCATAAAAGTGCATCTGTCCATGATAAAAGTGCGTCTGTCCATGATAAAAGTGCATCTATCCATCATAAAAGTGCATCTATCCATCATAAAAGTGCATCTGTCCATCATAAAAGTGCATCTATTCATCATAAAAGTGCATCTGTCCATCATAAAAGTGCATCTATCCATCATAAAAGTGCATCTATCCATCATAAAAGTGCGTCTGTCCATCATAAAAGTGCATCTGTCCATCATAAAAGTGCATCTATCCATCATAAAAGTGCATCTATCCATCATAAAAGTGCATCTATTCATCATAAAAGTGCATCTGTCCATCATAAAAGTGCATCTATCCATCATAAAAGTGCATCTATCCATCATAAAAGTGCGTCTATCCATGATAAAAGTGCATCTGTCCATCATAAAAGTGCATCTATCCATCATAAAAGTGCATCTATCCATCATAAAAGTGCATCTGTCCATCATAAAAGTGCATCTGTCCATCATAAAAGTGCATCTATCCATGATAAAAGAGCATCTATCCATGATAAAAGTGCATCTGTCCATGATAAAAGTGCATCTATCCATCATAAAAGTGCATCTGTCCATCATAAAAGTGCATCTATCCATGATAAGTGCATCTGTCCATCATAAAAGTGCATTCATCATAAAAGTGCATCTGTCCATCATAAAAGTGCATCTATCCATGATAAAAGTGCATCTGTCCATCATAAAAGTGCATCTGTCCATCATAAAAGTGCATCTGTCCATCATAAAAGTGGATCTATCCATCATAAAAGTGCATCTATCATCATAAAAGTGCATCTATCCATGATAAAAGTCCATCATAAAAGTGCATCTATCCATGATAACAGTGCATCTGTCCATCATAAAAGTGGATCTATCCATCATAAAAGTGCATCTATCATCATAAAAGTGCATCTATCCATCATAAAAGTGCATCTATCATCATAAAAGTGCATCTATCCATGATAAAAGTGCATCTGTCCATCATAAAAGTGCATCTGTCCATCATAAAAGTGCATCTGTCCATCATAAAAGTGCATCTATCCATGATAAAAGTGCATCTATCATCATAAAAGTGCATCTATTCATCATAAAAGTGCATCTATCCATCATTAAAGTGCATCTGTCCATCATAAAAGTGCATCTATCCATCATAAAAGTGCATCTATTCATCATAAAAGTGCATCTATCCATCATAAAAGTGCATCTATCTATGATAAAAGTGCATCTATCATCATAAAAGTGCATCTATCCATTATAAAAGTGCATCTGTCCATCATAAAAGTGCATCTGTCCATCATAAAAGTGCATCTATCATCATAAAAGTGCATCTATCCATGATAAAAGTGCATCTGTCCATCATAAAAGTGCATCTGTCCATCATAAAAGTGCATCTATCATCATAAAAGTGCATCTATCCATTATAAAAGTGCATCTATCATCATAAAAGTGCATCTGTCCATCATAAAAGTGCATCTATCATCATAAAAGTGCATCTATCCATGATAAAAGTGCATCTGTCCATCATAAAAGTGCATCTGTCCATCATAAAAGTGCATCTGTCCATCATAAAAGTGCATCTATCCATGATAAAAGTGCATCTATCATCATAAAAGTGCATCTATTCATCATAAAAGTGCATCTATCCATCATTAAAGTGCATCTGTCCATCATAAAAGTGCATCTATCCATCATAAAAGTGCATCTATTCATCATAAAAGTGCATCTATCCATCATAAAAGTGCATCTATCTATGATAAAAGTGCATCTATCATCATAAAAGTGCATCTATCCATTATAAAAGTGCATCTGTCCATCATAAAAGTGCATCTATTCATCATAAAAGTGCATCTATCCATCATAAAAGTGCATCTGTCCATCATAAAAGTGCATCTATTCATCATAAAAGTGAATCTATCCATCATAAAAGTGCATCTATTCATCATAAAAGTGAATCTATCCATCATAAAAGTGCATCTATCCATCATAAAAGTGCATCTATCCATCATAAAAGTGCATCTCTCCATCATTAAAGTGCATCTATCCATCATAAAAGTGCATCTCTCCATCATTAAAGTGCATCTCTCCATCATTAAAGTGCATCTATCCATCATAAAAGTGCATCTGTCCATCATAAAAGTGCA
>CM040798.1:44214906-44249906 GCA_022829025.1 Squalius cephalus
CATAATTAATATTAATAATTCATAATGTATAATATAAAGTAATGGTAACCCATTAGTAATGAATCAAGTGTTAGCACATCCTTCTATTAATAATTTGGATCAGTTTTCTAAAGTGAAAAACATGATAACTTTCTAGTAATGACTAAAGTGTTACCAAATTATTATTCAAAATCTTACAAAAATCTTAGTAGTAACACTTGAGTCATTACTAGTGTGTTACCGTACCTTTGATTATACATTATGCACTATTAATATTAATTATGAACCTGTATATAGTAGTTCTCAGTGCAAATCAGTAGTTATTGATTATCTAATAGTGAGCCTCCACATTCACCTGAGCGATATTACTCACTAATTCATTAATCAGAGTTCGTTGTTACTGTAGTTACAGTTTTTCTGAACTGCTAAAACACTAAACCCCCATTCTCTGAACCAAATTCTCAATAGTCTAAACCAATTTGTCGAATAAATCACTCTTTCTGCAAAATATTAAACAAGTTCAGGTCGTTAAAACACTTTTGTTTTAAAACACAACTCTTTTGCAACTCTAAACACATTCTCACTCACTAAAACACATTTCTCACTGTGATGCACTTGTGTTTCAAAACACTAAACACAGGCAGGCGAAAGTTAAACACAACTACAACACAGTTGTCATCATTTACACACAACGACTCAAAACTGTTCACACTTATTTCTAATGATGAGACCAAACCAACTGTGCATAATACAAGTCGGTTCAGAGTTCAGTACTGACTCAAAATGTTGCACTGAATGTTGATACCAATAATGGATGGAAACAATTTAAGAGGGAGAGGAGGAAGAGTATGAGGAAGAGGAGGTGAACAAGGATGAAAAGGAGGAGGTGAACAAGAAGGAAGAGGAGGTGAACTAGGAGGAAGAGTATGAGGAAGAGGAGGTGAACAAGGAGGAAGAGGTGAACAAGGAGGAAGAGGAGGTGAACAAGGAGGAAGAGTATGAGGAAGAGGAGGTGAACAAGGAGGAAGAGTATGAGGAAGAGGAGGTGAACAAGGAGGAAGAGGAGGTGAACAATGAGGAAGAGTATAAGGAAGAGGAGGTGAACAAGGACGAAGAGGAGGTGAACAAGGAGGAAGAGGAGGTGCACAAGGAGGAAGAGGAGGTGAACAAGGAGGAAGAGTATGAGGAAGAGGAGGTGAACAAGGAGGAAGAATATAAGGAAGAGGAGGTGAACAAGGAGGAAGAGAAGGACGAGGAGGTGAACAAGGAGGAAGAGTATGAGGAAGAGGAGGTGAACAAGGAGGAAGAGGAGGACGAAGAGGAGGTTAACAAGGAGGAAGAGGAGGTGCACAAGGAGGAAGAGGAGGTGAACAAGGAGGAAGAGTATGAGGAGAACAAGGAGGAAGAGGAGGAGAACAAGGAGGAAGAGGAGGAGAACAAGGAGGAAGAGGTGGTGAACAAGGAGGAAGAGGAGGAGAACAAGGAGGAAGAGGTGGTGACAAGGAGGAAGAGGAGGAGAACAAGGAGGAAGAGGAGGTGAACAAGGAGGAAGAGGAGGAGAACAAGGAGGAAGAGGTGGTGAACAAGGAGGAAGAGTATGAGGAAGAGGAGGTGAACAAGGAGGAAGAGGAGGTGAACAAGGAGGAAGAGGAGGAGGAAGAGTATGAGGAAGAGGAGGTGAACAAGGAGGAAGATGAGGTGAACAAGAGAGAAGAGGAGAGGAGAGATGAGAAGAGAAGAGAGAAGAGAAGAGGAGAGAAGAGATGAGGAGAGAAGACAAGAGGAGAGAATAGGAGAAGAGAGAAGAGGAGAGATGAGAAGAGGAGAAATGAGAAGAGAAGAGGAGAGAAGAGGACAGAAGAGATGAGGAGAGGAGAGGAGAGATGAGGAGAGGAGAGAAGAGATGAGGAGAGAAGAGGAGAGGAGAGAAGAGGAGAGGAGAGAAGAGGAGAGGAGAGAAGAGAAGAGGAGAGGAGAGGAGAGATGAGAAGAGGAGAGGAGAGAAGAGAAGAGGAGAGATGAGGAGAGGGAGGAGAGGAGAGAAGAGGAGAGAAGAGGACAGAAGAGATGAGGAGAGGGAGGAGAGATGAGGAGAGGAGAGAAGAGATGAGGAGAGAAGAGGACAGAAGAGATGAGGAGAGGGAGGAGAGATGAGGAGAGGAGAGAAGAGATGAGGAGAGAAGAGGACAGAAGAGATGAGGAGAGAAGAGGAGAGATGAGGAGAGGAGAGAAGAGATGAGGAGAGAAGAGGAGAGGAGAGAAGAGGAGAGGAGAGGAGAGAAGAGGAGAGGAGAGGAGAGAAGAGAAGAGGAGAGAAGAGAAGAGAAGAGGAGAGAAGACAAGAGGAGAGAATAGAAGAGGAGAGATGAGGAGAGGGAGGAGAGAAGAGGAGAGAAGAGGAGAGGAGAGATGAGGAGAGAATAGGAGAGGAGGAGGAGAGAAGAGGAATAGGAGAGATGAGGAGAGGAGAGAAGAGAAGAGGAGAGAAGACAAGAGGAGAGGAGAGAAGAGGAGAGATGAGGAGAGGGAGGAGAGAAGAGGAGAGGAGAGATGAGGAGAGAATAGGAGAGATGAGGAGAGGAGAGAAGAGGAGAGGAGAGATGAGGAGAGAATAGGAGAGATGAGGAGAGGAGAGGAATAGGAGAGATGAGGAGAGGAGAGGAGAGATGAGGAGAGAATAGGAGAGGAGGAGGAAAGATGAGGAGAGGAGAGATGAGGAGAGGAGAGGAGAGGAGAGGAGAGGAATAGGAGAGATGAGGAGAGGAGAGGAGAGATGAGGAGAGAATAGGAGAGGAGGAGGAAAGATGAGGAGAGGAGAGAAGAGAAGAGAATAGGAGAGGAGGAGGAGAGGAGAGGAAGAAGAGAGATGAGGAGAGGAGAGGAGAGATGAGGAGAGGAGAGGAGAGATGAGGAGAGGAGAGGAGAGATGAGGAGAAGAGGAGAGGAGAGGAGAGGAGAGGAAGAGGAGAGGAAGAGGAGAAGAGAGAAGAGGAGAGATGAGAAGAGAAGAGGAGAGGAGAGGAGAGGAAGAGGAGAGAAGAGGAGAGGAGAGAAGAGAAGAGGAGAGGAGAGGAGAGAAGAGAAGAGGAGAGGAAGAGGAGAGGAGAGGAAGAGGAGAGGAGAGAAGAGGAGAGGAAGAGGAGAGGAAGAGGAGAGAAGAGGAGAGGAAGAGGAGAGGAGAGGAGAGGAAGAGGAGAGGAGAGAAGAGGAGAGGAGAGGAGAGAAGAGGAGAGGAAGAGGAGAGGAGAGGAGAGGAAGAGGAGAGGAGAGAAGAGATTTTTTCCTGTAACCTCTTTGGCTTCTGCCGTCGGGTCACTGTATTACACACATTCAATACAATATCCAGTACAACACTACACTTGCAGTGCATACAGTAGACAGTTTATTCACCTTACTACTGTACGTTGTCATTACTATACTTTTTTACGTAATTGCAAAATTAATTTACTTTGTTACAATATTTTTTTGTCTGTAACTGCTTGCTTTGGATTCTGTGTTCTCCATTATTGATGTAGTGTCTAACGAATGATCTGAGAGTTTATAACATTGACTGATGTGTGTATGATCTGAGAGCTTTGTGTGATTTTGAGCAGATAAAATGGTTTTGATGCGATTGTTAGATTTTGCCGGAAGAGTCGGAGGTTCTGTGAATGAGGTTTGAAGGTTTGGTTTTGTGTTTAAGGTTTTGAGAAAGTGAGTGATGATGGTTTCAAGAAATGTGTTTTAGTAATTCAGAAAAACTGTAATAGTAGTTACTAGAATGTTGATATTGCATTACTCATTTGTTCCTGTGTAGTTATTTATTTATGAAGGAACAGTTTTATAAAGTGTTACCCCAAAAATGTTCCGAGCTGACATGAATAATGCATTCTTGAAAACATTTTTGCCATAAACTGTAAGTACTGGAACACGGCGACTCCTTGAGCGATTATTACTGAATGGAAATGTGATTATCAACACAACATCTGCAGAAAAGAGATGTCCGGGGAAATCTGCTTTTAAAGTCCCTAAACCATCAAAATGTGAGTGTGTGTCTGTGTGTGTGTGCATGTGTGTATGCGCGAGTGTCTGTGTGTGTGTGTGTGTGTGTGTGTGTGTGTGCGAGTGTGTGTGTGTGTGTGTGAGTGTGTGTCTGTGTGTGTGTGTGCATGTGTGTATGCGCGAGTGTCTGTGTGTGTGTGTGTGTGTGTGTGTGTGTGTGTGTGTGTGTGTGTGTGCGAGTGTGTGTGTGTATGTGTGTGTGCGAGTGTGTGCGTATGTGTGTGAGTGTATGTGTGTGAGTATGTGTGTGTGTGTGTGTGTGTGCGAGTGTGTGTGTGTGTGTGTGTGTGTGTGTGCGAGTGTGTGCGTATGTGTATGTGTGTGTGTGCGTATGTGTGTGTGCGCGCGTGTGTGTGTGTGTGTGTGTGTGTGTGTGTGTGTGTGTGTGTGCTTGTGTGTGAGTGTGCGCGAGTGTGTCTGTGTGTGTGTGTGTGTGTGCGTATGTGTGTGAGTGTGTGTGTGCGTATTTTTGTGTGTGTGTGTGTGTGTGTGTGTGCGCACCTCTAATTGCTCCTCACATCTGTTCACAGTTCGCATGCGGAGGTGTAATTTGCATCTGCTCTGAGTGTCTGTGGATCATCATGCTCTCTCTCTCTCTCTCTCTCTCTCTCTCTCTCTCTCTCTCTCTCTCTCTCTCTCTCGGCCACACAGATTGTGCACCCCCCCCACCTCTGGTAAACACGACTGATTATCCGACAGTAAATCTGGATCTTTTGTCCGGGAAACAGAGGATCACAGCTTTACTCAGGAGAATCTGATCATGTTGACCTGCTGTTACTGATACACATGTGTTGAGCTGTGTGTGTGTGTGTGTGTGTGTCAGTCAGGACAGACTCACTACAGATTCATTAGAGCTTGGCCGAGAACTCGTTGGCAAAGACTTCTAAAAATCTAGTCCTCAATAGTTTTATGCTTTAACTTGCATAATCATATTGTTGCATATCTCATAACTCATATTACATCATCTTTTACACCTGCACACGATCCAAGAATCAAAGAGTGTGTGTGTGTCAGAGGTGAACAACAGTTTACGGTTTCCATGGTCAGATGAGCGATTGTCAGGCGAGGATGGGCTCTAATTCATGTGATAATATTTACTTTAGACAGTCGGTTCGCCGAAAGACAGATATCGATATTATGATCTTATTGTTCCAGGACTGATGTTTTCCTCACAGAAACATGAAGGTGAACATCTGTATCTGGTAAACATCGCGAACACGTCACACTCGGACTGATGTTTCTGCAGATGATCCCGGCACTTTCTAATGATTTGATGGGAGAAAAGCTTGTTATTTTTTACTTTATTTAACTGTGTGAAGGACAGATGTTCTCACTAGTAGATCCTCTCAAACGAATAAATAGTGTCACACAAAAGGAGATGTGAAAGTGAACACAAAAATATGTTCTAGAAACGGTTTGCCCACGTTCCCGTTAAGTTATGAAATCATTACTTCTAAATGTTCTCAGAAAGTCCAGTTTTTTAAATGTTAAAAAAACATTTCTTGGTTATTTGAATGTTAGATAAAACGGTAACACTTACAATAAGGTTCATCAGTTGACATTAGTTAACTACCTTATTAAACATGAACTAAGAATGAACTGCACTTATACAGCATTTATCAATCTTAGTTATAATGGTAATTTCAACATTTAGGCTACTAAAACATTATTCAAATCAAAGTTTGTATTTGTTAACATAACAGTTAATGCACTGTGAACTAACATGAGCAAACAATGAACAGCTGCATTTTTAATAACTAACAATAACCAAGATTAATACAGTAACAAATGATTTGCTCATTGTTGGTTCATGTTAGTTAATACATAATGTTAATGAACCTTATTGTAAAGTGTTACCGATAAAACATTAATAGAATTGAATTATTGTCTTTTTATTCATTACTTCTGAATGTTCTCTGAACCATCTGAAAAAAGTAGTAAAGGGTTAATTCACCCCCCAAAAATTAAACTCTCCCATAATTAGCCATCCTAGCTGTATATGACTTTCTTCTTTCAGCCGAACACAATCAGAGTTAGGCTATCCTGGCTCTTACAAGCTTTATAATGGAGGATGACATTTTGAAGCCCAGAAAAGTGCATCCATCCATCATAAAAGTAATCCATACGACTCCAGGGGTTAATAACGGCTTTCTGGAGCCAAGCGATGCGTTTTTGTTTCAGTTTAAAAACAAATGCAGTCTCTGAGAGATACGTGTGAATGACATTGATGGATTTGTCTTGGAAGCGTCAGATTCTCATCATGGCTGCGTTTCCCGATAACGTTGTCTCTTAGCGCATCTCTACGAAGACTCTTAAGGTATAACTTAACTAAAGGTACACCATTTCTAGACGTGCCCCCCGAACCATACCTTAGGAAGTTGCTTAAGATATACCTTCTTACGGGCGACGTTAACCCTTAAGGGGGTAATCTATCAGCCGAAAACTGAAGCTTCCTCGGGCGCCGCCATTGATTAGCGGACCATCCCCTGCTGTTAGCATTCCATCGACTCCCATTCATTTTGGCATCACTTTGACAATGAATAACTTTACATCTGAGGCGTTTAAAGACTCTATTTGTCCTTTATTTATTTCTAAAGAAACACGAAAATGTATAAAAGGCTCCATTCCCTTGTATCTTACGTTATGGCCCCGTAGATGCAGTTTCTGTAAAAATAGGCTAACGATTGCGTCATAACCACGCGACTCTCTGTCGCACAGTAGAGAGATTACCGTATGGACAGGAGGAGAAGCTCGCGGGCGATCGGGGGGACGTGGAGGCAAAATGACAAAATAATTAATCAGAATACTTAGCAAAAGTTTCTCCTGCTCCTCGCTCATGGACAGCTCCTACTCACACTCTCCGTCTCTGTGAGATTCATAAGGGAATGATTCAGATTTCTCTCGGCACAGCTACTAGAAGACAGACGGGTTCCTCACATTAGGGATGGGACGATTACCGGTTTCACTATAAACCACGATAAAATGTACTGACGGTTAGTATTATCGTTTAAAATTTAATTATCATTAAAACCGTGTTTGATTATCACGATTTTAATAACTCACTGCCCAGCCAGCAACAGTCTGACGCAGGCGCAGCGCGCAATGTTGTTGTTGGTTTTTTTTTATTCGAGAAGGAATGGCGGAAGGCAGTGACCATGCTCGGGAGATTTTTCAGCCTTTTAAGAGGACCAAATCTGAGGTGTGGTCATATTTTGGCTTTTACAAAAGTCCTGAGTGAAACTTAATCGAGGATGGTCACTACAATAGGGGGGAAACACTTCAAATCTGCCGAGTCATCTTGTGTGACCATCACCCACTGTTTATAGCGAACGCAAGGCAAGTTAACTTTGACCTCAATAGCAAAACTACATCTGGGAAATTATTGGGCACAAAATGTTGTTTTGAGTTGAAATATTTTATATCACTCACTTGAAATAAACGTGAAGCTTCCGCGAAGAAAAGTTCGCAGCAAGTGGCTTTGAGCCAAAGACAAACGATCAAGTTCAAACAAGACTATTAAGAGTGACATTTAAGGGATAATAATGTATATCATTGTAAACTTATTACACCGACTTTTTTTTTACCACATAATTACGGTGACATATTGAATTGAGATTAATGTTTTAAATCTTACCCGTTTATAAATCCATTTTGTACAGCGTAGCCTACAAAACAATCGTCCAAAAACGGAGACGCAAGACGGCAAGTTGTATTTGAATGAAAAGACGAGAGCGCGTCCATTGCGATACATGGATGTGCACGGTGTTATAATGCGTTGCTATTGACGACGGTCATTATAAGGAAGGAAATGCCACAGAATATAAAATTGCTTAAAAAAGTGCATAGAGCTGCTTGTTTTATTTGTTGTTTGTTGATTTTCAAATATTAAACTGTTTTTAGTGTGAGCATCAGTTCTTTTTGAACACTTTCATCTCGTTTTAACAAAACCGTGATAATATTGATAATTACGATAATTTTGGTCACTATAATCGTGATATCAAATTTTCATACCGTCCCTTCCCTACGTCACATCTACGTCGTCAAGCTCAGTTTGAGTCTGTGCAGTCGCTCGACCATCAGGAAGTGAGTGCTTCAAATTGACTTCACTTTTCTCCGTTGAATCCAATGGGGTCGCTGTGTCCATTTCTTTTACTGTCTATGCGTTAACCGGTGCGGAATTTGTTGATATCGACGACTCGAGAATCAATTATTCACTCGAGCAGGGGCTGATTCTCTGCGTTATGTGAGAAAGCGGTGCTCTTTATAAAAGAAACACTTCAGAAATAGTGGAAATTGCATTTATTAGGATTAATGGGATATTATAAAAAATAATCCAAAAACAATAGCCTAGCCTACATGTTTTAAAATTGGATCATATATTGATGACACAATAACGGCCCATTACAACGTGCTTTGATTAATACCTACCTTTGATTAATATAATTAAAAAGCTAACAACAACCAGTGTAATTACAGTTTTATTCTGTGCATGAAACACTTGAATTCGCCTAACTGAACACTGTGTGTATTAACTTCAGAGTTATATGTGTATACTGAGATGTAAAGATGTTTTTTTGTTTTGTTTTTTGCAGTGGTGGTCTTCTGTTAACAGTGATAAGGTGAAGCTAAGAGTGGTCCAGACCAACCTTCCGAATGTGTGACTTACTGAAGGTATACTTAACTACGAAGGTTTCGGGAAACATGTATTAACGATAAGGTACAGGTATAACTTAAGAAAGAAAGACGTGGTGTTAAGAAGGTTTCGGGAAACGCAGCCCAGATCTCTCTTCTCAGTTGAATAGTTGGAATAACAAGAGGTCAGTCAAAAGACATCAATAATAATGCATGAGAATAAGATGGAAGGTCTGTCCCAGAACTGTGTGTGTGTGTGTGAGTGTGTGTGTGGCCTCATCGCATGTTGTGGTTGCGTGCGAGACTCCAGCGACGCTCGTGCTCTCGGGGCGTCTGGGGTTTGATGTGTAAAACAACAACCCCGTGGACTTAAATGAGTGTATAAAAGCAGAATCACGCGCAAGCCTTGTAAAAGTGAAAACACAACATGTGTAGTCACGCATGCCGTTACGGTGACCGGAGGGGGTGCGCGCGCGCCCCTCCGTTAGATCTAAAACTCTGCCGCGCTTTTTTAACCCATAAAATTACACGCGTAGCGGCGAATGCGCGCCAAAAACACTCTTGGCGGGAGATCGCGTGAAAGATCAAGCCGAGTGTCAGAAACATGTTTACATTTATGCTCATTATCGGAGGCATAGGCTACTATATTTTATTGGCAAGCTGACATTAAACGGGTGATAAAGTCTTAATTAGACGTTTTTGACAGCTGGATAAATAAGTGTATGAAAGCCCATTACATAAAAAACATGCTTTGGCAAATCACAATTATGACATAAAAAGTCGTAATTATGACATACTAAAATATATAATACTTTGTGTCATAATTATGAATTCTTGTTATCTGAGTCATAATCTCTAGTTTTTGAGTCATAATGTCTAGTTTTTGAGTCATAATTTCATCTTTAATGTAATTATGACTTTTTATGTCATAATTTCGACTTTTAATGTCATAATTATGTTTTTTTTTTTTTTCTTATGGGGCAGAAATAGGCTTCCATATTAGTGTACTAGTATAAATATGCACACTTATACCCTAGGCTAGAAGTAGGCTGTGTAGTTAGCGTATGCCAATAATACTAAATAATGTCTTAATATGTGACAATTATATGATCAATAAGTTGACAACATATGTTTTTACATTGCTTTAACTTCAAAATAAGTTTAGCAATTTTCAAAATAAAGATTCGACTTTATTTATTTAAGTCAGTTTAATGAAATTTAAGTTCAACTGACTTAAAAATCCAAATTGTACTTAAAAAAGTCTTTTCTTTTTTACAGCGCATTGATGCACATTGATTGAGTTTGCTCATATGTGTTACAGAATTCAAGTCAAGAGAGAACAGTGTCAAACAACTCCAGTTCCTTTGCACAAGGGCTTGTGGGTAATAGTACTTTATTACTTTATTTGTGTTATTATTGATAATCTTCCAGACCGCAAATCAACCAGACACCTTGACTTTATCATACTATTTTTAATGTAGCCTGTATGATTTGGGACACACTAATTCTGGGCTGTTCCATCTGGCAATGAGAAAGAATTCCTAGTTTGTTTAGTCACAACCACCAGTGTTTAATTTAATTATGTTTTTTATACGTGTCTATTAATGACACAACAAGTACTCTAATGAGCACACACAGGTGAGCAACACTTTGATCACTTTCAGATTTTCAGGTCATTATGTTGAGAAAGGCAAGCAAATAAGTTTGAGATTCATGTTTTTCCCATGATAGAATGAAAAACAACAGCGCCACCTTTAGGTGAATGTGAGAGATGTCTGGTTTTCCATTGATGGGGGACATGAACTAAAGTGAGGATATTAATAATATTAAACTTTATTTATATAGCCCATTTATAGCTGCTATGATCAAAGTGCTTTACAAAATTAACACATTAGTAAAACAGACATAAAGAGCTTTACATCATATTAAATCAAGTAACTTGAACAAAAATAAAAGCAGAGATTTCAATCACCAGTAAAGACACCATGAGCCAGACGAAGAGTTAATATAAGATTAGTTGGGTCAGTATATGATACTCTAGAGTAGTCTATGCAATAACTAAATGATTTCTGTGTGTATCGGTCACTGCAGTAATCTTGCATATGTGAACATCACACCAAAGTTAACAGACTGAACAATGTTTATGTAGCCTACATATCAATTTCTACATACAATAATTCATTTTTTAGTATTAAAATACAATTATGTATGGCATGTTGTATTACAGATTGTATTCTAAATTAGGTATCATGAATTAATGCATTTGTACAGTACATCTTGTTTAATTGACAGACATTTGCAAATGATATAGTGTACAGTCTAGTCTGGTTGTATACTGTGTAATTCGCACCCTATAAAGGCTTGAAGTGTGTAAGTGCACACTTGTGTGTCCGGCCCATCAGATAACAACACAATTGCTGTAGTTTATCACTGTAAACATGTGTACAACTCAATGGCTGGTTTATGTTTTCTGTGCCAGTATTTTTAGGGTTGTTTTGAAGAATACTGAGAACAGTATTGTTTTGTGGGACGTATGGGTTGGGATAAAAATAGAGCTTTCTTTTCATGATTTCACAGAAACACAATGAATGACATCATTAATTTTGGGAAAATGCACAAAACAAATCTGAGCTTTACAATACTGGGTGTCACATAAGTCTCTCTCTCTCTCTCTCTCTCTCTCTCTCTCTCTGTGTGTGTGTGTGTGTGTATCATGTTGAAGCTTAAAGTCCCACTTCATTCTCTCCAATGAAAGCAATGAAACTGAATCACTCCCTATCCCCTATGTAGTGCACTATGTGCCATTCACCATGTAGACTGTAGTAAATGTGTGAACAAGTGACTGATTTCAGCTGCAGCTTCAGCATCTAGTTATAGTGTGGGGGCGGAGCTTCAGATTCTAGAGAGCATTTGATTGGACAGAAAATCTGATGAGAAGCTGAAGTGCAGAGTGATGTCATCAAAATCATTGATCCATATTTGTGGAAGTGAGTGACTGTAGGTTTTGCACTTATATCTTCAAAATGTGAATTTTGTCATTGTTTTGGAACACACTAGCTTATAGATAACAGTAAGACTAAGACAAAAAAACTTAATTTTAATTTCATGGGAACTGATTGTTTGGGAAGTGTTGCTTTGGTGGTGATGATTGAATCACAGGCCTGATTATTGTCTGTGTTCATACAAATCTAATTGAAACAGCAACTTATGTCAATTTGAAATCGTCATAACTGATGACAAATGATAAAACTCACTGAACATCTCGGTTGCTGTTAGATTTTATATATATATATATATATATATATATATATATATATATATATATATATATATATATATAAATTCCTGAAAGTGAAACCTAGTCTGTGTATTTTACAATGAGTATCTTTCTTATGCCCTTAAAATGATGAAAAGTAAAAATGCAAAAAACAACAACAACAAAAAAACCCGTTTTGCTACAAAGGAAGAATATGACGTGAAAAGTAAACCCTGCCCCCCCTTCCTTTTTTCCCTCTTTTTTTTCTTTTCTTCTTCTTTTCTGTAATGCAATTTTGCACCTGATCCTACTGTCATAGTGTAATTATATATCTGTGTTGCCATGTTTTTTTGTACATGACATATTGTTTAATAAAAAAATAAAAAATAAAAATATCTCGGTTGCTGTTATTTCTGCGCATGCGTGTGAGTTGAGTTTCCTGCTCTCACGCGCCCCCTAACGGCAGCTTGACGGAATTACAGAAACGCACGTCCTTAATGACCCTCCGCGGCTTCCGTCCCAGATGAGTGTCAGTCAGTCAATCAGTCAGTCAGTGACGGACATCAGAACCGGAGCACCGGATCATGTCTCCGTTAACGGCCTCCTGACAGCAGCCCGCGGCTCGGTTCCGGTGTCGGTGTGCGAGATGGACGCTGGCGAGAGAAAGGTAACACGATTTAATCGACACACGAACGCGATTAACATCCGCTGGCCTCACATTAGCTTTAGCATTAGCAGCGCTCGCGGGATTAAAGTCCAAAACTGCATAATGACGGATTGTTATTGTGACCAAACACTCACATGTGTGTGAAATATGCGTTTATTTGTGTTCGTGTGTGTGTTAGTTGTGTATATCAGAGCTGACGCGATGCTGAGAGCGAAGGGACGCGCCAAAACAATGACGCCCCTGTTATGATCAATGAAACAAATCTAGATCCATAACAGTGATTAATGAAATATCAGTGAACATGGCGATTATTACCAGAGCTCAATAGTCGCGTGGCGTTTGTGTGAGTATATATACGTATATTACAGTACCGTGGTAATACTCTGATGTGTTTTGAAGTAACGTTAATTCAGAGAACCGAGTAAATAAATATTATGGCACATCAAGACGGGAATGAATTATTACTACGGTATACGTAAAAGTACCATAGTACCAGCACTGTACTGTAGTTTCCCATCAGGAAGCGTGGTTATTGACCACATACATCTGCTTTATGAAGGTTGAAATGTGTGATTGACTCTCGTCGTAGAAACAACAACACACTGTGTTTGGCTCAAGTAAACATTCATAACTACAAATTTGATGTGATTAATAATTTGTTTTCTGTTTATAATACTACGCAAAATAGCATCACAGTCCCAGTAGTATCACTCACAAACATCAATCACCTCAGTTTGACTTTATTTAGTTAGAAGTGATGTAACATGACTGTGATATTACATGATTTAATGACTGTGATATTTCATGACTGACTGTACAGTGACTGTGATATTACATGACTGATTGTACAGATTGACTGTGATATTACATGACTGACTGTACAGTGACTGTGATATTACATGACTGACTGTACAGTGACTGTGATATTACATGACTGACTGTACAGTGACTGTGATATTACATGACTGACTGTACAGTGACTGTGATATTACATGACTGACTGTACAGTGATTGACTGTGATATTACATGACTGACTGTTCAGTGATTGACTGTGATATTACATGACTGACTGTACAGTGACTGTGATATTACATGACTGACTGTTCAGTGATTGACTGTGATATTACATGACTGACTGTACAGTGACTGTGATATTACATGACTGACTGTACAGTGAGTGACTGTGATATTACATGACTGACTGTTCAGTGATTGACTGTGATATTACATGACTGACTGTACAGTGACTGTGATATTACATGACTGACTGTTCAGTGATTGACTGTGATATTACATGACTGACTGTACAGTGACTGTGATATTACATGACTGACTGTACAGTGACTGTGATATTACATGACTGACTGTACAGTGACTGTGATATTACATGACTGAATGTACAGTGACTGTGATATTACATGACTGACTGTACAGTGACTGTGATATTACATGACTGACTGTACAGTGACTGTGATATTACATGACTGACTGTACAGTGACTGTGATATTACATGACTGACTGTACAGTGAGTGACTGTGATATTACATGACTGACTGTACAGTGAGTGACTGATATTACATGACTGACTGTACAGTGACTGTGATATTACATGACTGACTGTACAGTGAGTGACTGATATTACATGACTGACTGTACAGTGACTGTGATATTACATGACTGACTGTACAGTGACTGTGATATTACATGACTGACTGTACAGTGACTGTGATATTACATGACTGACTGTACAGTGATTGACTGTGATATTACATGACTGACTGTACAGTGACTGTGATATTACATGACAGACTGTACAGTCAGTGACTGTGATATTACATGACTGAATGTACAGTGACTGTGATATTACATGACTGACTGTACAGTGATTGACTGTGATATTACATGACTGACTGTACAGTGATTGACTGTGATATTACATGACTGACTGTACAGTGACTGTGATATTACATGACTGACTGTACAGTGACTGTGATATTACATGACAGACTGTACAGTGACTGTGATATTACATGACTGACTGTACAGTGACTGATATTACATGACTGACTGTACAGTGACTGTGATATTACATGACTGAATGTACAGTGACTGTGATATTACATGACTGACTGTACAGTGATTGACTGTGATATTACATGACTGACTGTACAGTGACTGTGATATTACATGACTGACTGTACAGTGACTGTGATATTACATGACTGACTGTACAGTGACTGTGATATTACATGACTGACTGTACAGTGACTGTGATATTACATGACTGACTGTACAGTGACTGTGATATTACATGACTGACTGTACAGTGAGTGACTGTGATATTACATGACTGACTGTACAGTGACTGTGATATTACATGACTGACTGTACAGTGAGTGACTGTGATATTACATGACTGACTGTACAGTGACTGTGATATTACATGACTGACTGTACAGTGACTGTGATATTAAGTGACTGTGATATTAAATGACTGATTGTACAGTGACTGTGATATTACATGACTGACTGTACAGTGACTGTGATATTACATGACTGAATGTACAGTGACTGTGATATTACATGACTGACTGTACAGTGATTGTGATATTACATGACTGATTGTACAGTGACTGTGATATTACATGACTGACTGTACAGTGACTGTGATATTACATGACTGACTGTACAGTGATTGACTGTGATATTACATGACTGACTGTACAGTGACTGTGATATTACATGACTGACTGTACAGTGACTGTGATATTACATGACTGACTGTACAGTGACTGTGTTATTACATGACTGACTGTACAGTGACTGTGATATTACATGACTGATTGTACAGTGACTGTGATATTACATGACTGACTGTACAGTGAGTGACTGTGATATTACATGACTGACTGTACAGTGACTGATATTACATGACTGACTGTACAGTGAGTGACTGTGATATTACATGACTGACTGTACAGTGACTGTGATATTACATGACTGACTGTACAGTGACTGATATTACATGACTGACTGTACAGTGACTGTGATATTAAATGACTGACTGTACAGTGACTGTGATATTACATGACTGACTGTACAGTGACTGTGATATTACATGACTGACTGTACAGTGATTGACTGTGATATTACATGACTGACTGTACAGTGATTGACTGTGATATTACATGACTGACTGTACAGTGACTGTGATATTACATGACTGACTGTACAGTGACTGTGATATTACATGACAGACTGTACAGTGACTGTGATATTACATGACTGACTGTACAGTGACTGTGATATTACATGACTGACTGTACAGTGACTGTGATATTACATGACTGAATGTACAGTGACTGTGATATTACATGACTGACTGTACAGTGATTGACTGTGATATTACATGACTGACTGTACAGTGACTGTGATATTACATGACTGACTGTACAGTGACTGTGATATTACATGACTGACTGTACAGTGACTGTGATATTACATGACTGACTGTACAGTGACTGTGATATTACATGACTGACTGTACAGTGAGTGACTGTGATATTACATGACTGACTGTACAGTGACTGTGATATTACATGACTGACTGTACAGTGAGTGACTGTGATATTACATGACTGACTGTACAGTGACTGTGATATTACATGACTGACTGTACAGTGACTGTGATATTAAGTGACTGTGATATTAAATGACTGATTGTACAGTGACTGTGATATTACATGACTGACTGTACAGTGACTGTGATATTACATGACTGAATGTACAGTGACTGTGATATTACATGACTGACTGTACAGTGATTGTGATATTACATGACTGATTGTACAGTGACTGTGATATTACATGACTGACTGTACAGTGACTGTGATATTACATGACTGACTGTACAGTGATTGACTGTGATATTACATGACTGACTGTACAGTGACTGTGATATTACATGACTGACTGTACAGTGACTGTGATATTACATGACTGACTGTACAGTGACTGTGATATTACATGACTGATTGTACAGTGACTGTGATATTACATGACTGACTGTACAGTGAGTGACTGTGATATTACATGACTGACTGTACAGTGACTGATATTACATGACTGACTGTACAGTGAGTGACTGTGATATTACATGACTGACTGTACAGTGACTGTGATATTACATGACTGACTGTACAGTGACTGTGATATTACATGACTGACTGTACAGTGACTGTGATATTAAATGACTGACTGTACAGTGACTGTGATATTACATGACTGACTGTACAGTGACTGTGATATTACATGACTGACTGTACAGTGACTGTGATATTACATGACTGATTGTACAGTGACTGTGATATTACATGACTGACTGTACAGATTGACTGTGATATTACATGACTGACTGTACAGTGACTGATATTACATGACTGACTGTACAGTGAGTGACTGTGATATTACATGACTGACTGTACAGTGACTGTGATATTACATGACTGACTGTACAGTGACTGTGATATTACATGACTGACTGTACAGTGACTGTGATATTACATGACTGACTGTACAGTGACTGTGATATTAAATGACTGATTGTACAGTGACTGTGATATTAAATGACTGACTGTACAGTGACTGTGATATTAAATGACTGACTGTACAGTTACTGTGATATTACATGACTGACTGTACAGTTACTGTGATATTACATGACTGACTGTACAGTGACTGACTGTGATATTACATGACTGACTGTACAGTGACTGTGATATTACATGACTGTACAGTGAGTGACTGTGATATTACATGACTGACTGTACAGTGAGTGTGATATTACATGACTGACTGTACAGTGACTGTGATATTAAATGACTGATTGTACAGTGAGTGTGATATTACATGACTGACTGTACAGTGAGTGACTGTGATATTACATGACTGACTGTACAGTGAGTGACTGTGATATTACATGACTGAATGTACAGTGACTGATATTACATGACTGATTGTACAGTGACTGTGATATTACATGACTGACTGTACAGTGAGTGACTGATATTACATGACTGACTGTACAGATTGACTGATATTACATGACTGACTGTACAGTGAGTGACTGTGATATTACATGACTGAATGTACAGTGACTGTGATATTACATGACTGAATGTACAGTGACTGTGATATTACATGACTGACTGTACAGTGATTGACTGATATTACATGACTGACTGTACAGTGACTGTGATATTACATGACTGACTGTACAGTGACTGATATTACATGACTGACTGTACAGTGAGTGACTGATATTACATGACTGACTGTACAGTGACTGTGATATTACATGACTGACTGTACAGTGACTGATATTACATGACTGACTGTACAGTGACTGATATTGCATGACTGACTCTACAGTGAGTGACTGTGATATTACATGACTGACTGTACAGTGACTGATATTGTATGACTGACTGTACAGTGAGTGACTGATATTACATGACTGACTGTACAGTGAGTGACTGATATTACATGACTGACTGTACAGTGACTGTGATATTACATGACTGACTGTACAGTGACTATGATATTACATGACTGACTGTACAGTGAGTGACTGTGATATTACATGACTGACTGTACAGTGAGTGACTGATATTACATGACTGACTGTACAGTGAGTGACTGTGATATTACATGACTGACTGTACAGTGACTGTGATATTACATGACTGATTGTACAGTGACTGTGATATTACATGACTGACTGTACAGTGACTGTGATATTACATGACTGACTGATAAATTCATTAGTCTCACAAAATTTTTACATATGTAAATGTTTTATATTTGTTTGTTTTACTTATGTTCTTGTACAGCACTTTGTGATTTTATCTGCGAAAAGCGCTTTATAAATAAATTTTACTTACTTACTTACTTACAGTGATTGACTGTGATATTACATGACTGATTGTACAGTGACTGTGATATTACATGACTGACTGTACAGTGACTGTGATATTACATGACTGATTGTACAGTGATTGACTGATATTACATGACTGACTGTACAGTGATTGACTGTGATATTACATGACTGACTGTACAGTGATTGACTGATATTACATGACTGACTGTACAGTGACTGTGATATTACATGACTGACTGTACAGTGACTGTGATATTACATGACTGATTGTACAGTGACTGTGATATTACATGATTGATTGTACAGTGACTGTGATATTACATGACTGATTGTACAGTGACTGTGATATTAATTGACTGATTGTACAGTGACTGATATTACATGACTGACTGTACAGTGAGTGACTGTGATATTACATGACTGACTGTACAGTGACTGTGATATTACATGACAGACTGTACAGTGAGTGACTGTGATATTACATGAGTGACTGTACAGTGACTGTGATATTACATGACTGACTGTACAGTGACTGTGATATTACATGACTGACTGTACAGTGACTGTGATATTACATGACTGACTGTACAGTGACTGACTGTGATATTACATGACTGACTGTACAGTGACTGTGATATTACATGACTGACTGTACACTGACTGTGATATTACATGACTGACTGTACAGTGACTGACTGTGATATTACATGACTGACTGTACAGTGACTGTGATATTACATGACTGACTGACTGTACAGTGATTGACTGATATTACATGACTGACTGTACAGTGACTGACTGTGATATTACATGACTGACTGTACAGTGACTGTGATATTACATGACTGATTGAACTAGTGTTGTCAAAAGACCCGGTACTTCGGTACCAAGTCGGTACTAAAAAAATGAAACCGTTACGGTACCAGCTTTTCTTAAGTACCAGTGGTACCGAAGTACCGGATTAATCCGGTTCTTGATGCGCTGCCCAAAAGGTGCACAGTTGCGTCCTCTTCATAAAAACACTGACGCCCGTTTCACACACACTCCGTTTGTGGTGCGTATGCGGTGCAGGAGCAGCACGCACTATAGTGCTTTCACATAATGCTGCGTTTGCTGTGCGTAACTTATGGAAGTGAAATAATGCCAAATGTTTTTGAAACAAAAAAGCCAGATGAATTGCACTATTTGAAAAAAAATGTGCGTTGCATTAACCATGCTTGCATTTTAATGTATTGTATTTTTAGGGCTTGCATTTTTATGGGCTGAAATTCAACATGGTTGAATATTTAGGCTGTGAATATTTCAATTCAAAACATTTCAAACACATTTTCATTATTAAACATTCAATAATCCATATTCACCTTTCATATTTCACTTCCAAAATATTCAAACTGTTAAAAATACAACCTATAATATTCGACAGGCAATTTTAGGTCCATTTTATTTCGCTTTGCAAATTCAGTGGTTCAAATTCGACAGAAAATTCTACGTCAACATCCAGGAACTGCAGGAAAAGCAGTAGATTGCCGAGCATACTCTCCATCTGCTGTTAGTCGACCTCTCCAGCAGGGGGTGTGAAAGCGCGTGTTAAATTTAAAATATATTTAACATTTAAAATCGACCTTTTAAATTTAAATATGAACGCAGTTTTGGATTAAGTAAAAGTACAGTCAAGTCAAATAAAACACGATATACACTTTAATATATGTAAATTTAATCTAAATTAAGCTTTGGTACCGAAATTGGTACCGAGAACCGTGGATTTTCACTGGTATTGGTACCGAATACTGAAATTTTGGTACCGTGACAACACTAGATTGAACGGATTGACTGTGATATTGTGACTTATATCACATGACTTATAGTATGGTGACTGTGATATTACAGTGAGTTGGGTTCTCTCTGTTTATTTGGTCTGGATTGGAGTGTGTGTGTGTGTGTGTGTGTGGCTGGTTTCTGCAGACACCGATCGCATCTGATCTGTCAGGTTCTCTCTGTTTATTTGGTCTGGATTGGAGTGTGTGTGTGTGTGTGTGTGTGTGTGTGTGTGTGTGTGTGTGTGTGTGTGTGTGTGTGTGTGTGTGTGTGTGTGTGTGTGTGTGTGTGTGTGTGTGTGTGTGTGTGTGTGTGTGTGTGTGTGTGTGTGTGTGTGTGTGTGTGTGTGTGTGTGTGTGTGTGTTGCTGGTTTCTGCAGACGCCGATCGCATCTGATCCGTCAGGTTCTCTCTGTTTATTTGGTCTGGATTGGAGTGTGTGTGTGTGTGTGTGTGTGTGTGTGTGTGTGTGTTGCTGGTTTCTGCAGACACCGATCGCATCTGATCCGTCAGGTTCTCTCTGTTTATTTGGTCTGGATTGGAGTGTGTGTGTGTGTTGCTGGTTTCTGCAGACACCGATCGCATCTGATCCGTCAGGTTTCTCTGCATTGATCACATTCCTCGCGCGTCAGTGATGTTCCTGTCGCTCAGATCAGTTTCTGTGCATTTCTCCTCGTGTTCCTGCTCAAGTCTGTCCAATCAGAGCTTCTCATGATGCTTCTTCGAGCTGGATCACGTGTGTTTGTGTTCTCAGAGCGATGCTGTTGTGACCCACACTTTCATAAAAAAGTCCAGGTCCAAAATTAGAAAAGTTTTTAACTTGCCTAATTTTTGGAGTGATTACCTTAATGTATTTGTAATGCAAAACCACTCGTTTTTTATATTTGTTATTTTAGCTGGTTTAACCTAAAGCGGCCGGCTTTGAGGCGCTCGACACAGACTGGGTTATATGGACGTTTACAGAAACCTCAGTATCAGTTCAGGATGGTCAGAGCTCTTCCAACCCAAACTGATCTCTAAAGCACATTTAGTGCTGGGCAACGATTTATCACATCCAAAATAAAAGATTGTGTTTACATAATATATGTGTGTGTGTGTGTGTGTGTGTATAATTATTTTGTATGTATAAAGAAAAATGTGTGTGTATATATATATATATATATATATATATATATATATATATATATATATATATATATATATTTATTACATGGCTTGGCTGAATTCCAATGTAGAATGCGGTCTGTTATTTCTTGATAACAGACCGCTGCGAAGTATAACAGACCGTTGCCATGAAAAACAGATTTTTAAATCAATAAACTCCTTTTTAAATCAATAATTCGTGGCAAATTATTTATTTATTTTGTAGGTAGCCATGTAATAAGCGGGATAATGTATAGAGAGGCGGTCGTTATAGCGAATAACAACCCCTTCAGGCTGATTCAAGACCCCTCCGCTTCGCGTCGGGGTCCTGTTCAGCCTGTCGGGGTTGTTATTCGCTATAACGACCGCCTCTCTATACATTATCCCTTACATACAGTGTATATATATATATATATATATACAGTATATATATATATATACAGTATATATATATATATATATATATATATATACACACACACACACACACACACACACATATACATACATGCATATATTTCTTAAATATATACATGCATGTGTGTATATTTAGGCTATACAAAATAATAATATACAGTGCACACACATATATTATGTAAACACAAACTTTTGATTTGGATGTGATTAATCGTTGCCCAGCACTATATAGGATATTCATTGGACTTAGAACTTAAGTGCATGTAGAACATGTAATGATGAAGATCCACTTTTTGGATCAGTTTATTATGGAAGTTGAGTTCGAGTCTAACCCTAACCCAGTCCTTAAAACATCTTTACAAACAGAATACATGGAGTCACTCAAAGTCAAACCACCCTTATTTCTACAGCTCTTTATACAGTACAGATAGTTTAAAAGCAGTAATAAACGGAAATAACAGAATCAGTGATGCAAAATTTATCAAATATGAGACAAATCTCTAAAACGACAATAGAAACCATATAGAAAGCATCAGAAGATTAAAAACGGTCAAGCAACTCTCTCTCTCCCTCTCTCTCTCTCTCTCTCTCTCTTTGTCCTGTCTTTCTTCAGCACAAAAACCCTCTGTTTTCTCCACACAGTCTTGACACAGAAATGCTGAAAAGACAAAAGCGTCCCTCGTCGCCCTCATTAGTTCAGCCCACGTTGAGACCATCGCTTCACGTTCATGAATCTCCTGCCATTCAAGAGTTCTGCATGTTCTCTGCCAGCTTCATCCACACATTTTACCACGTTTAAAGGGACAGTCCACCCAAAAATGATCATTCTGTCATCATTTACTCGTTCCAAACCGCTGTGATTTCCCCTACAAAAGAAGAGATTGTCTCAGTCCATAGAATGAAAGTAAATGGGGTCCAATGTTGTATGATTCCCAATGTTCTTCAACATGTGATCTTGTCTTTATCTCTGTAGCTTCCCTGTGACTCTCACTTTAGTGTGTGTATTGATAGTGTCCTCTAATCTGTCCAAACCTGCTGCTTGTGTAATTAGCTTAACTTTAATCAGCTCCTCACTTTAATCCCTGATGTGACGCCTACATCCACTTGCCTTTGTCACATACGCTTTAACAGTCACGTGATCTCGAGCCAAATCAATTCCAGTGCTTTATGGGATATCATGATGCTAATGTTTATCATTAATGCTTTGTTGTCACGTTGAGCAGTTTAGAGCGATGGGATAGTTTACATTTGGAGATTTGATTAGCAGCGTGGACTGATGTTGCTGTCGGGGATCTGATTGGACGAGAGAGCAGATGGTGTGTGACATCACAATCGGAAGAGTGTACAGAGCTCCGCCCACCACCTACAGACGAACAATTGCTGCTATATACCATAACACACACTCTATTCACACTCTTACACACACACACACACACACAGCATCAGATGTGTCTTTGTTTCTGAACACAATGCCTGTGTATTTAATCAGGGAATCAGGATGTTGCCATTATTATTATTATAATTATTATTATTATTATTATTATATTTGTATATCTTTTCCTTTCCATCATTATTATTATTATTATTATTATTATTATTATTATTCGGTTTGTATATTGTATTGCATCTTGGATCAGGGCAGTTCTGACGGGCAAGAGTGAAGATTTGCTACAGTTCTTTTGAGAAAGTGACATTATCAATGTTTTTATTACATATAATCGCTAGATTTTTAATATATAATCAGCCTCGTCGATTTCATTAGAAGTTTTAAGCTGTCAGGCTCTCTTACGCTCTTTTCCAGTGAATGCAACATTATGTAGATATTGTGAAAATTAATGCGCATATTTAAAATTAATGCGCATATTTTTCTATTTTGCAAACAGTTTAAACTAAAGACTTAGAGAATGCCCAGATGGAGCACAATAATATTTTTAATAAATGATGTATTTTTGAAATAAAAGCAAGACATGTGTGTATATATTCAGGGATGCATGATATATCAGCCACCATATCAGGGATCGGCCGATATATGTTCATTTGTGATGTTATCGTTATCGGCCTGATAAGAGAATCTGTCGGATATATCAAAGCTGATAAGTACTGTATTATTTCCTCCAGCTGAGACGCTTCAGATGCGCTCTGTTCAACATGGTGGATTAGAAGTGCTTGAAATATGATTGAAATCACTTCAAAAATGAAAATCCAGTTCAGTGAAACATGTGCAGCGCAAGTCTGTCATAGCCTACGTAAAATGTGCATAGAATTAATTCTAGAACATTATAATTGTGTTTGGGACAGGGCTTTTAATGGTGAGACTTTTGTTCATCAGGCTCTTAAAAAGTATAAAAAAAATTTGATTATAGATTTATCAGCCAATATATCGGTTATCGGCTTTCAAATGTATAGAATTATCGGTATCGGCCAAAATGCTCATATGTGCATCCCTGTATATATTCCCACAGAACAGTCTACCTCTGGCCTGGTAATAACTGTGTTGCTCTTGCTTCTGTTGATTTAGCCTGTCTGCTTTCAAACCGCACTGTTTTAATGTTAGAAGTGTTTATAACCTCGCGCTGGTGCTCAATGTTGATCATACACCCATACATTAATAAAAGAAATCATGACCCAGAACCAACCAAACGTACATCATTACACCTCTAGTATCATCCGGCCGGATTCACAGGGGTTTTCTACCTCACTTTCCCGAGATTGTGGAGATTGTGTGGAGATTGTGGAGATTGTGGAGATTGTGGAGATTGTGGAGATTGTGGAGATTGTGGAGATTGTGTGGAGATTGTGTTGAGATGATGTTGTGATGATGAGGAAGTGTTGGTACAGCGAGTGCCGTGACGTGTTTCAGCTGTTTAATCATTGACTCTTCCTGCTTGGTGACATGATTATAGGAATGAGTTCGAGCTTCTCTGCAGGAAGTGCAGTGTTTTCACCTGAGAACGTGTGGAATGTGATGACATCACGGTCACATGACCTCGCTGTTCTCGCCCCAGATTCCTTGAGCTGCCGTTCTGGAATAACTCGGACAGAGATGTCACTTCTGTCATGACACACCTGTATGATGTTTTTAATCGTTTGATCGTCGACTGCGTGCTTCAGACATGTTAAACCGTAAGACACGTGACCGACCTGTGTGTGTGTGTGTGTGTGTGTGTGTGTGTGTGTGTGTGTGTGTGTGTGTGTGTGTGTGTGTGTGTGCTGACATCTGGCTCATCTCTGATTCAGAATGATGTACTAACACTATTTCTGCAGTAAAAAGATATTGTATTAGTAGTATGATAGTATGCTGTGCTCACACACACACACACACACACACACACACACACACACCCCCCCACACACACACACACACTTCTGTAGGAGGAAACCATGCTCAGCGTGTCATATCAGACTGATTTATTATCCATAATGCACTAGGGCATTCAAAACAACATAACATGATCCGTACGACACAAGGCTGTTACAAACATGACGCTTTTAGAAATCTCAGGCATGATTTCTGGAGTAGTTTAGATTTTTCTGTGTTTACATAATGCACAATGCTTTTACACACACACACACAATTTAATAATACGTGCATAACTAACATTCAGAAGCAAATGGTAGTGAATGCAGTTTTTCAGCCCTGTAATGCAGCGTTATGTGTCTAAATACACGAGTGTGTGTGTGTGTGTGTGTGTTTCAGGATGTGAAGCTCTCTGCTGAAGTGGAACCGTTTATCCCTCAGAAGAAAGGTGTTGAAGCTTCATTATTACCCATGAGTCTGTGCAGTGAGGGTGGAGCTGAGCCCACACAAATCCCCTCCTACCTGATCACCTGCTACCCCTTCGTACAGGAGAACCAGAGCAACAGGTACACACACACACACACACACACACACACACACACACACACACACACACACACACACACACACATTCTTACCCTAACCTTACCCATCACAACTAAGTGCCTAACCCGACCCCTGACCCTAAACCGACCCTTAACCTCATTATAACCTGATCCCTAAAACCAAGTCTTGACCCTCAAACAGGCCTTTAAAGGGATTTCAGAGACTGAGGACCGGCCAACATGTCCTCACTTTACTCTCTTTGTCCCCAGTGGTCTAACACTCAAACTGGTCCTCACAAAGATAGTTCTACAAGTACACACACACACACACACACACACACACACACACACACCCCTGCTACCCCTTCGTACAGGAGAGCCAGGTACACGCACACACACATACACACTGACTCACTCACGTAGAGAGACGCACACTTACTCACACACACACACACACACACACTCACTGTGTGTGTGTTTAATGGATTTTGAGGAGAACATTTTCTTCAGAAATGAGTTAAATGTGACAAATGTGACAAAGCATCCTTCACGAATGTCCGTTTTGTAACTTAATAACTTAATATAAAAACATTAGAAGTCTTTGAAATGACCTCATGTGCACGGCTGGATAGATGTGTGTGTGTGTGTGTGTGTGTGTGTGTGTGTGTGTGTGTGTGTGTGTGTGTGTGTGTGTGTGTGTGTGTGTGTGTGTGTGCGTGTGCGTGCGCGTGCGCGTGTGCGTGTGCGCGAGTGTGTGTGTGCGTGCGCGAGTGTGCGTGCGCGAGTGTGTGTGTGCGTGCGCGAGTGTGTGTGTGTGTGTGTGTGTGTGTGTGCGTGCGTGCGTGCGTGCGTGAGTGTGTGTGTGTGTGCGTGAGTGTGTGCGTGCGCGAGTGTGTGTGTGTGTGTGTGTGTGTGTGTGTGTGTGTGTGTGTGTGTGTGTGTGTGTGTGTGATCGCCTCTATTCCCAATGGATCCTCCTGCTTTTCCTTCCTGTTCACTTTGAATTGGAGGAAGTGCACACTTTGTGCTACAGTGTGTGTGTGTGTGTGTGTGTGTGTGTGTGTGTGTGTGTCACAGCTGAAGTGTCCTTTGTGTCACCAGAAAACCCGTTTTTAAGGATGTTTGGATTATTTTGCCGACACCCCTGTTTTCGACCATCAGTGCTGCATTATATTCATGTCACACAACGTCACACACCCAAAAAAATGCGAAGCCTCTCAATGAGAGATGTTGAAACATGATGTCTCATGTTGTGTAATAGTGTTTTTGTTTTGTAATTAGTGTCTTTGTGCATATGCTTTATAATGCAAAGCACATTGCTCAACTATCTGTTTGAGCTTTATAAGTAACCAGCTTGCCTTGCCCTCAGTCGACAGCTGCCCATGTATAGCGGAGGAGATCAGCGCTGGCAGCAGCTCAACCCGAGCCCCGGCGGGCCCTACCTGGCGTACCCCATCCTGTCGTCCCCTCAGCCGCCCGTCACCAGCGATTACGCCACGTACTACCACGCCATCATGCCCACGCCCTGCCCGCCTGTCATGGGCTTCTACCAGCCCTTCCCGGGGCCGTTTGCGGGGCCTGTGCCGGCCGGCGTGTTGAACCCTGTGTCCGACTGCAGCGAGAGACCGACGCCACAGAGAGGGAGAGGCGTCCCACGAACACCTGTACTGCACAAGGTATGAGATGAGCCCTACACACACACACACACACACACACACATCGCCAGTTTGTAATTGAAATTTGAAATTGAAACCGCCAGTAGGTGGCAGCGAGTCACTGTTAATGAGTGAGTCTATCCCTGCATCCCAATGTCCACACTGTCCATCCTAAACAGTGTGTGAGATTAGATTAAGTGTGTCCCAAAGCATAGTATGGTTGAAGAGAGTATACCAGAAGTCCCCGGATGGTCTACTATTCCCGGTGGATTTTCTAAGTGTGGATCCGTGCTCACTATAATAACGGCTAATATTACCCACAACCCATTGCGCTTTGGAGGAGGAACTACAAACACGAGTAAAAAGAGTTAAAAAACGACAAAACATGGCGGATGTGCGCGACCTATGGTGATAAAGGTTTGAGTGACTAATAAAACTGATAAAAAAATATTTATTGAATGTTATCCGTGTTATATTTCCTCTGCAATAACAATGTGGACTTTTATAAAGATCCGTTTGGCCATTAACTTTTAAATGCATCATTATGCAGAGTCTCCGCATGAAAGACACGCGACTGCAGATCAACACTTCAACACCTCTCCGAGACAGTAGGAAATTAAATTAAATGGAATGTGGAGAATTTGAACTGTGACAAGATGATTGACAGGTCAGTTTACTGTGACAGAATGATTGACAGGTCAGTTTACTGTGTCAGGATGAGACCGAGAGAGCAACCTTTAAAGACGCAATTGTATGACGAGATAGTTTGTCCAAAAGCTTGTCTACTCTTCTGCTACACACTCAAAAGTATCTACTTTTTCTTTACATAAAGAGTCCACACTTTTAGGGTGTAGTACAAATAGGCGAACTGAGACGCAGCATTTGACTAAGTCTTAATGAGTGAGTCATTGAATCATTCATTCATTCAGTGAGGAAACACCGCCGTGTGTCGCTCAGACGCAAAAACAGACAATACTGTGTCTAAAAGTCACTTAATATTAACTTCTTGTTTACTGAACTCTTGTATAAAATCAGCTAATGTAATCATGCTAATATCTGGAGAAAAGCGGCACTCTTCATGTGATATTGATTAACTATATTAAATGATACAGACATATTTTAAAGACATACAGAGATATTTTTTTCCCTTATCTTGAATTTTAGGGACATTATAAATGCATTTTCAAATGATTATAAATCTGAATTTCAAAAATTTGACCCTTGTGACTGGTTTTGTGGTCTAGGCTCACATATGTGACTGTAGATTTCAGTGATTTAAACTAACCCTTATGTGTCGTTTACATCACTCACAGCAGCCGATGGCTCAGCCAATAAGAGCCAAGCGTCCCGTGATGCGGAGCGTGGCGGTGCAGAAGGAGGTGTGTGCGACCGGGCCTGATGGGAGGTCAAAGACGGTGCTGTTGGTGGACGCAGCGCAGCAGACAGGTACTGACCTTTGACCTTTGACCGACTATGCTATATTGGCAAAAAATATTGAATAATAAAATATCGAAAATACAGAAGTTGCATTGTTTAGATGCATTTACACAGTCTGTTTAATGCAGCTCAGAGGGACATTAATGCATTTAACCTGTTAATAATGTTTTGATGTTTTAAACAGAAAAGTTGAATATTGATATTTTGAAATTATTTAAAAAATAAAAAGATACTTTAAATGTGAAATTGAAACCGCCAGTAGGTGGCAGCAAGTCACTGTTAATGAGTGAGTCATTGAGTTTCAACCGATTCATTCAAACAGCTGATTCATTCATTGACTGTCTTAATGAGTGAGTCACTGAATGTGTGTGTGTTCAGATTTCCCCGGCGAGGCGTCCGGCAGTGGGGCGGCCAGGTGTGTGTCGGATCAGGCGAGTCCTCAGCTGTGGAATAATAAAGCTCGGCGCAGGCGCACGTCGCAGCAGGAGTCGTCCAGTGAGCAGGGAGCCAGCGAGGCCGACATCGACAGTGACAGCGGATACTGCAGTCCTAAACACAACCAGGGAGCCAACAACACCTCCACCAATCAACACACACCCGCGGCGGTACGCTAAATCCTTCCCTCGGCTCATTTTGACCAGAATCCCTTTTTTTTTTTTTTTAAATTGAGTGTTCATCGGAGGGGTCATAGACTCTAGGACTTTTGTCACACTTGAACCACGAATACACAAAAAAAAATTTAAATGCATTCGAAGAGTTTTGTAGTTGAAATTTAAAAAAGTAACAAATCCTCCACTCTCGGGTCAATTTGACCCCCTTAGAAATGAATGGAATGCTTCAGTTCACATAGAAAAACCTAAAAATGCTCAAAATTCTAATTAAAAATGCTAAAACTTTATAAAAAAGATTTTTTATAATCTCTTCATGTGTATCTGAATGCACACTGAAGAGAACCTGACTTTAGGACCCAGAGGAACAGCTCATTTGCTCCATATAGAGATATGAGGCCATCTAGAGTCATGAAATATCATCTTTTATTATTATTATCCACAATAGGTCGACAAAGACACTCAGTGTAAGATATTTAGAGCTGAATTAAAAGGGTTATGCATGAAATCGTGAGTTATTTTGAATTTAAGTTTTGAGGAATGTGCTTAAATATTATTTATTGATCAAATCTAGTAATTTTAAAGGTGAATAAATAAAAAAAATCTCCCAAAAAATTGCAGTAAAAGATACTATCAAAATGAAATAAAATAATCTTTCTGGACAAAAAAAAAAAAAAAAGTATAATTTTGACCCGCGAGGGAAATTTTTTTTTTTTATGAGCACTGTGCCACTGTTCGTCCGAATGTTTGTACTGTATTTTATTCTATTTTTCTAAACTGTTTTAATTATTCTTATTTCTTTTATTATTTTAATTTCTTCTATGTAAAGCACTTTGAATTGCCATTGTGTATGAAATGTGCTATATAAATAAACTTGCCTTGCCTTGCCTTGCCTAAATGCGAGTGAATGATGAAGGTTTATTTATGTGAGGATTATCACGTTTGCTGTTCTCTCATCTGTGTGTGTGTTTGTGTTTGCAGGCTGTGGACGCTGGCGTCATGACAGGTAAGATCTCTCTTTCACCTGAGCGACTGTCACATGATCAGAGTTCTTGTGTTAGTTCACACAGAGATCGATAACTGTGACCATAAAGTTTATAATCGCAATAATCAAGAAAAGTGCACAACTATAACGATATCGGCACAGAGAAACAATATCGTTAGAATCACTTTCAGAATGAGTTTTTTTCCAGCTGATGAATGATGAATACATTGACAGCCAATCAGAATCCTTCCTGCTTCGAAGAGCTCGAGCATTTCGAGCGATAGACGACAAAACTGCAGCGCGCTGTGGCGATATATTGTGCGCTAGTGTGGACGCTAATATAGTTAACACTATCGTAATAATTATGTTGTACTTATCATTATAATTATTCTTATTGCTGTTCAAATTTTTGTTATAGTTATTGTTTTAGTTATCATTATAGTTATAGTTGGTTATTATAATTTTCATAGTTATTGTCGTAGATGTTAAAATAATTGTCATAGTTATTGTTAGAAGTATTGTTATAGTTATCATCATAGTTTTCATTATAGTTATCGTCATATTTGTTGTAATTTTAGTTATAGTTCTCGTTCTAGTTGTCTTCGTAGTTACTGTCATACATCATTATAGTTATTGTCAGTTATGGTTATCATCATAGTTTTTGTTATTATCATAGTTGTCCTCACAGTTAGTGTCAATTACAGTTATCGTTATAATTATATATATTTATATATATATATATATATATATATATATATATATATATATATATTGTTCACATATATCTTTCTTTTTTATTTTGCTATCTGTGTACTGTAAGCTTCTTCTGTCACCAAAACAAATTCTGTGTGTGCAAACTGTGAATGAATTTTAAATAATCAACTTTAATTAAAGCATTTAAAGGACATTTGCAGGTTTGTTTGTCGATTTATTCCTGCGCAGGAAGCTAGTTTAGGAAGCTAGTTTAGGAAGCTAGTTTAGGGAAACAAGTTAGATTAGGTAAGATATCCAAGTGAGGACGTCGCCAGGAGACGAGACTCAGATATCAGCTACCCGAGTGGGGACGTCGCCAGGAGACGAGACCCAGGTAGTTAGTTTAGGGAATAATCTACCCGAGTGGGGACGTTGCCAGGAGACGAGACCCAGGTAGTTAGTTTAGGGAATAATCTACCCGAGTGGAGACGTTGCCAGGAGACGAGACCCAGGTAGTTAGGTTTAGGAGAAAAATATCCACCACAAAACATACTTGGCAATAAAGCTCTTTCTGATTCTGATTTCATTGAAGTTATTGTTATAGTTGTTGTTGGTGTGAATGGGCCTTTAAACGTGTGTGTGTGTGTGTGTGTGTGTGTGTGTGTGTGTGTGTGTGCGCAGCTGTCAGCTGGGGGAATGTCTCGTCACAGGCTGTCCAGAAGCCGTGGGCCGACAGGAACGCCCCGTTCTTCAGAGGCAGCAGAACACCTGAGAGGAGCTACACACAGGTAGAGCTCGACCGCTCACATGATCTCCTTCATTTATACAGCAATATAGAGTCTCACAGCAGCTTTACAGTGATAACAGGAGATTACAGTAACAGAGAGTGTTCAGGCTTTACAGCAGATCTAGAATAAAGTTATTGTCCAGGTAAAGTTAGTTTGATTGATTCACTTCTGTTGTAAAGATCATTAGTTATTAACTTAGGGGCCGCTCACACACACCGCTCTCACAGAAAACCGAAACTTTTAATGTGTTTGGACGTTCATTCACACACACCAGTGTTTGAGCTCGAGAACACAAACTCTGAAACAGGATCCAAGGTGCAAGTTTTGAAAAGTTTTGAAAAAAAAGAAAAGCGTTTCTCCCAAACCTGTGAGTTATTCTGCATCATGTGACCCGCATCATGTGACCCGCAGGACTTCCAGATGAGCTTCGGGTGTCGTGCAGCAGGACAGAGGAGATCCACCCCTCCCGAGACACCCAACACACACCTCACACCTGAGCCACTGTACTTTCAGGTACACACACACTCTCACGCACACTCACACACACACACACACTCTCACACACACACACTCACACACACACACACTCTCACACACACACACTCACTCACTCACTCACTCACACACTCACACACATACACACTCACACACTCTCTCGCGTACACACTCGCACTCAAACACACACTCACACACACACATACTCTCACACACACTCACTCACTCACACACATACACTCACACACTCTCTCGCGTACACACTCACACTCAAACACACACTCATACACACACATACTCTCTCACACACACTCACTCACTCACACACATACACACTCTCTCACGTACACACTCGCACTCAAACACACACTCACACACACATATACTCTCACACACACTCACTCACACACACTCGCACTCACACACACACTCACGCACACTCACACACACACATACTCTCACACACACTCACTCACTCACTCACTCACACACATACACACTCACACACTCTCTCGCGTACACACTCGCACTCAAACACACACTCACACACACACACATACTCTCTCACACACACTCACTCACTCACACACATACACACTCTCTCACGTACACACTCGCACCCAAACACACACTCACACACACATATACTCTCACACACACTCACTCACACACACTCGCACTCACACACACACACTCACACACACTCGCACTCACACACACTCACGCACACTCACACACACACATACTCTCACTCACTCACTCACTCACACACACACATACACACTCACACACTCTCTCGCGTACACATTTGCACTCAAACACACACTCACACACACACATACTCTCACACACACTCACTCACTCACACACATACACACTCACACACTCTCTCGCGTACACACTTGCACTCAAACACACACTCACACACACATACTCTCACACACACACACACTCACTCACTCACACACATACATACACACTCTCTCACGTACACACTCGCACTCAAACACACACTCACACACACATATACTCTCACACACACTCACTCACACACACTCGCACTCACACACACACACTCACACACACACACATATACTCTCACATACACTCTCATACACACACACACACTATTTATTGTGTTGATTGTCTCTGTTTTTCCTGTTTTTCAGGATGAGGATGAGTTTCCCGATCTGGCCACAGGCGGCGCTGCTCAGCGGAATAAACCGGATCCGGTTCAACCCAAACTTCCCAAGAACCTGGTGAGTGTTTCGCCTGGGGTAAAATCAAGTTTGAAATATCTTTGCAGTGATGTACTGTTGGCAAGCATCCCGACCCCGCCCACATTTAGATGAATATGCAGATATCTGCTATTTCCTCTCAATAACAAAATAAACAACTAAAATACCAACGTATGTAACAAGGACACTGTAAAATAAAGTGTTACCAACATTTGTTTTGACTAAATTTAGTTTGAAATGATGCCACACCATCAGGACTTTAAACCTCTCTGTCTCTGTGTGTGTGTGTGTGTGTGTGTGTGTGTGTGTGTGTGTGTGTGCAGCTGGATAACCTTCCGGAGAATTCCCCCATCAGCATCGTGCAGACGCCCATCCCGATCACCAGCTCCGTTCCCAAGAGAGCCAAGAGTCAGAGGAAGAAAGCGCTAGCGGCCGCTCTCGCCACAGCGCAGGAATACTCCGAGATTAGCATGGAGCAGAAGAAACTACAGGTACACACACACTCCATCTGTACAGGGAGAAACTACAGGTACACACACACTCCATCTATACAGGGAGAAACTACAGGTACACACACACTCCATCTATACAGGGAGAAACTACAGGTACACACACACACTCCATCTGTACAGGGAGAAACTACAGGTACACACACACTCCATCTGTACAGGGAGAAACTACAGGTACACACACACTCCATCTATACAGGGAGAAACTACAGGTACACACACACTCCATCTGTACAGGGAGAAACTACAGGTACACACACACACTCCATCTGTACAGGGAGAAACTACAGGTACACACACACACTCCATCTGTACAGGGAGAAACTACAGGTACACACACACTCCATCTTTACAGGGAGAAACTACAGGTACACACACACTCCATCTGTACAGGGAGAAACTACAGGTACACACACACTCCATCTGTACAGGGAGAAACTACAGGTACACACACACTCCATCTGTACAGGGAGAAACTACAGGTACACACACACTCCATCTGTACAGGGAGAAACTACAGGTACACACACACTCCATCTGTACAGGGAGAAACTACAGGTACACACACACACTCCATCTGTACAGGGAGAAACTACAGGTACACACACACACACTCCATCTGTACAGGGAGAAACTACAGGTACACACACACTCCATCTGTACAGGGAGAAACTACAGGTACACACACACACACTCCATCTGTACAGGGAGAAACTACAGGTACACACACACACACACACTCCATCTGTACAGGGAGAAACTACAGGTACACACACACACACTCCATCTTTACAGGGAGAAACTACAGGTACACACACACACACTCCATCTGTACAGGGAGAAACTACAGGTACACA
>CM040798.1:44259906-44282406 GCA_022829025.1 Squalius cephalus
GCCGCAACAATGGAGAATATGAGGAGAATAATCAACATTCAAGTTCTAGTAGAGCCTGAACACAACATCAAGACTTTGCAATATATAACATGTCTAAATGTTCTGTGTGCAGAGACTAACTGGAGGACGATGGTGGAGAACGCAGACGCGCCGGAGCCGCCGGACTCTGAGCCAATCAGCAGAGCGAACAACAAAGATCAGCGTGAGGTCGTGTCCCCGCCCCCTCAGCCGACGGCCAATCAGAGCCTGATCCCGAGTCCCGCCGCGGCCCGAGCGCCGGAGAAGGACGAGTCCCGTACCGATGACCGGCTGGAGTGGGCGTCTCTGAGCACCGAGACCGGATCCCTCGACGGCAGCGGCCGAGACCGGCTCAACTCCTCCATCACCAGCACCACCAGCACACTGGTGCCGGGCATGCTGGAGGAGGAGGACGAGGAGGAGGAAGAGGAGTACACACCCGAGCCCATCGTGCCGCTCAGCAGCCGCATCGAGTCCTGGGTCTCCAAGACTCTGGAGAACCTGCAGCTGAGGAGAGCGAGCAGCTCCGAGGACGAGGAGGACGAGGAGGGCCGGGTGAGCGACGAGGAAGAGCTCGACGACTCTGATGTCATCGCAGAACCGGCGGGTGACGAGAAGGACGCGGCGGACACGGTGACGGGTGTTTCACACACACACTGACTCACACACTCTCTGTGAACGATTCATTATCGTCAGGTCCACCCTTCAAACCCTTTAGAGGAACGACGGATGATGCTCTTCATCATTGTGAACATTGACTGATGCTCCACAAATGATCGTAAAGCATCATCATATGACTCATACGAATCAGCTCTGTGAATCTCTGTGAGTCTTAAAGGAACAGTTCATTCTGTCTTCATGTATTAGTCATCGTGTCGTTTCTTCTGCGACGCAAGGTTTGGGGGAATTCTTTCTGAAAGTTAATGAAGGATACAAACGTTCACAAACACACACACTCACACTGACTCAGGTTCTCTGCTCACACACTCTCTGTGAACGATTCATCATCGTCGGCTCGTCCTCAAACCCTTCAGATGAACGACCGATGATGCTCTTCATCATTGTGAACAATGACTGATGCTGTTGAGCTCCAAACATAACCGTAGAGCATCATAACAGCCGGTCATGTGACTCAATCTCTTAAAGGAACAGTTCATTCTGTCGTCATTTGTTCATCCTCGTGTCGCAGCACAAAGGCTGAACAACTTATCAGACGGTATTTGAATCATTTCTCAGATCTTCCTTTATGTTCCACTGAAGAAAGAAAGTCATACAGCTTTGAACCACATGAGGGCGAGTAAATGATGACAGAATGACCATTTTTGGCTGAACGATTCCATTAAATTTGAGAGTATGAATCACTGATTCATATGAACCGCTGTCATGATGCTTCCACTGAAGAAATAAAGGACATGAGGGCGAGTAAATGATTCAAGGTTTGGGTGAATTCTTTCTTAAAGTTAATGAAAGATGCAAACGTTCATTCATTCCAACACACACACACACACACACACACACACACACACACGTCTGATCTAAGCGTGCGTTAGTCTAACCAGGTGGAAAACGAAGCATTAACGAACTCTACAGAAGAGAAACTCAATGCATAACTAATGACGTGAGCAACTGAACGAATCCTGGTGTACATAACATTTAAATGTTTCTAATATTCTGTCGTCTTCGGTTCTATTTATCGCACTTGAATGAAAACAGATGACGGGTGTGTTTTATTTCACGTGTCGTCGGGTGTCTCCTGCACTGATGGGATCGTGTTGGTAAATTACCGTATTCTGGTGCTTCAGATGGACAGAAGCTCCTCTCCGTGTGTGTTTGTGTCTCTAACCACGTTTACTCTGGTCTTTCTCCTGCGTCTTTAGTCACGTTCAGCTCCACATGAAGGATTTCTGAGGTTATAATGATGTACATTAACGCTCTCTTGGTAAATGTCTGGTGTATTGGTGACTAACACGAGGGCGAACGGAGAGTCCGATCCGGCGAGATCGTGTAACCGTGTAAATGTTGTGGATCATCACGATCTCAGTGCAATAAGCTTTCCGTAGCAGCGCCCGGATCCTCCCTCTCTCCCTCTCTCTCTCTCCCTCTCCCTCTCTCTCTCTCTCTGTGTGTTTGGAGTGATTCTCATCGGCGTGTCTTTTGCACTATGTACATAAACGTGAACATGCTTTGGTAACTAATGTGAAACTCTCACGCATCTCTGACGTGTGTTTTCCAGCAGTTCTGATGGTGAATTCACAGTGTCTGTACATGCAGTAACTGTTCTCTGACTGTTCGTTAATACAATTAAACTGTTTTCAGTAAACTATCTACTGTACCATGTGTGTTTTCTTAGCATGAGTGTGAAGTGTGTCATTCTGGAGTGTTTTATCTTCTGTAGTGTGAGATGTTTTCAATGAGAAATGAATGATTTTATCCATCAGGAATTGATGCGATGTTATAAAGGGGTGTTTCATATCAGAATCAAGTCCTGAGTGAGTGAGTGAGTATGAGTGAATGAGTATGAGTGAGTGAGTATGAGTGAGTGAGTATGAGTGAGTGAGTATGAGCGAGCGAGTATGAGCGAGCGAGTATGAGCGAGCGAGTATGAGCGAGCGAGTATGAGCGAGCGAGTATGAGCGAGCGAGTGAGCGCGCGAGTATGTGTGAGCGAGTGAGTGAGTATGGAGTGAGTGAGTATGGAGTGAGTGAGTGAGTATGAGTGAGTGAGTATGAGTGAGTGAGTATGAGTGAGTGAGTGAGTATGAGTGAGTGAGTATGAGTGAGTGAGTATGAGTGAGCGAGTATGAGTGAGCGAGTATGAGTGAGCGAGTATGAGTGAGCGAGAGTATGAGTGAGCGAGTATGAGTGAGCTAGCTTGAGTGAGTGAGCGAGTATGAGTGAGTTAGTTTGAGTAAGTATGAGTGAGTGAGAGAGAGTGTGAGAGTGTGAGAGTGAGAGAGTGAGTGAGAGAGTGAGTGTGAGAGAGTGAGTGAGTGAGAGTGAGTGAGTGAGTGTGAGTGAGAGAGTGAGTGTGAGAGTGAGAGTGAGTGAGAGTGAGTGAGAGTGAGAGTGAGTGAGTGTGAGAGTGAGTGAGAGTGAGTGTGAGAGTGAGAGTGAGTGAGAGTGAGTGAGAGTGAGTGAGTGAGAGTGAGTGAGAGTGAGTGAGAGTGAGAGTGAGTGTGAGAGTGAGAGTGAGTGAGTGAGAGTGAGTGAGTGAGAGTGAGAGTGAGTGAGAGTGAGAGTGAGTGAGAGTGAGTGAGTGTGAGAGTGTGTGAGAGTGAGTGTGAGAGAGTGTGAGTGTGAGAGAGAGTGAGAGTGAGTGAGAGTGAGAGTGAGTGTGAGAGTGAGTGTGAGAGTGAGTGTGAGAGAGTGTGAGAGTGAGAGTGAGTGTGAGTGTGAGAGTGAGTGAGTGAGTGTGAGTGTGAGAGTGAGAGTGAGAGTGAGTGAGAGTGAGAGTGAGTGTGAGAGTGAGTGAGAGTGAGAGTGAGAGTGAGTGTGAGAGTGAGTGAGTGAGTGTGAGTGTGAGTGTGAGAGTGAGAGTGAGAGTGAGTGAGAGTGAGAGTGAGTGTGAGTGTGAGAGTGAGTGTGAGAGTGAGTGTGAGAGTGAGTGTGAGAGAGTGTGAGAGTGAGAGTGAGTGTGAGAGTGAGTGTGAGAGTGAGTGTGAGAGAGTGTGAGAGTGAGTGTGAGTGTGAGAGTGAGAGTGAGTGAGTGTGAGTGTGAGAGTGAGAGTGAGAGTGAGAGTGAGTGTGAGTGTGAGAGTGAGAGTGAGTGTGAGAGTGAGAGTGAGAGTGAGTGTGAGTGTGAGAGTGAGTGAGTGTGAGAGTGAGTGTGAGAGTGAGTGTGAGAGTGAGAGTGAGTGTGAGAGTGAGTGAGTGAGTGTGAGAGTGAGTGAGTGTGAGTGAGTGTGAATATATATAAGCAGAAACACTTTACAAAGGCACGTCAGAATTATGACAACACCATAAACAGGCACGGAAAACAAGTCCTGCAGCTCTGCAAAAGCCTGGGTCTGTACATAGCTAACGGCAGAACTAAGGGAGATTCTCTGGGTCGCTTCACCTACTGCTCATGTCTCGGCAGCAGCACAGTAGATTACGCCATCACTGATATAGACAACAATAACATCAACTATTTCACAGTGATGCCACAGCTGCCGTTATCAGACCACAGTCACACAGTCCTCAGTCTGAACAGATCCGGGAATCTCCGGCCTGGTTCAGATCAGAAGGCTAAACTGCACCCCCTCCCCGCCAGATTTATATGGAGTAAAGACAGTCCTGCCCAGTATGAAGCCCAGCTCCACAGCACTCATGTTCAGAACATGATAGACTCATTCCTATCTACTTCATTTAGTGAAGAGAAGAAAACTATCAATTTAGCAACTCATCAATTAAATGAAATATTTTCTACAGTGGTCAGAAAAGCCCTGAGAAAAAAAACTAAATATAGATGTAAGAAAGAAATTGCTAAAGATGATTGGTTTGATAAGGAATGCCAAAAATTAAGAAAAGATTTACGGTCATTATCAAATATAAAACACAGAGACCCTGCAAACCAACAAACACGAGACAAATATCAGCAAACCCTCAAAACATACAAGTCACTCCTAATACAGAAAAAAGCTGATCACATGAAAGCAAAGCTTAATAAGATTGAGGAGGCAGTCGATCAGAATTATTTTTGGGAATTATGGAATAATTTAGATAAATCAAAAGAACCCAAACACATTCCCATCTATGACCCAAACATCTGGACAGAACATTTTGGAAAACTCTACTCACAAAACGAACCAACCCTCACCCAAAAACATCTGACCTCCCAACTCTACACCCTGGAACGCACTGTAAAAGACCAGCTCAACCAGTTAGACCAGCCCATATTACTACACGAACTGACAGACAAGATCAAATCCCTAAAAAATAAAAAATCCTGTGGTGTGGATTTAATATCTAACGAGATGCTGAAACACAGCAGCCCCAAACTGAAAGAAGCAATTCTAAAATTATTCAATCTTTCATTAAAATCAGGACACTTTCCTGAGATCTGGAAAGAAAATTTGATTACACCAATTTATAAACAAGGTGAGAAGTACGACCCAAATAATTATAGGGGCATCACAGTGAGCAGCAACCTGGGCAAACTCTTCTGCTCCATCATCAACGACAGACTAGTCCAGTTCATCCAAGAGCACAAGATCCTCAACAGCTCTCAGATTGGCTTTATGCCTAAACAGAGAACATCAAATCACATCTACACACTCCACACACTCATACAAAAACACGTCCAACAAACAAAACAAGGTAAAATATTTGGCTGCTTCATTGACTTTAAAAAAGCCTTCGATTCGGTTTGGCATAATGGACTTTTCCTAAAACTAATTCAAAGTGGAATAGGCGGAAGGACATATGATATTATAAAGGACATTTACAATGGGAACAAATGCGGCGTCAAGATTAATGACAAACGCACTGATTATTTCAGTCAAACTAAAGGAGTCCGTCAAGGCTGCAGCCTCAGCCCGACCCTATTTAATCTCTATATTAATGAACTGGCATCAACACTTGAGAAGTCCTCTTGTCCTGGCCTGCCCCTCGAGGACAGAGAGATCAAAAGCCTCCTGTACGCTGACGATCTCCTGCTGCTGTCTCCTCATGAAGAGGGTCTGCACCAAAGCCTCTCGCTTCTGGAGGAGTTCAGCAGCGACTGGGCCTTACCCATAAACATGGAGAAGTCCAAAATCATGATCTTCCAGAAGAAACCTCGCCTTACTGACAACAAATACATATTTACACTTGGGGGAACCATTCTTAATCATGTCACCTGTTATAATTATTTGGGTCTGACAATCTCAGCGTCTGGAAAGTTTGACACTGCAATGAAAGACCTGACTGATAAAGCACGTAGAGCTTATTATAGTATAAGAAAACCCCTGTTCAAATTTAACCCACCCATTAAACTGTGGCTGAAAATCTTCGAGAGCATCATCAAACCCATCCTCCTATACGGCTGTGAAATCTGGGGCCCCAAATTTAAACTAAATTACGATTCCTGGGACAAAACCCCTGTGGAAACTTTCCACCTCGAGTTCTGCAAGAACATCCTGGGAACTCACAGAAACGCTCCGAGTCTGGGTTGCCGGGCAGAATTAGGCAGATTCCCTCTCCTATCTGAGATCCAGAAGAGAGCCGCAAAGTTCTGGTTCCATCTATCAGACGCGCAGTCAGAGAGTTACCATCACTGCGCTCTCAGACACAGGGCAGGACACCCCGAGAGCGACCCCATGACACATTTAGTGGAAAAACACCAACTTAATCCAACAATTCAGTTCAGACACGCAAAAGTAAAAGAAATAGGGAACATAACCAAAGAAGAATACATACAAGACTGGCAGATAAAGGTCACACAAGTAAATAAATTAAAATACTTCCACAAAATAAAGTCTGATTATAAATTGGCCCCATACCTGACCGATATCAGTAACTATGGTCAGAGAAAGCTCCTGACGAGGTATCGCATTAGTGACCACAGTCTGTGTGTGGAGACGGGCCGGCACAAGCCGAGCTGGAGAGCCAGAGAGCTCAGACTGTGTTCACACTGCACTGATGGAGTCGTAGAGGACGAGCTGCACTTCCTCACCCAGTGCAGCAAGTATAAACACATCAGAGACTCTTATTTCACACGAATAGCTCAGATTTTACCCCAGTTCCAACAAGCGAGCCTCACAGACAAACTGTCTTATATTCTGGGAGAGAAAGAAGAGTGTGTTCTCCTGGCAGCGCAGTATGTGTCTTCCTGCCATCATACGAGGGACAAGGGCTGAACCCTCTTTTACATTAAACTGCTCTCTGTACTTATTTTTTTTTTTTTTCTCATTGTGATATATTTATGCATAATATTGAAATGTATTTTTTTTTTTTTTTTTTTTTTAATTATTATTGTTCACTTTTATGTATCAACATGTACGTATGTTTGTATTTGTCTATTGCTTTGGCAATATTGTGCTATTTTACACAGTCATGCCAATAAAGCTCATTTGAATTGAATTGAATTGAGTGAGAGAGCGAGTATGAGTGAGTGAGTGAGTGAGAGCGAGTATGAGTGAGTGAGTGAGTGAGTGAGAGAGCGAGTATGAGTGAGTGAGTGAGAGAGTGAGTATGAGTGAGTGAGAGAGCGAGTATGAGTGAGTGTGAGTTAAAGTATGAGTGAGTGTGAATGAGTGAGTATGAGAGTGATTGAGTATGAGTGAGTGTGAGTTAAAGTATGAGTGAGTGTGAATGAGTGAGTATGAGAGTGATTGAGTATGAGTGAGTGTGAGTTAAAGTATGAGTGAGTGTGAATGAGTGAGTATGAGAGTGATTGAGTATGAGTGAGTTAGTTTAAGTATGAGAGTGAGTGAGAGAGCGAGTATGAATGATTGTGAGTATGAGAATGAGAGTGAGTATGAGAGTGAGTGAGTATGATTGAGTGCGAGTATGAGATTGGGTGAGGGAGCAAGTATGAGTGAGCATGTATGAGTGAGTTAGTATGAGTAACTATGAGTGAGTGAGCGAGTATGAGTGCGAGTGAGTGAGAGAGCGAGTATGAGTGAGTGAGTTAAAGTATGAGTGAGTGAGAAAGCGAGTATGAGTGAGTTAGTTTAAGTATGAGAGTGAGTGAGAGCGAGTATGAATGATTGTGAGTGTGAGAATGAGAATGAGAGTGAGTATGAGAGAGTATGATTGAGTGCGAGTATGAGTGAGTGTGAGTGAGTTAGTTCGAGTAAGTATGAGTGAGTGAGTGAGCGAATGAGTATGAGTGAGTGAGCGAATGAGTATGAGTGAGTGAGTGAGTGAGTTTGAGTAAGTATGAGTGAGCGAGTGAGTGAGTGAGTGAGTGAGTTTGAGTAAGTATGAGTGAGTGAACGAGTGAGTGAGTGAGTAATGCCGCTGCGTTCCAGTCCAAAAGTGTCATGCCCTTCACTCGCTAACTTCCCTCCGTCTCGTTCACTCGGATGTACGTCATTGCTTACGATGCATGAGTGCCCACTACTGGCGGAAACTGCAATGGGATGAATTGGAACGTCCTAAACGTCCTGAGTGTGAGAGTGAGTGTGAGTGTGAGTGTGAGTGTGAGTGTGAGAGTGAGTGTGAGTGTGAGTGTGAGAGTGAGTGTGAGAGTGAGTGTGAGAGTGAGTGTGAGAGTGAGTGTGAGTGTGAGTGTGAGAGTGAGTGTGAGAGTGAGTGTGAGTGTGAGTGTGAGTGTGAGTGTGAGAGTGAGAGTGAGAGTGAGTGTGAGAGTGAGAGTGAGTGTGAGAGTGAGTGTGAGTGTGAGAGTGAGAGTGAGTGTGAGTGTGAGAGTGAGTGTGAGTGTGAGTGTGAGAGTGAGTGAGTGAGTGTGAGAGTGAGTGTGAGTGTGAGAGTGAGTGAGTGTGAGAGTGAGTGTGAGAGTGAGTGTGAGAGTGAGTGTGAGAGTGAGTGAGTGAGTGTGAGAGTGAGTGAGTGTGAGTGAGTGTGAGTATGAGAGTGAGTGAGTGTGATTGAGTGCGAGTGAGTGTGTGTGAGTGTGAGAGTGAGTGTGAGTGTGAGAGTGAGTGTGAGAGTGAGAGTGAGTGTGAGAGTGAGTGTGAGAGTGAGTGAGTGTGAGAGTGAGTGAGTGTGAGTGAGTGTGAGTATGAGAGTGAGTGAGTGTGATTGAGTGCGAGTGAGTGTGAGTGAGTGTGAGTGTGAGTGTGAGAGTGAGTGTGAGTGTGAGAGTGAGTGTGAGAGTGAGAGTGAGTGTGAGAGTGAGTGTGAGAGTGAGAGTGAGTGTGAGAGTGAGTGTGAGAGTGAGTGTGAGAGTGAGAGTGAGTGTGAGAGTGAGTGTGAGAGTGAGAGTGAGTGTGAGAGTGAGTGTGAGAGTGAGTGTGAGAGTGAGTGTGAGAGTGAGTGTGAGAGTGAGTGTGAGAGTGAGTGTGAGTGTGAGAGTGAGAGTGAGTGTGAGTGTGAGAGTGAGAGTGAGTGTGAGAGTGAGTGTGAGAGTGAGTGTGAGAGTGAGTGTGAGAGTGAGTGTGAGAGTGAGTGTGAGAGTGAGTGTGAGAGTGAGTGTGAGAGTGAGTGTGAGAGTGAGTGTGAGTGTGAGAGTGAGTGAGTGAGTGTGAGAGTGAGTGTGAGAGTGAGTGTGAGAGTGAGTGTGAGAGTGAGTGTGAGAGTGAGTGTGAGAGTGAGTGTGAGAGTGTGTGAGAGTGAGTGTGAGAGTGAGTGTGAGTGTGAGTGTGAGAGTGAGTGTGAGTGTGAGAGTGAGTGAGTGAGAGTGAGTGAGTGAGTGTGAGAGTGAGTGAGTGTGAGTGAGTGTGAGTATGAGAGTGAGTGAGTGTGATTGAGTGCAAGTATGAGATTGGGTGAGGGAGCGAGTATGAGAGTTAGTTTGCGCGAGTGAGTGAGTGAGAGAGAGTATGAGTGAGTGAAAGCGAGTATGAGTGAATTAGTTTGAGTGAGTATGAGAGTGAGTGAAGGAGCGAGTGAGTATGAATGATTGTGAGTATGAGAGTGAGTGAGTATGAGATTGGGTGAGGGAGCGAGTATGAGTGAGTTAGTTTGAGTAAGTATGAGTGAGTGAGCGAGTGAGTATGAGTGAGTTAGTTTGAGCAAGTATGAGCGAGTGAGAGAGCGAGTGTGAGTGTGCGAGTATGAGTGAGTGTGTGAGTATGAGTGAGTGTGTGAGTTAAAGTATGAGTGAGTGAGAGTGCGAGTATGAGTGAGTGTGAGGTGAGTGAGTGAGTGAGTGAGTGAGAGAGCGAGTATGAGTGAGTGAGTGAGTGAGTGAGTGAGTGAGCGAGCGAGCGAGCGAGCGAGCGAGCGAGCGAGCGAGCGAGTGAGTGAGTGAGCGAGTATGAGTGAGTGAGTGAGAGAGCGAGTATGAGTGAGTGAGTGAGAGAGAGTATGAGTGAGTGAGTGAGTGAGAGAGAGAGTATGAGTGAGTGAGTGAGTGAGAGAGCGAGTATGAGTGAGTGAGTGAGTGAGAGCGAGTATGAGTGAGTGAGTGAGTGAGTGAGTGAGAGAGCGAGTATGAGTGAGTGAGTGAGAGAGTGAGTATGAGTGAGTGAGAGAGCGAGTATGAGTGAGTGTGAGTTAAAGTATGAGTGAGTGTGAATGAGTGAGTATGAGAGTGATTGAGTATGAGTGAGTTAGTTTAAGTATGAGAGTGAGTGAGAGAGCGAGTATGAATGATTGTGAGTATGAGAATGAGAGTGAGTATGAGAGTGAGTGAGTATGATTGAGTGCGAGTATGAGATTGGGTGAGGGAGCAAGTATGAGTGAGCATGTATGAGTGAGTTAGTATGAGTAACTATGAGTGAGTGAGCGAGTATGAGTGCGAGTGAGTGAGAGAGCGAGTATGAGTGAGTGAGTTAAAGTATGAGTGAGTGAGAAAGCGAGTATGAGTGAGTTAGTTTAAGTATGAGAGTGAGTGAGAGCGAGTATGAATGATTGTGAGTGTGAGAATGAGAATGAGAGTGAGTATGAGAGTGAGTATGATTGAGTGCGAGTATGAGTGAGTGTGAGTGAGTTAGTTCGAGTAAGTATGAGTGAGTGAGTGAGCGAATGAGTATGAGTGAGTGAGCGAATGAGTATGAGTGAGTGAGTGAGTGAGTTTGAGTAAGTATGAGTGAGCGAGTGAGTGAGTGAGTGAGTGAGTTTGAGTAAGTATGAGTGAGTGAACGAGTGAGTGAGTGAGTAATGCCGCTGCGTTCCAGTCCAAAAGTGTCATGCCCTTCACTCGCTAACTTCCCTCCGTCTCGTTCACTCGGATGTACGTCATTGCTTACGATGCATGAGTGCCCACTACTGGCGGAAACTGCAATGGGATGAATTGGAACGTCCTAAACGTCCTGAGTGTGAGAGTGAGTGTGAGTGTGAGTGTGAGTGTGAGAGTGAGTGTGAGTGTGAGTGTGAGAGTGAGTGTGAGAGTGAGTGTGAGTGTGAGTGTGAGAGTGAGTGTGAGAGTGAGTGTGAGTGTGAGTGTGAGTGTGAGAGTGAGAGTGAGTGTGAGAGTGAGAGTGAGTGTGAGAGTGAGTGTGAGAGTGAGAGTGAGTGTGAGAGTGAGTGTGAGTGTGAGTGTGAGAGTGAGTGAGTGAGTGTGAGAGTGAGTGTGAGTGTGAGAGTGAGTGAGTGTGAGAGTGAGTGTGAGAGTGAGTGTGAGAGTGAGTGTGAGAGTGAGTGAGTGAGTGTGAGAGTGAGTGAGTGAGTGTGAGAGTGAGTGAGTGAGTGTGAGAGTGAGTGAGTGAGTGTGAGAGTGAGTGAGTGTGAGTGAGTGTGAGAGTGAGTATGAGAGTGAGTGAGTGTGATTGAGTGCGAGTGAGTGTGAGTGAGTGTGAGTGTGAGTGTGAGTGTGAGTGTGAGAGTGAGTGTGAGTGTGAGAGTGAGTGTGAGTGTGAGAGTGAGAGTGAGTGTGAGAGTGAGTGTGAGAGTGAGTGTGAGAGTGAGTGAGTGAGTGTGAGAGTGAGTGAGTGTGAGTGAGTGTGAGTATGAGAGTGAGTGAGTGTGATTGAGTGCGAGTGAGTGTGAGTGAGTGTGAGTGTGAGTGTGAGTGTGAGAGTGAGTGTGAGTGTGAGAGTGAGTGTGAGAGTGAGAGTGAGTGTGAGAGTGAGTGTGAGAGTGAGTGTGAGAGTGAGAGTGAGAGTGAGAGTGAGTGAGTGAGTGTGAGAGTGAGTGTGAGAGTGAGTGTGAGAGTGAGAGTGAGTGTGAGAGTGAGTGTGAGAGTGAGTGTGAGAGTGAGTGTGAGAGTGAGTGTGAGAGTGAGTGTGAGAGTGAGTGTGAGAGTGAGTGTGAGAGTGAGTGTGAGTGTGAGAGTGAGTGAGTGTGAGAGTGAGTGTGAGAGTGAGTGTGAGAGTGAGTGTGAGAGTGAGTGTGAGAGTGAGTGTGAGAGTGAGTGTGAGAGTGTGTGAGAGTGAGTGTGAGAGTGAGTGTGAGAGTGAGTGTGAGAGTGAGTGTGAGTGAGTGAGAGTGAGTGAGTGAGTGTGAGAGTGAGTGAGTGAGTGTGAGAGTGAGTGAGTGTGAGTGAGTGTGAGTATGAGAGTGAGTGAGTGTGATTGAGTGCAAGTATGAGATTGGGTGAGGGAGCGAGTATGAGAGTTAGTTTGCGCGAGTGAGTGAGTGAGAGAGAGTATGAGTGAGTGAAAGCGAGTATGAGTGAGTTAGTTTGAGTGAGTATGAGAGTGAGTGAAGGAGCGAGTGAGTATGAATGATTGTGAGTATGAGAGTGAGTGAGTATGAGATTGGGTGAGGGAGCGAGTATGAGTGAGTTAGTTTGAGTAAGTATGAGTGAGTGAGCGAGTGAGTATGAGTGAGTTAGTTTGAGCAAGTATGAGCGAGTGAGAGAGCGAGTGTGAGTGTGCGAGTATGAGTGAGTGTGTGAGTATGAGTGAGTGTGTGAGTTAAAGTATGAGTGAGTGAGAGTGCGAGTATGAGTGAGTGAGAGTGTGAGGTGAGTGAGTGAGTGAGTGAGTGAGAGAGCGAGTATGAGTGAGTGAGTGAGTGAGTGAGTGAGTGAGTGAGTGAGTGAGCGAGCGAGCGAGCGAGCGAGCGAGCGAGCGAGCGAGTGAGTGAGTGAGCGAGTATGAGTGAGTGAGTGAGAGAGCGAGTATGAGTGAGTGAGTGAGAGAGAGTATGAGTGAGTGAGTGAGTGAGAGAGAGAGTATGAGTGAGTGAGTGAGTGAGAGAGCGAGTATGAGTGAGTGAGTGAGTGAGAGCGAGTATGAGTGAGTGAGTGAGTGAGTGAGAGAGCGAGTATGAGTGAGTGAGTGAGAGAGTGAGTATGAGTGAGTGAGAGAGCGAGTATGAGTGAGTGTGAGTTAAAGTATGAGTGAGTGTGAATGAGTGAGTATGAGAGTGATTGAGTATGAGTGAGTTAGTTTAAGTATGAGAGTGAGAGAGCGAGTATGAATGATTGTGAGTATGAGAATGAGAGTGAGTATGATTGAGTGCGAGTATGAGATTGGGTGAGGGAGCAAGTATGAGTGAGCATGTATGAGTGAGTTAGTATGAGTAACTATGAGTGAGTGAGCGAGTATGAGTGCGAGTGAGTGAGAGAGCGAGTATGAGTGAGTGAGTTAAAGTATGAGTGAGTGAGAAAGCGAGTATGAGTGAGTTAGTTTAAGTATGAGAGTGAGTGAGAGCGAGTATGAATGATTGTGAGTGTGAGAATGAGAATGAGAGTGAGTATGAGAGTGAGTATGATTGAGTGCGAGTATGAGTGAGTGTGAGTGAGTTAGTTCGAGTAAGTATGAGTGAGTGAGTGAGCGAATGAGTATGAGTGAGTGAGCGAATGAGTATGAGTGAGTGAGTGAGTGAGTTTGAGTAAGTATGAGTGAGCGAGTGAGTGAGTGAGTGAGTTTGAGTAAGTATGAGTGAGTGAACGAGTGAGTGAGTGAGTAATGCCGCTGCGTTCCAGTCCAAAAGTGTCATGCCCTTCACTCGCTAACTTCCCTCCGTCTCGTTCACTCGGATGTACGTCATTGCTTACGATGCATGAGTGCCCACTACTGGCGGAAACTGCAATGGGATGAATTGGAACGTCCTAAGCCCTTGATCACTTGGATCAGCTATGGAGTTAATTTATTATTTACATTTTTTTCCTTTAAGAATTTGTTTAATGAAGCATCCAAATGTTTATAGGTGTGTTTGGGGAAGTGCTTAGGGAAGTTCGCAAGTGCGTGTCTAAAAGCGGACTGGAATGCAGCATTAGTGAGTGAGTGAGTGTGTGAGTATGAGTGAGTGAGTGTCTGAGTGAGTGTGAGTGTGTGAGTATGAGTGAGTGAGTGTCTGAGTGAGTGTGTGTGTGTGAGTATGAGTGTGTGTGAGTATGAGTGTGAGTGAGTATGAGTGTGAGTGTGTATGAGTGCGGAGCTTCACGCTGTTCCAAACCCTACTCGTTTCCCATCGGTAACACATCAATTATTATTAAATATTGTTTACAGTTTTGGATTACCATATGAATTATTATATAGACTTCAGAAAGGTGTATCATCTACAACTATACAGGACTAAACCTGTAGAAATTAAAAATAAATAATGAAATAATTGTGTAATAATGGGAAATAAATCGATTAATAAATGACATTTATAATTAAATGTATTCTTTAATTTACCTGTGTAAGGCCCGTGAAATTGGTCCAATCTGCCGGTTCGCCAATACACGGGGAAGGAATCACGTGTTCTTGTCCTCACTCATGCAACGTATTGGTTGGTTAAATTTACAATACATTTAATTATGTATTCTCTCGTTTAATTCATCTGACTCCATAAATGAAAGGGTTTTAATGATATCTGTGGATCATTAATCATGAGTGAATGACTATTCCTTTTAACCATTAAATGAACAATGTCAAAATCAGTTGGAATAATCACGTAACAATTTATTATGTCAGGTAAATGTATCATGCCAATTTCATAATCAATTCAAAGATAATCGATACAAAACATAAAATTCTCCGGAATAAAGAAAAGATGCAAACCCAACTTTAAGAAATACATGAGGCTGAGAGATCTCGGTCTCTCAGCCTCACGGGCCATCTGAAGTACAGAAAAAGGCCCCGATCTCCCTGCTGTACTCCATTAAATAGCCAGACCTCTTTCACATGTAAACATGTGCTAACAATAGTAAATTTGCATTCTGAGGTACACTGTAGCACTTCTTGGGGGGGTGTGACCATTTGCTTGAGAGATCAACCCCTCCTTGTATGCTAGTTATCCATAAACCTTCAAAAACCTTATTACCTTGTGTTTTACTTATTCTGAGATGAGAGAATTGTACCAGTCGCACTGTGACATTTTAAACGATACCAAACATGAATATACTCTGTGATAATCATTCACATTAAACTGTACATTTTCTTGGGTGAAATCAGGTAGTCACCTGAGCATGAGAGAGAGGGGGTGAGGGGAGAGGGAAGGAGATGTAGATTAGATGACTCGGGGGTGAGACTTTCGTCTCGATGGTGCATGAGAGCCAGTTCAAATGCTAATCTCCAGAGAGGTCCTTTTGTTCTCTCAGGGCCTGGTCACCCCCAAAACAGACCGTCTGGAATTTCCTAATTTATCAGTTCTTACACCTGTGTATCTTTCCTTCATTTATTTTCTGTAATGCATATATATATGCATTACTTTATTTTTATTTATTATATTTTATACCTACATATTCAACAGGAAAACCTGGATATATGAGAGAGTTTTAAAAGTTTAAGACTTTAAAAGAATATTCTATAATGTGTTTTAAGTTGTGAATATATAAAATATTTTATTGCTTTGAAATTGCTATTTCTGAATTACAAATAGTTTAGAGAATAAGCCTTACTTACGAATAATCACAAATGGCTGGAAAAGTCCCGTAAATTCTTCTTTAACTGTGTGAATCCTGAAGAACACTCAGTTCTTGAAACCTTTGGAATTACAGATTGTAATTATTTGATATAATTGAGATTATTTGAGCATTTTTGTTTAAAGCATTAAGATGAAAAGATTATGACGACAAGCATTTCTTCACATAATAATGCCAGTGATGGGATCAGGAGCTTGTATTGAGGAATTAAATGGTTGTAAATTGCTGTCACAAGGTGGCGCTCTCGTCTAAGTGCAGACTGAAGTCTGAGGAGAACAATGCTGGCACAGATCTGAAGTCAGAGAAACCACGAGACATGCAGAGAGACGCTTCAGATTTCATCAGTTTAAAACTGCTGTAAAATCTGGCATGAAACCTTCGGGAGTCGAACTGAAGAACGGCGTCCAAAACCCTGAATATCCCGAAACTTTGATTCCTGTTGATGTGAGTTTGGGTGGAGGAGCACTGGGTGACGTCAGTCTCTCTCTCTCTCTCTCTCTCTCTCTCTCTCTCTCTCTCTCTCTCTCTCTCTCTCTCTCTCTCTCTCTCTCTCTCACACACTCACACACACACACACACACACACACACACACACACACACACACACACTTTCTCTCTCACTCACTCACTCATACTCTCTCTTTTTCTCACTCTCTCTCTCTCACTCACACACACACACACACTTTCTCTCTCATATACACACACTCTCTCTCTCTCACACACTCACTCCCTCTCTCTCACACATACACACACACACACACTCTCTCTCTCTCTCTCTCTCTCTCTCTCTCTCTCTCTCTCACATACACACACACACACTCTCACTCTCTCTCTCTCTCTCTCACACTCACCCCCTCTCTCACACATACACACACACTCTCTCTCTCTCTCTCTCTCTCTCTCTCTCTCTCTCTCTCACATACACACACACTCTCTCTCACTCATTCTCTCTCTCACACACACACTCTCTCTCTCTCTCTCTCTCTCACACACACACACTCTCTCTTTCTCTCTCTCTCTCTCTCTCTCTCTCTCTCTCTCTCTCATACACACACACACACTCTCTCTCTCTCTCTCTCTCTCTCACACACACACACTCTCTCTCTCTCTCTCTCTCACACTCACACACACACAGACGGAGGGGCTTTCCAGAATGTCTCAGCTGGAGTCGGACAGATTCTGTGAGCTGGACAGAAGAACAGAGAAATATCAAATTATACTGCAAATATCAATAGCGACTGTCAAATATCACTGTTGTGTCTGGTTGCCAGGGTATTGCTATGCGGTTGCTAGGGTGTTCTCAGTCAGATGACCTAAGTAAGAGCACAGTTTAACCCACCCTGACAAGAACGAAACGCAGAGGAGCAATAAACAGGTTTCAGTGAGTATTTCACCAAAACTGCACAAAAACATTTCAGTGTTTTCCAGCACAAATATGTAAACATTCTTAATTCAAGATGCGTTTACTGGAGAAGAGAAATGACTGGAGATATTAGGACTTGTTTGATGAAAAATGCGTCAAAATGAAGTGAGTTTGAGCCTAAAACAAGCACTAATATCTGCCAATGGAGTCAGAAAAATGATTGTTTTCTCTTTGGAGTGAGTTTATTCTTCTGACTCCGTTGGCAGATATTTGCTCTTGTTTTAAACACAAACTCATTCTGTCTCACTAAACAAGACTTCTTATCTTCAGTCGTTTTGCTTCTCCAGTAAATGCATCTTGATTGAAGGATGTTTAGATATGTTTGCTGGAAAACAAGATAAGGAAGAAAGTGGTTTTGAGTGCCGGACGTTCGGCTATTGAAAGCGTTTCGGGTCGTTTAGCACAAACACACTGCAGTGATCGAGACGCTCGACTGCTGTTTTTCACATATCAAGCATTTTGATTTCTGCGGTAATTTCAAAATGACCACATTCCATTGTATTAAAGATGCAGAGAAAGCGGCGTTATTTCCCATCATGCACTTCCTGAGGCCAGTAACGCTTTTGGAATTCATGTTTTTGATTATCAGAGCGAAAGCACCGCCTTCATAACACACTCAAAAACAGTCTGATGACATGAAACCAGAGCTGTGGCGCTGTGTGTGTCCATCAATCCACTCAGACACGACTGAACATGCTGCTTTGTTTGTAAACACACATTAGCTTTTCTTCGCCATGAGATCAAAATTGACAGCTCTTATTTGTTTATGGAATATTGCAGTGTTTATTCTATTTATCGGTGCACATCATTATAGTGTTAATAATGTTGAACCAGAATCAGTTCCTCTTGCAGCATCTCTTCTCTTCTCTGATGACGAGGGCGGGGCTTTAACCTGTCACTCACATGAGATCAGCCAATGGCAAACCACAACCATCCAATCAATTCCTCACGGACACAATCAAGCCCCGCCCACATTTGTTCTTGTTCCAGAAGCTCATATGTGTTACAATAGGGAAGAAAAGACCAGCGCAACTTCACGCTGACTTTAAGTTGTTAGGTTTTTACATTTATTCAGTGTTGAATAATTTTTTTTGTGTTAGTGGTTTGTGTATGATCACTACTGTAGTTCTCTATGAGTGTGTGTTGTGTGTGAATCATCAGGTGTCGGTGCTGTTGGATTTCTGACTGTCAGTCCAACAGCATGTGATGCGTATCCAAACGCGTCCGGAGCCAACAGTGACACACGCTGAGAAAAATGCTGCCTGTGGCTGCTGTGTGTGTGAGTGTGTGTGTGTGTGTGTGTGTGTGTGTGTGTGTTTACTGTGGCATTAATCTTTACCACTGAGGGGCTTTTGTCAGGAAAACAAGATTCTGCAGCTGTGAACATCAGCCTACATCTGTCTGTCGTTGTGCTGTTGATGGATCTAACGCACAGATCTGATTGGATGACATCATCTGAGGGTCGTTATTTGTCTTGGGTTGAAGTCTGATGGGCGAGTCGGTGTGAGTCAGCGAGTGAATGACCTCAAACATCAGAGAATCATGTGACGCTCCGGTTCTAGAGCCGTCGGTTCATCACCTGCTGATATCAGTTGCTCCAATTAGGCTGAATGACCATAAATAAACTTGTAAGCGCAAAGATTAATGTCAGGCTATTGTCTACATTAATATGGATGCATTTGAAAATGGCAGTTTCATTTCAATATGCTCTCTGTCCACACTACACTCTCAGGAGAAAAGGTTCCATAAATGGTTCCATCAGGCGCTTTATATAGAATCTTAAAGGGTTCCATCAAGTGCATCATATGTAGAACCTTAAAGGGTTCCTTCAGGCGTTTCATATGTAGAACATTAAAGGGTTCCATCAGGCGCTTCACATGTAGAACTTTAAAGGGTTCTGTCAGGTGATTTATATGTAGAACCTTAAAGGGTTCCGTCAGGCGCTTCATATGTAGAACCTTAAAGGGTTCCGTTGGGTGTTTCATATAGAATCTTAAAGGGTTCCTTCAGGCGTTTCATATATAGAACCTTAAAGGGTTCCTTCAGGCATTTCATATATAGAACCTTAAAGGGTTCCTTCATGCGCTTCATATGTAGAACCTTAAAGGGTTCCTTCAGCCACTTTATATAGAATCTTAAAGGGTTCCTTCAGGCGTTTCATATGTAGAACCTTAAAGGGTTCTGTCAGGTGATTTATATGTAGAACCTTAAAGGGTTCCTTCAGGCACTTTATATGTAGAACCTTAAAGGGTTCCTTCAGGCACTTTATATAGAATCTTAAAGGGTTCCATCAAGTGCTTCATATGTAGAACCTTAAAGGATTCCATCAGGCGCTTCACATGTAGAACCTTAAAGGGTTCCTTCAGCCACTTTATATAGAATCTTAAAGGGTTCCTTCAGGCACTTTATATAGAATCTTAAAGGGTTCCATCAGGCGCTTCACATGTAGAACCTTAAAGGATTCCATCAGGCGCTTCATATGTAGATTAAAGGGTTCCTTCAGGCGTTTCATATATAGAACCTTAAAGGGTTCCTTCAGGTATTTCATATATAAAACCTTAAAGGGTTCCTTCAGGCGCTTCATATGTAGAACCTTAAAGGGTCCCTTCAGGCACTTTATATAGAATCTTAAAGGGTTCCTTCAGGCGTTTCATATGTAGAACCTTAAAGGGTTCCTTCAGGTATTTCATATATAAAACCTTAAAGGGTTCCTTCAGGCGCTTCATATGTAGAACCTTAAAGGGTCCCTTCAGGCACTTTATATAGAATCTTAAAGGGTTCCTTCAGGCGTTTCATATGTAGAACCTTAAAGGGTTCCATCAGGCGCTTCATGTATAGAACCTTAAAGGGTTCCTTCAGGCACTTTATATAGAATCTTAAAGGGTTCCATCAGGTGCTTCATATGTAGAACCTTAAAGGGTTCCATTAGGCGTTTCATATGTAGAACCTTAAAAGGTTCCTTCAGGCGTTTCATATGTAGAACCTTAAAGGGTTCCATCAGGCACTTTATATAGAACCTTAAAGGGTTCCTTCAGGCACTTTATATAGAATCTTAAAGGGTTCCATCAGGTGCTTCATATGTAGAATCTTAAAGGGTTCCATCAGGCGCTTCATATGTAGAACCTTAAAGGGTTCCATTAGGCGTTTCATATGTAACCTTAAAGGGGAAGAAAGTTTGTGATCATCAAATCTCAGAAAGACATTGGATTGAGTTTTGGTTGGTTTAACAGCATGTCTGTGTCCAGCGTCACATCTGAACAGACTCGCACAAACATTACGAGTGTGTCAGTACGCATACGAGTGCATGTATGCATGTTTATGACTGCAGGAGTGTGCGTGTGTGTGCTGGTCTGGCCAAAACACAAGAGTTTTCCAAACCGTAAATGGTGAAAAATGTGAAGGGAGGTCATCAGTGTTTTCCTGCGTGTCACAGGAGAGAAATGAACCTCAGTGGGTTGAATCATCCAAACAACAGCAGCGCTGGACGATCGTGAACCCCAAACAAACCTGTGATCGACCAAAACAATTCTCATCTCTGTTTGCAGATTTTTGCCTCTGATGCTGATTATACACTGCCAACGAGTTCACAAGGTCACAACCTTTATGATAAAACTGATCGCTAAAAGGTTCTTTGGGGAACCAAAAATGGTTCTCCAATCTATGACATCACTGTGAAAACCCTGTTTTGGAACCTTTATTTTTAAGTGTTAAACTTTTCCATTGCACAAAAAGTTCTTTACACCCTTCAAAATAAAGGTTCTTTATTGGCATCAGTGGTTCCATGAAGAACATTTAACATCCATAGAACCTTTTTATTGCACAAAAGGTTCTTTATAGTGGAAAAATGTCCTTTAGATTAAAAAAAAAAAGGTTCTTTTAAGAACTGTTAACTGGTTCTTTGGGAACTTAAAATGGTTCTTTTATAGTATCACAGCGAAACTTTTTTTTTTTATTAAAGTCAGCTGTGACGAGTGCAACTATGCTATTGACTCTCACAAAGATTTAACAAGCACAATTCACCTGATCAAAGAGGAGTTTTAACGAACGACTGAAAAAGAAATACTCATATATTTAGTCTATCAGTCAGGAAAAGGTTACACAGACGTTTCCAAGCCTCTGGATCTGAACAGACCAACGGCGAGAGCCGTAATGTCGAAAACGAAGAACTCTTGGAACGGTGGTGAAACTCCCCAGGAGCCTCAGGCCTGCCAAGGTTTCCCAGAGGCACAGCCTAAAATCATCCAGACCATCACAAAAGATCATCCAAAGAACTGCAGGCTCCTCGCACCTCAGCGTTTGTGGTGCCACAATCAGAAAGAGCACCAAGAAGAACATAAACGTTTGTTTATCATTTGCCAAGAAGCACTTAGTTGATTCCAAGTGTTCAGTGGAGCGATGAGCCGAGCGTGAAGCTGTTTGCTCCAGGAGCTGGAAGAGTTGAATATCAGAAGATGAAGCAAAGCTGGATGATGTGAAACTCTTATGTCTGCATGAGAACGGCAGATAAGAAGCACAAAGACCCGTGTGAAATCCTGGAATCTGACTACCCTTGAATTTCCTTTGGGATTAATAAAGTATCAATCGAATCGAAACCTGTGATTAATGACTCACTATATACTCATAAAATTAAAGGTTCCAAAAGAGGAGTTTCACAGCGATGCCATAGAAGAACCATTTTTGGTTCCCCAAAGAACCTTTCTATGATCATTTCTTAAAAGGACCATTTTTTCTCCTTATCACTCTTAAAAATAAAGGTTGGTTCCATGAAGAACAAAAATTTGGAACCATTGATGCCAATAAAGAACCTTTATTTTTAAGGGTGTAAAGAACTTTTTGTGCAATGGAAAAGTTTAACACTTAAAAATAGAGGTTCCAAAACAGGGTTTTCACAGTGATAGAAGAACCATTTTTGTTTCCCCAAAGAACCTTTTAATTATCAGTTCTTGAAAGATTTTATTTTCTCCTTATCACTCTTAAAAATAAAGGTTGGTTCCGTGAAGAACTTTTAGCATCCATAGAAACTTTCCACTCCACAAAAGGTTCTTAATTGTGGAAAAAAGTTATTTCACTCTTAAAAATTAATAAAACATTTTTAGCTGTGATACTATCAAGTCAAGTCAAGTCATCTTCATTTATATAGCGCTTTTAACAATGTAGATTGTTTCCAAAGCGGCTTTACATTGATAATAGGAAAATAAAGTAACAGATTGTTTTGGCTTTACAGCAGCTCTAGAATAAAGTTATTGTCCACCTAAAGTTAGTTTTGATTGATTCACTTCCGTCGCGACGATCATTAGTTATTAACCTAGGGGCCGCTAACACGACACCGTTTTAACAGAAAACTCTTAAGTTCTTTCGGCGCAAACTTTCAAAAACGCAAACCCGTGAGAACGCTGATGGCGTGCACACGTGTACTATAGAAGAACCATTTTATCTTCCAAAAGAACCAGTGAACAGTTCTTAAAAGAACCATTTTTTCTTGCTGTTCCACTATAAAGAACCTTTTGTGTAATAAAAGGGTTCTATGTATGTTAAAGGTTCTTCATGGAACCACTGATGCCAATAAAGAACCTTTATTTTTTAAGGGTGTAAAAATAAATAACTTTTTGTGCAATGGAAAAGTTAAACACTAAAAAATGAAGATTCCAAAACAGGGTTTTCACAGTGATGCCATATATATAAAAGAACCATTTTTGGTTCCCCAAAGAACCTTTTAATGATCAGTTCTTAAA
>CM040798.1:44312406-44317406 GCA_022829025.1 Squalius cephalus
AAAGTGACAGTAAAGACATTCATAATGTCGCAAAAGATTCTATTTCAAATAAATGCTGTTCTTTCAGCTTTCTAATCATCAAAGAATCCTGAAAAGTATCAGTTTCCACAAAAATATGAACTGTTTTTAACATTGATAATAATCGTAAATGTTTCTTGATCATCAAATCATCATATTAGAGTGATTTCTGAAGGATCATGTGACACTGAAGACTGGAGTAATGATGCTGAACATTCAGCTTTGATCACAGGAATAAATTACAGTTTAACATATATTCACATAGAAAACAGATGATTTACACTGGAATAATATTTCACAATTTTTACTGTATTTTTGATCATATTAACACAGCCTTGGTGACTCTGACCGACCCCTGACCTCTGAACAGTGGTGTAGATAGCGATTACTGCGCAGTCATTATCCAGAAGATCATCACGTGTGAAGGTGAGTGTATGATCAGGTGAAGTGTTGCTGTAACTGGTGTGTGGTGTGCTGTGTGTCCCAGACGTCGACGAGTGCTCACACACACCGGGCCTGTGCAGCGGAGGCCAGTGCTCCAACACCATCGGCAGCTACTTCTGCAGGTGTCCCACGGGCTTCGACACGGCGCTGGACGGCTCGCGCTGCATCGGTGAGTCCCGCCGGCCTGAGCAACTATCACTGTTTTCTTATTGGTCACATTTAAAATGCAGAGGTGGAGGATCCCCCACAATCCCCTGCAAACTCACGGTCAGATGTGAACGAAACACCTCTCACTGAAAACGTCACATTGCTGTAGTTCAGGGATTCCCAAACGTGTTTGTCAGCCGAAACTCTTTCTCCCCCTGAGATTTTAGTTATTTTTATATATATATTTATATTTAGTTATATTTTTAGATTTTAACTATATATATATAGTTATAAGAAGTTATATTTTAATAATTTAACAACACTTTTACTGTAGTTCTTTTACTGCAGTAATGGTCACATGACATGCAGGTAAACAAAAAAAAATAATCTTTAGTTTAATTTTTAGTGAGTATTTTGTTTTGATTTTATATATTTTAAAATAATTTATTTTCATTTGACATTTTTAGAATTTAATTTCTACTGTTTTTTGATTGTTTTATTTTGGTTGGTTTTATTTTAAAAACATTCATTTATATTTACATATTTATGATTTAATACATTTTTAATTACCGGTAGTGTTTTATTTTGATTTGATTGTTTTTAAACCATTCATTCATTTTAATTTATGATTTAATTAATTTTTAGTAATTGTTTTCTTTTGTTAGTTTTTAATTTTAAACTATTTATTTTCATTTTACATTTTCAGAATAAAATTTTTTGAGTTTTATTTTGATTTGTTTTCATTTTAAAATTATTTATTTTCATTTGACTTTTTATGATTTAATAAATGTTTACTAAGTATTTATTTTGGTTTGATTTTAGTAAGTGTTTTATTTTAATTGGTTTTATTTCAAAATAATTTATTTTCATTTTACATTTTGTGTGTCACAAGTGTTTTATTTAGATTTTTTTTTTTAAATCTTTTTTATTTTTATTTTACATTTGAACATTTTTAGCATTTAAATCATTTTTGCAAATGTTCTATTTTGATTCCCTTTTATTTTCAAATGATTTATCGTCATTTCTAATTTTTATGAATGCTCTACTGTCAGCTTTTCCTCGAACCCTGATACCGGTAACCGGGTTTAGACTTGAACTCCTCTGACTGTAACTAGCTGTGGCAGAACATGCGTACAGTCATTCGTCAGGCCAGTAAAGCACATTAAACAGAATGAATTATTACATGAAAGGGTAAAAATGAATGGTTGTGTGTGATGGAGGACGTCTCGTGTGTGTGTGTGTGTTTGTGTAAGTGGGTCAGTGGTCTGATGTGTGTTGGCTGCGGTTCGGTGTGGAAGGAATGTGCGCTATGACTCGATCCACTCCAAGCGTTTCCTGAGCCAAACATCCCTCTCTTCTCCTCCTCCATCATCACTCGCTCACACTCCTGCAGCTGGAGATGCTCCGTCATTATACGTGACTGCGCCGTCACACAGTGTGTGTGAGAGTGTGTGTGTGTGTACATGTTTTTCTATCCCGGTGGGGACTTAAACCTGAATGCACACACACTCGTGGGGACCCGTGTCACTGTGGCCTAAATTTAGGAAACAAGCTTATAAATCACACAGAATGAGCTTTTTTGAATTTGTAAAAATGCAGAAAGTTGTGTGTGATGGGTTGGGTTAGTGTGTGTGTGTGTGTGTGTGTGTGTGTGTGTGTGTGATGGGTAGGTTTAGGGGTCGGGTTAGTGTGTGTGTGTGTGTGTGTGTGTGTGTGTGATGGGTAGGTTTAGGGGTCGGGTTAGTGTGTGTGTGTGTGTGTGTGTGTGTGTGTGATGGGTAGGTTTAGGGGTCGGGTTAGTGTGTGTGTGTGTGTGTGATGGGTAGGTTTAGGGCTCGGGTTAATGTGTGTGTGTGTGTGTGTGTGTGTGTGTGTGTGTGATGGGTAGGTTTAGGGGTCGGGTTTGTGTGTGTGTGTGTGTGTGTGATGGGTAGGTTTAGGGGTCGGGTTAGTGTGTGTATGTGTGTGTGTGTGTGTGTGTGATGGGTAGGTTTAGGGCTTGGGTTAATGTGTGTGTGTGTGTGTGTGTGTGATGGGTAGGTTTAGGGGTCGGGTTTGTGTGTGTGTGTGTGTGTGATGGGTAGGTTTAGGGGTCGGGTTTGTGTGTGTGTGTGATGGGTAGGTTTAGGGGTCGGGTTTGTGTGTGTGTGTGTGATGGGTAGGTTTAGGGGTCGGGTTAGTGTGTGTATGTGTGTGTGTGTGTGTGTGTGTGTGATGGGTAGGTTTAGGGCTCGGGTTAATGTGTGTGTGTGTGTGTGTGTGTGATGGGTAGGTTTAGGGGTCGGGTTTGTGTGTGTGTGTGTGTGTGATGGGTAGGTTTAGGGGTCGGGTTAGTGTGTGTGTGTGTGTGTGTGTGATGGGTAGGTTTAGGGGTCGGGTTAGTGTGTGTGTGTGTGTGTGTGTGTGTGTGATGGGTAGGTTTAGGGGTCGGGTTAGTGTGTGTGTGTGTGTGTGATGGGTAGGTTTAGGGCTCGGGTTAATGTGTGTGTGTGTGTGTGTGTGTGTGTGTGTGATGGGTAGGTTTAGGGGTCGGGTTTGTGTGTGTGTGTGTGTGTGTGTGTGATGGGTAGGTTTAGGGGTCGGGTTAGTGTGTGTATGTGTGTGTGTGTGTGTGTGTGATGGGTAGGTTTAGGGCTTGGGTTAATGTGTGTGTGTGTGTGTGTGTGTGTGTGTGTGTGATGGGTAGGTTTAGGGGTCGGGTTTGTGTGTGTGTGTGTGTGTGATGGGTAGGTTTAGGGGTCGGGTTTGTGTGTGTGTGTGATGGGTAGGTTTAGGGGTCGGGTTTGTGTGTGTGTGTGTGATGGGTAGGTTTAGGGGTCGGGTTAGTGTGTGTGTGTGTGTGTGTGTGTGTGATGGGTAGGTTTAGGGCTCGGGTTAATGTGTGTGTGTGTGTGTGTGTGTGTGTGTGTGTGATGGGTAGGTTTAGGGGTCGGGTTTGTGTGTGTGTGTGTGTGTGATGGGTAGGTTTAGGGGTCGGGTTAGTGTGTGTGTGTGTGTGTGTGTGTGTGTGTGTGTGTGTGTGTGATGGGTAGGTTTAGGGCTCGGGTTAATGTGTGTGTGTGTGTGTGTGTGTGTGTGTGTGTGATGGGTAGGTTTAGGGGTCAGGTTAATGTGTGTGTGTGTGTGTGTGATGGGTAGGGTTAGTGTAAAGGGACAGAATGTACAGTTTGGACAGTATAAAAACCATTACATCTATGGAGAGTCCCCACAAAGATAGCGAACCAGGTGTGTGTGTGTGTGTGTGTGGGAGAATGTGTGACTGTGTGTGTGTGTCTGTGAGTGTGTGTGTCCACGTAATTTACGAACGCAGACTGTTTTAGCTCCAGAAATGTAACAGAACCAAGTGAAGCCCTCAGAAGTGGAGTGACTCTGTATTGACCTGCAGTGTGAACGTGTGTTCTGCTCCAGATTCCCGCACAGGGGTCTGCTACGCTAACATAGTGAGCGGACGCTGTGCTAACCTGCTGCCGCAGCGCATGTCGAAGAGCCAGTGCTGCTGTGAGAACCGAGGATGCTGGTCCGGGTCCACCGTCCCAGAGATGTGTCCCATCCGCGGAACAGGTGACGCCACAAAACACGCTTTAACACGACAGTCAGTTTCCTTTAATCTCTGAAGATACGATCTCGTTGTACTGTCTGTCTCACTTCAGTTCACATAGCTTCATTAGCAGCTTTATTACACTGCAAAAATAGCTTTTCCTAGTATTTTTGTCTCATTTCCAGTTCAAATATCTAAACATTTACTAGATGAGTAATATGATATAAGATAGGGGAATATATATTTTCTAGGGGAATTATTCAAAATTAAGTGAGTTGATGCTTAAAAAAGCAAAATGATTTGCCAATGGGATAAGAAAAAGAATCTTAATTCAAACCGAAACAAGAATAATTTTCTTAGCCCATTGGCAGATCATTTTGCTTTTTTTAAGCATCAACTCACTTAAAGGGCTGGTATAATGCCCTTTTCACAAGATGTAAAATAAGTCTCTGATGTCCCCAGAGTGTGTATGTGGAGTTTTAGCTCAAAATACCCCACAGATATCTTTATATAGCATGTTAAAAATGTCACTTTTTGAGGGTGAGCAAAAACACACCGTTTTTGTGTGTGTCCCTTTAAATGCAAATGAGCTGCTGGTCCCGGCACAGGGGGCGGAGCTTCAAGAGTTTGTGTCCTTTTACCTCACACACACACACACTGAAAATTTCAAAAACTTTTAGCCTTTATGTTCAAACCGGATTCAGTCAATGATGGAGAGACTCAAGAAGAAGAGACAACATGTAGAAGCAACAGGACATTTCTGAATGGTTAGTTGATGAATTTATGAAGCTGATGTGTAGTTATCTTCTAGTCATTGATTAGCATATTCTGTCTTGATAATCTATAAATCGCG
>CM040798.1:44319906-44324906 GCA_022829025.1 Squalius cephalus
CAAAAATCGTCATTTTGCGTCATTGTAGGAGGAAGTGTAAGAGGGGGGGATTTCTGTTAAGACTACAAGCACTAGATCCACCCTTTCAAACCCGCCCATAGGGGGTTGGACCTAATGCGCTAACAGACCTATCACAGATCAGTGCGAGTGCGTTTGATTTCAACGGCAGAAACCTGCAGAAAACAGGGACGAAGAAAGCGGAGTAGTAGGGGTTACCATACTCTATTTCCCGGACATGTCCGGCCGTCGAGATCGACAAAAATGTCCGGGATTCAGCTTTTGCTTTCTGCGGTCGCCATCCATTGTTTACATGCTCACCTTTTGTTTCAATCTAACTGAATTCACCCCGATTGGTGAATCTGAATGTAATGTTTACATGAATGCTAAACAAGTAATCGGTTGATTTGCGTTTTAACATTGCTAAGAAAATACCCGCACCTCCGTGAGAGATAGCCCATGAGACCGGTGCATCTCACAGGCGCGCTCATCAGTAATCACAGTAATACAGGGAGCAGGACGAGGCTAGCGCCGCGGGAGAAAGACGCGAGGCCGGTGGCGTGATCGGTTGAAAGACGAGAGGCCGGTGGCGTGATCGGTTGAAAGACGCGAGGCCGGTGGCGTGATCGGTTGATGTGTGTTTTACCATTGCTAAGAAAATACCTGCTCCTCCGTGCGAGATACGAGAACAGTGCCTCACAGGTGTCGGTCGTCAGTAATCACGCCACCGGCCTCGCGCCGTTCTCCCACGGCCCTAGTCTCGTCCTGCTCGCCACAGTAAACATGATGAATGGCGACTGTAGAACGCAAAAGCCGAATCCCGGACATTTTGGGCAAACTCGTCACGGAGACTCACTCGTAGCCTAGCCTTGCCTTGATGTTTTTGTTTTCAACTGCGCTGTATTACCGGTAGGCGTGGCTTGGGAGTGGCCTTGTAGGGCAGCGAAGCAAGTGCATTCTGGGAGTTGTTGTCTTTCATCCACATAAGCCAAAAATACATTTTCTGGCTTTTCTCAGTCTAGAAAGCTCCAAATTCAAAAATAATTTCACATTTCTTCTACATAAATGACCCACTTTCAATACACATTCATGTCTCCACGGGTGAAATGACCCTTTAAACAATTCCCCATCGTAAGTACACATTGATGGCCTAAGACACGAAACGAGCGGTTTGTGTGAGAAAACAATTTTTTTGTGTGAGAAAAAAATTTATATCGTTTTTAACTCTTGTACACAGCCACGTCCAAGTGATCTGAGGGCGCGGGCGCATCCTGGTGTGTGACGTGTGCGCAGACTGGTGCATAGATATATATACACTAGATGTCGCCTTGGCTACGGCAGTTCATTGGAACGAATGTCTTTAAGGCGACATCTAGTGTATATATCTATGCACCAGTCTGCACACACATCACACACCAGGATGCGCCCGCGCCCTCAGATCACTTGGACGTGGCTGTGTATAAGAGGTAAAAACGATATAAATACTGTTCGTTTTCTCACACAAACCGCTCGTTTCGTGTCTTAGGCCATCAATGTGTACTTACGATGGGGAATTGTTTAATTTGGACGATGGGGAATTGTTTAATTTGGACTCTGTGCATGCTCTTTGAGACAATGACCATAGACCTGCATTATATGACTGACAGACAAGAACGGTTTGACCTAAAAATATAAAAATTGAAACTACGGCGGAAAAAAAGACACCTACATCTCGGATGCCCTTGAGGTAAGCTAAAACATACCAAAATTTAATTTCAAAGTGAACTATCCCTTTAAAAGTCAATTTCTCTCTCTCTCTCTCTCTCTATCTCTCTCTCTCTCTCTCTCTCTCTCTCTCTCTCTCTCTCTCTCTCTCTCTCTCTCTCTCAGTCGTCCTGCCTCAGAACGTCAGCATGAGGAACATGTGCGAGGCCTTCCGTAACCTGTGCATCAACGGGCGCTGTGTGCCGACGCCGGGGAGCTACCGCTGCGAGTGCAACATGGGCTTCCGGCTGGACGGCCGCGGAGAATGCATCGGTCAGTCAAGTCACCTTCATTTATATGCGCTTTTTACAACACAGATCAGTAGTTGTAAATTTATCTTCTGCACAAAATTATAATATTGCATAAAACAGTCACGCTTGAGCTCCTCGTGATCAATAATGAGCGCATTGGGAATGGATGAGCGACGAGTTTCCTCTAGTGGAAGCGTTTGGTACTGCAGCCGAACACACTCTCACTGAAGACCATGTGTTCAGATCTCAGACTCACATTTGGAACACAACGGGTTTAGATTTATGCCTTTGATTTTCTCACAGTTTTAGAGTAAAATGTTTTTTTGGAAATATATATTTTCATATAAAAATAGTATTTTTTGTGCATTTTTTATGACAATAAATGTAAGTGTGTGTGTTCAGATGACAACGAGTGTGAGCGAAGGCCCTGTGTGACCGGAGAGTGTGTGAACACACCCGGTTCCTATTACTGCCAGTGTCCCACTGGATTCCAGAGCACTGCGACTAGAACCGAGTGTCGAGGTAACACACACAAACGCACACACACACACACACACACACACACACACACTCACTCGCACTCAGACACTCTGAAGTCATGCATATGATGTATTTGCTCATTAATGATTTGTATAGTCCCAAGAGGAACAGGTCTAGCACTCAGGAAACACACACACACACTCACCCCGCACATGCACACACACTCACGTCTGTGTGTTCTCTGTAGATCTGGATGAGTGTGTGGCCAACGGTCGCATCTGTAACAACGGCCGCTGTGTGAACACCGAGGGAAGCTTCCACTGCGTGTGTAACGCCGGCTTCGAGATCTCCACGGACGGCAGGAACTGCCAAGGTGGGAAATACATCCCATGATGCACTGCAGTCCCGACACAGACTCAGTTCATCCCATAGTGCCAGAAACTAGACTTGTCACAACATCGTAATTCAATATAATAATGCCCCATTAAGCACATAGTGACATAAAGGAATATACACGTGCACAACTGAACGTTCGAAGACCTGCCCCCTTTAGTTACTGTTGCTATGTCCGACAAGCAACGCCCCGCTCACGGAGTGGGCGGGGTCATTCTGAGGGGCGGGGTTTCACTGTAAGGATTAGAGTCAGAGTGGGTGTGGTCTGTTCAGGGGAGGAGTTAGAGTCGATGTAATGACAAGGTCCTTTAACCGCTTGAATTTAGTTTTTAGAAAAATAAGGTTTGAAAATGTAATAAAGCGTTGGATAAAGGCTGTATTAATTTTAATTTGTATAGTAGGAATTAATATATAATCACATTACATAGACATTCTGTTCTTAGTTTGTATTCTTATATTATATTCTGTTTATATTCTAGTAAACACGAAGAGAATGTGAGAAATAAAGTCAATAAAGAAAAATGTTCATGAAGACGTGCCTTTATGAACCCTGTTTAAGTGTTGGTTGTATTGTGTGTGTGTGTGTGTGTGTGTTATAGACACTGATGAGTGTTTGATTAGGAACATCTGTCTGAACGGCATGTGCATTAATGAGGACGGCAGCTTCAAGTGCATCTGTAAACCTGGATACTTGTTGGATGGCACTGGCCGATTCTGTGTGGGTAAGTGAACACACACACACACACACACACACACACACACACACACACACACACTATTACTAACCAGCTCTAAATCGTCACACAAACCTGCTGACATTATTTGGTCTGAATCAGAACATCATCTGAGGAACTTTTCACATATTTGGCCATCATAAGCGCAGACAAACCTGAACACACACACTCACACTCACTCACACTCACACTCACACACTCTGAAGTCATGCATATGATGTATTTGCTCATTAATGATTTGTATAGTCTCAAGAGGAACAGGTCTAGCACTCAGGAAACACACACACACACACACACACACACACACACACACACACACACTGTTGATCACACTGATTATCCTCAGCTTGAGCTCTGAGAGTGAGAGTGAGAGTCTGGGTTCAGATGAATTATGGGTATTATTATAGAAGTCACATTAAAGACGTGGTTCACCCCTGAAATCAAAGTTTGGACTTCCTGGACACAGAAAAGCAGATGTTTATCAGCTCTTTATACACTGAAAGCAGACAGAGCTCCAGATCCAGAGGTCAAACTCTGAATATCCTCATATATGACACTTCCATGTGTTTGCTGATCATTTTTATTGTGTATTAAAGAGCACGCACTCTTAAAAATAAAGGTACAAAAGGTTTATTAGATATTTAGAGCTGAATTAAAAGGGTTATGCATGAAATTGTGAGTTATTTTGAATTTAAGTTGAAAGAATGTCAGGGATGTGCTTAAATTACTCTTTATTTATTATTTATTGATCAAATCTAGTAATTTAAAGGTAAATAAAATAAAAAATAACAAAAAATTGCCAAAAAATAGCATTAAAAATAGAAAAATATTATTAAAATTAAATGAAATAAGCTTTCTGGGCAAAAAAAAAAAAAGTAGTATATTTTTAGGGCTTGGGTCATTTTGAGCGGCGAGGGAAGCGTGAGGGTTTGAGGATGTTTTGTTCATGTTAGTGTGTCATGTGTGTGTGTTTGTGTCAGATGTGGACGAGTGTGATGTTCCCGGCATGTGTATGAACGGTCGCTGTGTGAACACGGAGGGCTCGTTCAGGTGCGAGTGTATGCCGGGACTCGCCGTGGGACTGGACGGGCGCGTGTGTGTAGGTGAGCGCAACCGCATGTGTGTGTGCAGATTCTCTTATGCTTTTCTCCATCTTCATCTTTCTTCAGTGTGTAATGTTGATGATTTTATATATGATTTTATATTCTATATCAGTGTCAGTGTTTCTGAACTCCCTGAAAGTTTCTTCCGGGAACGAACACGTCACAATATTCCTCATTTAAATAATTAATGCGCAGAATAAAGGGGCGGGGCCTGGTTGAGTTAGTTAGTAGTGTGTTGAAAATAGGGGTGGTCCGATCCGCCTTTTTTGCCTCCGATACCGATTCCGATACCTGGGATT
>CM040798.1:44329906-44339906 GCA_022829025.1 Squalius cephalus
CATTTTCTTTAAAGCTGCTTTGAAACGATGTGTATTGTCCAAACACATGTGAATGTCTCTCTCTCTCTCCCTCTCTGTCTCAGATATAAACGAGTGTGCGCTGGATCCTGACATCTGTCAGAACGGCGTGTGTGAGAACATGCTCAGAACATACAAGTGTAACTGTAATCTGGGCTTCGAGGTGGACATCAGCGGGAAGACCTGCGTGGGTCAGTATCTCTGCAGGCTTTAGCGTCGGGAGCACGAGACGTCTGCGTCACCGCTGTGTGTGTGTGTGTGTGTTTCAGACGTGGACGAGTGCATCATGAACAGACACCTGTGTGAGAACGGCCTGTGCAGGAACACACCGGGCAGCTTCACGTGTCACTGCCCGAAGGGCTTCACTTTCCATCCCGAGACAGAGGTGTGTGAAGGTGGGTCACGTCACGTCACACACACATCAGCTGATGAGACACATCTCCATATAATACAATTATTGCATTCAATTCTATATATATATATATGAATAATGCCATTATATATAGCCCATATTTCACCCGAAAATTGGAAAAAAAAATCAGAATGAATAATAATAATTTAGAAAACTAATTTGAATTATTAAACAGTTGATTAATAATATATTTTAAAATGCAATTATATAAATAAATGTAATTATGAGAAATAGTGAGAAACAGAACTGTATTATTCTGTTCGTGCATTTATGAAAAAGCTGAAAATATGATAGTATACTAAAAAAAACGATAGTATACTAACATTTTAAATTTTGTCTTGGCAATAAAGTGTAATATAATATAATAAAATTAATGTATCCAATTGTATATATGAATTAATAATTATTATAATTATTTAAGTAAATAATATAATATAATTATTGCATCCAAAATGTTTTAATGATAAACAGAACTGTATTATTCTGTTCCTGCATATAAACATAAATGATTCGGTATGATGCGTTATTATCCTAAACTAAATCTATTAAAAACATTTCTGAAAAAGCTGAAGTAGAATAAAATATAAATATGAGCTGAGAAACCTAAACTATATACGAAAATGAGAAATGTTGCCTTGGTAATAAACTGAAATAAGTTTAAGTTGAAGCACTAAAATTATTAAGTGGAAATAAATAAAAACTGCAATAAAATTAAATTAAACCCAAATAGCAATATGCATTTTTTTTTAACTAATAAAATGACAAAAGAGCACATAATGAAATTACAAAAAGTTAACATGAAAATTACAAATATATATATATATATTTTTTTTTTTAAATAAATCTAAAAAAAAAAAGTACTGTAACCTAAAATAACACTGGGGTTCATTAAGTGAAAGCTGGAACTATATTTTTGCTGTACTTTATTTCTCATATGAATCATTGGAGTGTAAATCATTTACATGCTGTAATCCCGACTCCTGATGTTGTGTGTGTGTGTGTGTGTGTGTGTGTGTGTGTGTGTGTGTGTGTGTGTGTGTGTGTGTTCAGACGTCGACGAGTGTTCGACCAACCCGTGTGTGAACGGCGAGTGTAAGAACAGCCCCGGGTCGTTCGCATGCCTGTGCTCAACTGGAAGCTCGCTGGACAGCTCAGGAACGCTGTGTGTGGGTGAGTGTGTGTGTGTGTGTGTGTGTGTGTGTGTGTGTGTGTGTGTGTGTGTGTGTGTGTGGGTGAGGTCTTGTGTGTGTGTGTGGGTGTGGGTGAGTGTCCTCATGCACTCCCTGTCCATCAGACGTGTGTGTTAGAGGCTCATGTGTGTGTATGTGACAAGCTCGTGTGTGTGTGTGTATGAGTGAGAGGCTTGTGTGTGTGTGGGTGAGAGGCTTGTGTGTGTGTGTGTGTGTGTGTGTGTGTGTGTGTGTGTGTGTGTGTGTGTGTGTGTGAGACGCTCATGTGTGTGTGTGTGTGAGAGGCTTGTGTGTGTGTGTGTGTGTGTGTGTGTGTGTGTGTGTGTGTGTGAGGTCTTGTGTGTGTGTGGGTGTGGGTGAGTGTCCTCATGCACTCCTGTCCATCAGACGTGTGTGTTAGAGGCTCATGTGTGTGTGTGAGAGGCTCATGTGTGTGTGTGAGAGGCTTGTGTGTGTACGTGTGTGTGTGGGTGTGTGTGGATGGATGAGTGTCCTCATGCACTCCTTGTCTGGTCAGACGTGTGTGTGAGAGGCTCATGTGTGTGTGTGTGACAAGCTTTGTGTGTGTGTGTGTGTGTGAGAGGCTCGTGTGTGTGTGTGTGTGACAAGCTTGTGTGTGTGTGTATGTGAGAGGCTCGTGTGAGTGTGTGTGTGTGTGAGAGGCTTGTGTGTGTGTGTGTGTGTGTGTGTGGGTGGGTGAGAGGCTTGTGTGTGTGTGTGTGTGTGTGTGTGTGAGAGGCTCGTGTGTGTGTGTGTGTGTGAGAGGCTCATGTGTGTGTGTGTGTGTGTGTGTGTGTGTATATGAGAGGCTCGTATGTGTGTGTGTGTGTGTGTGTGTGAGAGGCTCGTGTGTGTGTGTGTGTGTGAGAGGCTCATGTGTGTGTGTGTGTGTGTGTGTGTGTGTGTGAGAGGCTCGTGTGTGTGTGTGTGTGTGTGTGTGTGTGAGAGGCTCGTATGTGTGTGTGTGTGTGTGTGTGAGAGGCTCGTGTGTGTGTGTGTGAGAGGCTCATGTGTGTGTGTGTGTGTGTGTGTGTGTGTGTGTGTGAGAGGCTCGTGTGTGTGTGTGTGTGTGTGTGTGTGTGTGTGTGTGTGTGTGTGTGTGTGTGTGTGTGTGTGTGTGAGAGGCTCATGTGTGTGTGTGTGTGTGTGTTCCAGAGACCACGAAGGGCACGTGCTGGCTGAAGGTGGTCAACGGACAGTGTGAGATTAACATCAACGGGGCGACGCTGAAGTCTCACTGCTGTGCCACGCTGGGGTCGGCCTGGGGGTCACCGTGTGCCAAGTGTGAACCAGGTACAGAATATCATATCTCAGTTCTTATTATTATCAATGTTGGAAACATTTTTGTGGAAACTGATAGAATTTGTTCTTTGATTAATAAAAATGTCAAAAGAACAGCTTTTATTTGAAAGATAAATCTTTTGAAGCATCTTTACTGACGCCTTTAAACAATTACAATGCATCCTTGATGAATAAAATTATTAATTATTTATTTATTTTTTAATTTTACTTAATGTATCACACAAATATTAAGCACCAAAAACTTTTTCATCATTGATAATAATAATAAAAACTATTATTATATATTCCAGCATCAATAATAAGTGTTAATAATTGATCATCAAATCATCATATTAGAATGATTTCTGAAGGAGACTGAGACTTGATTGTGTAGTAACGGTGTGTGTGTGTGTGTGTGTGTGTGTGTGTGTGTGTGTGTGTGTGTGTTTCAGATGCGTTCTGCTCTAAAGGTTACGCGCGGGTGAAGGGAACTGTCTGTGAGGGTGAGGTCTCGCACTGATGTCAGGCTTCACTGTGTCCATCAGTTCAGCACTGACGTCTCATTTCACCTGCGTGCGTGTGTGTGTGTTCAGATGTGAACGAGTGTGAGGTGTTTCCTGGCGTGTGCATCAATGGGAAGTGTGTGAACACGGACGGATCGTTTGTGTGCCAGTGTCCCACGGGCATGACTGTGGACGCCTCGGGGAGGACCTGCGTCGGTACGTACATCACTGATCACTGGCTCGCAACGAATGGTTCATCAGTAGTGAGAGTGTGTGTGTGGGTGTGTGTGTGTGTATGAAAGAGTGAGTGTGTGTGTATGAGAGAGTGTGTGTGTGTGTGTGTGTGTGTATGAGAGAGTGTGTGTATGTGTGTATGTCTGTGTGTGAGAGAGTGTGTGTGTGTGTGTGTGTATGAGAGAGTGTGTGTGTGTCTGTGAGTTCCAGTGTGTGTATGTGTGTATGTCTGTATGTGTGAGAGAGAGAGTGTGTGTGTGTGTGTGTGTGTGTGTGTGTATGTGTATGAGAGAGTGTGTGTGTGCGTGTTTGAGAGAGTGTGTATATGTGTGTCTGTGAGTTCCAGTGTGTGTGTGTGTGTGTGTGTGTGTGTATGTGTGTCTGTGAGTTCCAGTGTGTGTATGTGTGTATGTCTGTGTGTGTGAGAGAGTGTGTGTGTGAGTTCCAGTGTGTGTATGTGTGTGTCTGTGTGTGTGAGAGAGTGTGTGTGTATGACAGTGTGTGTATGTGTGTCTGTGAGTTCCAGTGTGTGTATGTGTGTGTGAGAGAGAGTGTGTGTCTGTGTGTGTGTGTGTGTGTCTGTGTGTGTGTGTGAGTGTGTGTTACACCAAACCTTCACCACATAAACACGACTATATTTGTTCTCTTTTTTTAATCATTTGATAGACTGAGACTGAACTCACAAAGAGCAAATGTATATGACATGTACGAAAGTGTCCCAGATGTGAGTGTGTGTTTGCAGACCTGCGCACCGAGCAGTGTTACCTCACACACGTGGACGAGCGCTGTGGATCCGCGATTCCCGGCCGGCACCGTGTGGACGCGTGCTGTTGCTCCGTGGGCGTGGCCTGGGGCCCGGAGTGTGACGAGTGTCCCGAGAAGGGGACGCAGGAGTACAGTCAGCTCTGCCCTCGACCCGGCTTCTCCCACCGCGGAGACTTCATCAACGGGAAGCCCTTCCTCAAAGGTGTGTGTGTGTGTGTGTGTGTGTGTGTGTGTGTGTGTGTGTGTGAGACTTCATCAACAGGAAACCCTTCCTCAAAGGTGTGTGTGTGAGACTTCATCAACGGGAAACCCTTCCTCAAAGGTGTGTGTGTGTGGGTGTGTGTGTGAGACTTCATCAACGGGAAACCCTTCCTCAAAGGTGTGTGTGTGTGGGTGTGTGTGTGAGAGAGAGAGAGAGACTTCATCAACGGGAAACCCTTCCTCAAAGGTGTGTGTGTGTGTGTGTGTGTGTGTGTGTGTGAGACTCAGAGGTCGTGCATTTGTTCATTCATTCAAGTGTTTTTACGTCGTTACTGTACTTGAATACATTTCTCAAGTATCTATACTTTTTGTAAAACTTTTTTTTATTTTTTACTGAGTATTTTTATTTACTTTTTATTTTCTTTACTTTTTATTTTTTATGAATGTGCTACATTACTTCTGCGTTACTTTCCTCACCTGGGCGGGGCTGTTTTGTTTGTTTTGTAATAATTTACGTTTGTAATAATTTTATGTGAAAGACAAATGCGATGTTTCTCTAAAGTCATGTTTGCTCACAGGTGTGGTTGTATTCGTCGTTGAGGGTCAGCAGCAAAGACGTTGGTTAATAAAGTGAGATTAAATGCAAAGTATATTTGTGTAATTTAACATATTTAATGATTGCAGGTTTGCCAACAGTTTTTATTTTCAATACACAGGAAAACAAAGCGTTACTTATTTGAAAAAGTAACTCATATAATTGGTTGTAAGTTTAAAAGTAATACATTGCTTTACTAGTTACTTGAAAAAGTAATCTGATTACTTAACTCGCGTAACTTGTTTACATGGTTCATTGATCAATACTTTTTGCTTTTAATTCTTAAATTCATTAAAAATCAAGTACTTTTGATTGAGTAATTCACCAGAGTAATGATTTATTAGGGTATTTGTGTACTTCATCCTCCACTGTTAGTTTGCTCCTTCATTTGTTGGTTCCTTCATTCACTGACTCGTCGTTAATCTCTGCTTCTCGTCAGATATAAACGAGTGTAAGATGATTCACAGCCTGTGCACGAACGGCCGCTGCAGGAACACCATCGGCAGCTTCCGCTGCAAGTGTGACGGAGGCTTCGCTCTGGACTTCGACGAGAGGAACTGCACAGGTGAGACCATCTCTCACACACACACACACACACACACACACACACACACACACACACACACAATCATTCTTGTACATCTATATTTATGAGGACATTCATTGACACAATGCAATCTCTAGCCGCTTACCCTAACCTTACCCATCACAACTAAGTGCCTAACCCGACCCCTGACCCTAAACCGACCCTTGACCTCATTATAACCTGATCCCTAAAACCAAGTCTTGACCCTCAAACAGGCCTTTAAAGGGGTTTCAGAGACTGAGGACCGGCCAACATGTCCTCACTTTACTCTCTTTGTCCTCACTCCACTGGTCTAACACTCAAACTGGTCCTCACAAAGATAGTTCTACAAGTACACACACACACACACACACACACACACACACACACAGGTGTGCATGAGGTTCAGGTCATCAGAAACACAGAATCATGGGCAATGACAGCTTTATTTTCAAAACTTTTTAAATTTACTAGAAGAAAGTGTTCAGAGATCAAAATAAACAACTAAATTAATTACAGTTGCTTCTGATGTAATTGCTATAAATACTGTATAGACTATAGAACAATTCTTTATAAAACAAGAGTGGATTTAGCATCAAAATTAAACTTCTAATGTTAAAATGAATGTTTTGATGTAACCTTCTCCCTTTAAATAGCTTGGTCAGTTCATGAATAATTTATGCACTTTTATATTATTTATTTGACAGAATTAAAAGAGCAGTTTCATGTCTGTCCTTGTGTTGTTCAACTGGTCGAGGTTGATATGGTATTCAGGAAGTAATTAGTAATAAGTAACGCAATACTTTTTAGAGAAAGTAATTAGTACAGTAATCTAATTGCACTGATGAAGATGTAATTAGTTGCTAGTGATTACTTACTTTTAGTAACTCACCCTGTTCTAATGGCATAAGGATAAAAATATGTATTGATTATAAAAATACTAAGATTTTATGTATTTTGACTTTTTCCAGGTCTAGAAATCACACTTTTAAAATGAGGCTTCTTCGTATGTTCATGTTTTCCATGACCGTGAGAATCCCAGTTGTTGAGGAGGAGAATTAAAATAAGAAGGATCTTAATTCTTAGTTTATTTTCATGCTTTTTTGTCTAAATTTAAATCATTTTAAGTCATCTTGAGGCCCTCTGGTTGATTTAAGAACCGCTGATGCTTTTGCAAGCAGTGAAGAACTGTGTCCTCACTCGTTTTGTGCTGTGTGTGTATATATACACTGTGTATATGTGTGTGTTCACAGATATCGACGAGTGTCGCATCTCTCCTGACCTGTGCGGTCATGGCACGTGTGTGAACACAGCTGGGGATTTTCACTGCGAGTGTTTCACCGGATACGAGAGTGGATTCATGATGATGAAGAACTGCATGGGTGAGACTCTCACACTGTAACGCGTGTGTGTAGACAGGCGGATGAAGAGGGATGAGTAAAGCTCCAACACACGGTTTAATACAATAATCCCAACAGTCTAAACACACACATCACTTGAAACGTAGACGGATGAACTTATAAAGCAAACACAAACGAGGATAATTAATAGAACACAGCTGACACGGATGGACTAATACTGGCTGTAACCAAGGAGATAGAAGAGAGTCGGGAATCTGAACCAAGACACGTAGAACATAATGTGACACACACACGTTTCAGTAGCTGTTTCCATCCAAAGTTGCGAATTTAACACACAAAACTGGAATATTATCACATAAAACACTAGTGAATAAAGCAGTGTTTCCCTCCCATGTGTTCAAGAGAACAGAATCATCACTTCCTGGTGTAAAATATCAGTAATAAAGTGCAAGTTGCTGTAATGTGTGTGTTCTCCCTCCATCATAAACGAGTGTGTCTCGAGCGTCAGACGAAACACAGTAAACGCTGTCGTGTTCTCTGGCGTTCGGATGCTGGCGTTCGGGAACACACTCGTGTGTGTGAGACGCTTCTGGAGGGAGTCACACCAGATCATTCTGATCACACACTTCGACTCCGGCGTTTCAGAAACACCAAACCAACATTAGAGACGCTGCGACGCCATTGGTTACTCCAGTTATCCAATCACAGCCGACGCTGAGGCAAAGTCACATGAGTTTATTGAGGGATTTATCCAGTAAATGTGTTTCTGTCCGTAGTTTATGCTCATGTTTTCTTATCGGATAAATTATCGACCGCAATTCAGTGCATGCGCTTTTTAAATGCACATTTTTAGAATGTGTGCGCATCTTGGTGTTTCCATCCAATGAATATTAATAGTCTTTTAAACGTCAGCTGACACCGTGTGAGTTGTGTTGAGTGTTGTGTTGCTGATGTGTGTTTCAGACATCGATGAGTGCGAGCGAAACCCTTTGCTCTGCAGAGGAGGCGAGTGCATCAACACCGAGGGAAGCTTCCGCTGCGAGTGTCCAGAGGGCCACGAGATCGCTCCCGACGGCTCCGCGTGCTTGGGTCAGTGTGTGTGTCTGTGTGTGTGTATGCATGCATAGTTGCATTAATGGTTGAGTGTGTGTGTGTGTGTGTGTGTGTGTGTGTGTGTGTGTGTGTGCATGCATAATTGCATTAATGGTTGAGTGTGTGTGTGTGTGTGTGTGTGTGTGTGTATAGTTGCATTAATGGTTGAGTGTGTGTGTGTGTATGTGTATGCATGCATAGTTGCATTAATGGTTGAGTGAGTGTGTGTGTTTGTGTGTGTGTGTGTGTGTGTGTGAGTGAGTGTGTGTGTGTGTGTGTGCATGCATAATTGCATTAATGGTTGAGTGTGTGTGTGTGTGTGTGTGTGTGTGTGTGTGTGTGTGCATGCATAATTGCATTAATGGTTGAGTGTGTGTGTGTGTGTGTGTGTGTGTGTGTGTGTGTGTGTGTGAGAGAGTGAGTGTATGCATGCATAAGTTGCATTAATGGTTGAGTGTGTGTGTGTGTGTGTGTGTGTGTGTGAGAGTGAGTGTGTGTGTGTGTGTGTGTGTGTGTGTGTGTGTGTGTGTGTGTGTGTGTCTGCATGCATAGTTGCATTAATGGTTGAGTGTATGTGTGTGTGTGTGTGTGTGTGTGTGTGTGTGTGTGTGTGTGTGTGTGTGAGTGAGTGAGTGAGTGAGTGTGTGTGTGTGTGCATGCATTATTGCATTAATGGTTGAGTGAGTGTGTGTGTGTGTGTGTATAGTTGCATTGATGGTTGCATGTGTGTGTGTATGCATGTATAGTTGCATTAATGGTTGTGTGTCTGTGTGTGTGTGGGTGTGTATAGTTGCATTAATAGTTGAGTGTGTGTGTGTGTGTCCGTGTGTCCATGTGTATAGATGTATAGTTGCATTAATGGTTGAGTGTGAGTGTGAGTGAGTGTGTGTGTGTGTGTGTGTGTGTGTGTGTGCGTGCGTGCATGTGTATAAATGTATAGTTGCATAGTTGCATTAATAGTTGAGTGTGTGTGTGTGTGCGTCTGTATGCATGTATAATTGCATTAATGGCTGAGTGTGTGTGTGTGTGTGTGCATGTGTATGCATGTATAGTTGCATTAATGTGATGATCCTGAATTCACAGTTTTAGGTCAAAGTTGTGTTTATTGTGTGTGTGTTTTTCTGCAGATATTAATGAGTGTGAACTGAGTGACAAACTGTGCAGGAACGGTCAGTGTGTGAACATGATCGGACGCTATCAGTGCTCCTGTAACACCGGCTACAAATCCAGCGAAAACAGAGTCGAGTGTGTCGGTAAGACACGCAAACACTCACAGCACTGACACACATTAAACGTGGCGTTTCCCACATGAATCACAGTGACACACAGACAGCAGCTCTCGCTCCAGATCAGCCGTGAGAGAGTCGGGCGTGAGAGATGAACAGGCTGTTGCTGCTGCTTGTGGCCCAGAGTCAGTATTCTTGCCAGAGACGGAGAGATAATGCATGAACATCAACCCCGAGGTCAGGGGAAATTTATACAGTTGCAGTTTCTCGCTCCTGCAAATAAAAGTTAAAGATGCAGTCTGTGAGAACGACTAGTGGTGGAAACAGGCACTGCAGTCGAACTCAGAATACTGGAGATCGAGGTTTCTCCCACCCCGCCTCCTCAGACTCACGCTCACACGGGCCGCCAGTTTGAGACGCGCTACAGGAATGAGAGTGAAAAAGTTACATACAGCACCTTTAAGAGACGTCTCAGTGCTGAAATGTTGTGTGATGCGTGTGTGTGTTTCAGATATTGATGAATGCACCATTGAGAACGGCGGCTGCGAGACTTTCTG
>CM040798.1:44349906-44364906 GCA_022829025.1 Squalius cephalus
ACACACACTAACCCGACCCCTAAACCTGCCCATCACACACACACACACACACACACACACTAACCCGACCCCTAAACCTGCCCATCACACACACACACACACACACACACACTAACCCGACCCCTAAACCTACCAAACACACACACACACACACACTAACCCCACCCCTAAACCTACCCATCTCACACACACACACACACACACACACACACACACTAACCCGACCCCTAAACCTGCCCATCACACACACACACACACACACACACACACACTAACCCGACCCCTAAACCTACCAAACACACACACACACACACTAACCCAACCCCTAAACCTGCCCATGACACACACACACACACACACACACACACACACTAACCCGACCCCTAAACCTGCCCATGACACACACACACACACACACACACACACTAACCCTGCCTCTAAACCTGCCCATCACATACACACACACACACTAACCCCACCCCTAAACCTACCCATCTCACACACACACACACACACACATACACTAACCCTGCCTCTAAACCTACACACACACTAACCCTGCCTCTAAACCTACACACACACTAACCCGACCCCTAAACCTACCCATCACACACACAAACACACACACACACACACACGCACACACACTAACCCGACCCCTAAGCCTACCAAACACACACAAACACACTTGTTCATTAACACACTTCATGATGTTGTTGTTAACGTGTGTGTGTCCTGTAGACACGGATGAGTGTGCTGAGAACGTGAACCTGTGTGAGAGCGGCCACTGTCTGAACGCCGCTGGAGGATATCGCTGTGAGTGTGACATGGGCTTCATCCCCACTGCAGACGGCAGAGCATGCGAAGGTGAGACACTCCTCCGTGTGTGTGTGTGTGTGTGTGTGTGTGTGTGTGTGTGTGTGTCAGGGATGGAAATGAACTTTTTTGTCCACCGGCCACTGTGGCTGGTGGATTTCAAAATCTACCAGCCACTCAATGTTTTTACCAGCCACTTTCTTATTTTTAACCGACAATGTGTAACTGCATGTGAACATTAATACCACTTAAAAATGAAAATTCTGTCATCATATACTCACCCTCATGTTGTTTCAAACCTGTATGAATTTCTTTCTTCTGCTGAACAGAAAGGAAGATATTTAGAAGAATGTCAGTAACCAGACAGTTTCTGGTCTCATTGACTTCCATAGTAGGAAAAAAATATACCATGGAAGTCAATGAGACCAGAAACTGTCTGGTTACTGACATTCTTCTAAATATCTTCCTTTCTGTTCAGCAGAAGAAAGAAATTCATACAGGTTTGAAACAACATGAGGGTGAGTATATGATGACAGAATTTTCATTTTAAAGTGGAGTATCCCTTTAAGCAGTTTATTTAATCTCAAGTCTCAATGAAATACTGACATTTTCTATTTCTCTCTTATACACTCTTTCTCTCTTATATATATATATTTCTCTTTTTTACCTGGATGTGGCATTTGGATGATTCGTGGTATTTTATGGCTTCCAGTTTTACGTTTTTAGTCCCAACAATGAAACTATTAGGCCCTGTTTACACGAGAACGCTCGCGGGTGAAAACGTAAAAATAGTTTATCAGATGTGCCTTTCGTTTAGACGGCGACGGCGTTTTTGGGGCTTAAAAACGCAAAAAAGTGAAACCACCCTTCAGAGTGGAAATCTTAAAAACGCTCCACCGTCGCGTTCCCGTCGGTGCGTATAGCGCGTTTTTTTCTAAAAGTGTCCGCCGTCTGTGTGAAACAGTATGCTATTTTTATTTACCCGCCACGGTGGCCGGTAGGTGAAGCGAGTTTACCCGCCACAACACAAAATCACCCGCATTTGGCTGGTGGCGGGTGCTAATTTTCATCCCTGGTGTCTGTCTGTGTGTGTCTGTCTCTCTGTGTGTCTGTGTGTCTGTGTTTGTGTGTGTGTGTGTGTGTGTGTGTGTGTGTGTGTGTGTGTGTGTGTCTGTCTGTCTGTCTGTGTGTGTGTGTGTGTGTCTGTCTGTGTGTGTCTGTCTCTCTGTGTGTGTGTGTGTGTGTGTGTCTGTCACTCTATTTTTAACTGTCTGTCTTTCTGTTATTTATTATCATTATATGTATTGTTAATGATTGTCATTAAAGTTAACAGTATAGTGATTGGTCTGAACAAGTTGCTCTTCATAATCAATCAAAATAACTAATAATAATAATAACTATTAATGTCAAAGGCAGCCGTATTACAGTCCAGCCAAAGCCTGATGGATGAAATCAGTGTGTGTGTGCCTCAGAGCTGAAACTTCCAGTTCCTCCTGATCCGCTACAGCTGTGTGTGTGTGTGTGTGTGTGTGTGTGTGTGTGTGTGTGTGTGTGTGTGTGTGTCTCTCTTTCTATCTCCGCAGACATAGACGAGTGCACGTTTGCCGACATCTGTGTGAACGGACGCTGTCGCAATATTCCCGGTCTCTTCCGGTGTGTGTGTGACCCCGGCTATGAGCTGGACCGGAGCGGGGGAAACTGCACGGGTATCACATGACCTCACGCATCACACACCTGACTAGGGTTGGCTATCGTTTCAATTTTAACAATTCCGAATCCTATTTCGATTCTGCTTATCGATTCCTAATTAAAATTAAAATTTAGATTACAATAATGCAAAAAAAAACAACCTTAGATATCATTTCACATTGAGTCTTATTGCAGGACATCTAACTGTGTCTGAATATCATGAACACAGATCATCAGGCTGAAGAACACTCACACGAGGAGCGTTTGCCTGTGGGTTAAAATAGATACAACTGACCAAAGATATGATTGAAACAGTGTTTTAAGATTTTCAGGTGTTCAGGTGCAGAAACTGTAATCAGATGTAAAATAACTCTGCACTTTATTAATAACATATACATTACTAATATAGTTACAGTTATTCAGTGAAGAACAAATGTGGATTTTCTGTCTTTTGTTGTTTGATTAGTGTTATTATAGAGACGGCAGGAATATTAGTGCTGTCACTTTAAGAGCTGCACAATATATTACACACGCCTGCAGAACAGAACAGAACACACACACACACACACACACACACACACACACACACACACACACACACACACACACACACACACACACACACACACACACCTACACCTGTGAGACCTGCCCACTGCTCAACTCCTGTGAGTCTCACACACACACACACACACACACACACACACACACACACACACACACACACACACACACACACACACACACCTACACCTGTGAGACCTGCCCACTGCTCAACTCCTGTGAGTCTCACACACACACACACACACACACACACACACACACACACACACACACAAACACACACACCCCTACACCTGTGAGACCTGCCCACTGCTCAACTCCTGTGAGTCTCTCTCACACACACACACACACACACACACACACACACACACACACACACACCTACACCTGTGAGACCTGCCCACTGCTCAACTCCTGTGAGTCTCACACACACACACACACACACACCTACACCTGTGAGACCTGCCCACTGCTCAACTCCTGTGAGTCTCACACACACACACACACACACACACACACACACACACACACACACACACACACACCTACACCTGTGAGACCTGCCCACTGCTCAACTCCTGTGAGTCTCACACACACACACACACACACACACACACACACACACACACACACACACACACACACACACCTACACCTGTGAGACCTGCCCACTGCTCAACTCCTGTGAGTCTCACACACACACACACACACACACACACCTACACCTGTGAGACCTGCCCACTGCTCAACTCCTGTGAGTCTCACACACACACACACACACACACACACACACACACACACACACACACACACACACACACACACACACACACACCTACACCTGTGAGACCTGCCCACTGCTCAACTCCTGTGAGTCTCACACACACACACACACACACACACACACACACACACACACACACACACACACACACACCTACACCTGTGAGACCTGCCCACTGCTCAACTCCTGTGAGTCTCACACACACACACACACACACACACACACCTACACCTGTGAGACCTGCCCACTGCTCAACTCCTGTGAGTCTCACACACACACACACACACACACACACACACACACACACCTACACCTGTGAGACCTGCCCACTGCTCAACTCCTGTGAGTCTCTCTCACACACACACACACACACACACACACACCTACACCTGTGAGACCTGCCCACTGCTCAACTCCTGTGAGTCTCTCTCACACACACACACACACACACACACACACACACACACACACCTACACCTGTGAGACCTGCCCACTGCTCAACTCCTGTGAGTCTCACACACACACACGCATACACACACACACACACACACACACACACACACACACACACACACACACACACACACACACACACACACCTACACCTGTGAGACCTGCCCACTGCTCAACTCCTGTGAGTCTCACACACACACACACACACACACACACACACACACACCTACACCTGTGAGACCTGCCCACTGCTCAACAACTCCTGTGAGTCTCTCTCACACACACACACACACACACACACACAAACAGTCTAAATTCATATTGAAATGCTCACAAAGGAATCAATAAGAGAATCGAAATTTAAGTTTTATAACAAGTATCCGATTCCAGAATCAGAATCGGTTTTCGATTCCCAACCCTACACGTGACACATGTGACCTGTCCTCTCCTCTCATCCCTCTTTTCTCTCTCTTCTTCTCCATGTGAGATGTGAACGAGTGTGCGAACCCGACGACCTGCATCAGTGGGCTGTGCCTGAACACCCCGGGCAGTTACATCTGCAGCTGCCCCCCCGACTTCGAGCTCAACCCCACCGGAGTCGGCTGCGTCGGTGAGAGAAGCCTTCGCTTCGTCAGGGCTCCCGTCCTGGAAATCCTTGAAATTTTCGAATCTGAAAAAATTCTAATTCAAGGCCCTGGAAAGTTCTTGAAAATAAACACACACAGATCCAGATCCTTCAAAGTGCTGGAATGTATTTTCTGCAAGAAGTTTTTGGGGAAAAAGTTCCACATTATTCCGCTAATGTGTTGTTTCGCCAGCACTTCGAGGCCTGTGCGCACTAGCTTGCTTGATTTATGTTATTTACGCGCATTTACGTGTTACGTAAGTGTTTCCCGCGTGAGGTACTGTGTGTTGTACGTTGCCATGACGTTCACGCGCGCACAAATCTACTGCGATGGAACCTCAACGTTTGTTGTTGGACACAATAAGTGTTTCCCACATTAAGTGCTTGAATTTGAGGGTATTGAACCTGGAAAGTCCTTGAAAGGTCCTTGAGTTTAAAGTTCACCGAGGTGTGGGAACCCTGTTGCGTTGACGAATCATTTTCGTCATTATTTTCGCCAACAGCATTTTCTCACAGACGAAAACGAGATGATAACTAAATAAAAAACAGTTTTGAATGACAGAAACTATGACAGAAATCTATTGGCATTTTCGTCAACGAATAAAAACTAGACGAAAATGTTCGGTAGGGACGATTTGGGAAGAGATCATGTCAGAACTGATGTTGTGTGTGTGTGTGTGTGTGTGTGTGTGTGTGTGTGTTGCAGACACTCGCTCTGGAACCTGCTTCCTGGAGGTCCACAGTCGTGGTGACGGCTCGGACAGTCTGAGCTGCTCCACTGAGATCGGCGTCGGCGTGTCCAAAGCGTCCTGTTGCTGTTCCCTGGGTCAGGCCTGGGGGTCACCCTGTGAGAGCTGCCCACTGCTCAACTCATGTGAGTCTCTCTCTCACACACACACACACACACACACACACACACACACACACACACACACACACACACACACACACACACACCTGTGAGAGCTGCCCACTGCTCAACTCCTGTGAGTCTCTCTCTCACACACACACACACACACACACACACACACACACACACACACACACACACACACCTGTGAGAGCTGCCCACTGCTCAACTCCTGTGAGTCTCTCTCTCTCACACACACACACACACACACACACACACACACACACACACACACATACACCTGTGAGAGCTGCCCACTGCTCAACTCCTGTGAGTCTCTCTCACACACACACACACACACACACACACACACACACACACACACACACCTGTGAGAGCTGCCCACTGCTCAACTCCTGTGAGTCTCTCTCACACACACACACACACACACACACACACACACACACACACACACACACACACACACCTGTGAGAGCTGCCCACTGCTCAACTCCTGTGAGTCTCTCTCACACACACACACACACACACACACACACACACACACACACACCTGTGAGAGCTGCCCACTGCTCAACTCCTGTGAGTCTCTCTCACACACACACACACACACACACACACACACACACACACACACACACACACACACCTGTGAGAGCTGCCCACTGCTCAACTCCTGTGAGTCTCTCTCACACACACACACACACACACACACACACACACACACACACACACACACACCTGTGAGAGCTGCCCACTGCTCAACTCCTGTGAGTCTCTCTCACACACACACACACACACACACACACACACACACACACACACACACACACCTAACCCTGTGAGAGCTGCCCACTGCTCAACTCCTGTGAGTCTCTCACACACACACACACACACACACTCACACAGGCTCTTGTTTTGTTCACTGATTGTTATTGTTTCTCCCTCAGCCGAGTACAAGATTCTGTGTCCCGGAGGAGAAGGATTCCGACCCAATCCGATCACGGTGATACTAGAGGGTAGATCTAGAGTGCACACACACACACACACACACACACACACACACACACACACACCCGTTCTCCAGTGCTGTGTGTTGACTGTCGTGTCTGTGTGTCAGATATCAACGAGTGTCAGGAGCTGCCTGGTCTGTGTCAGGGGGGAAACTGCATCAACACGTTTGGCAGTTTTCACTGCGAATGTCCGAAAGGTTTCGAACTCAACGGAGACACCAGGATCTGTGAAGGTCAGTCACACTTCCTCTTTCACACACTCTTTCTGTCTCTCTAAAGAAGTCAAGTCCGTTTCATTTATATAGTGCTTTACACACAGTACGCTGTTTCAGCTGTGCAGATAGAAAGCTCTCGAGAAACCAGACAGAAACTAAACAATCATAAAAAAAAAAAATTTGCATGAAGCTGCAAATGTCTCAGCCAATCAGGACACATTTGAAGCTTAATATACACTACTAGCAGACGTTTTGGGTCGGAAAGATTTTTAATGTTTTTAAAAGAAGTCTCTTCTGCTCACCAAGGCTGCATTTATTTGAAAACAGTAATATTAATAAGAAATATTATTACAATTTAAAACAGAAAGAAATCGATACTTTTATTCTTCAAGGATGAATTAAATTGATCAAAAGTGACAGTAAAGACATTTATAATGTTACAAAAGAATATATTTCAGATAAATGCTGCTCTTTTAAACTTTCTATTCATCAAAGAATCCTGAAAAGATATTGTACACAATTGTTTTCAACACTGATAATAATAATGAATGTTTTTTTGAGCATCAAATCCTCATATTAGAGTGATTTCTGAAGGATCATGTGACACTGAAGACTGGAGTAATGATGCTGAACATTCAGCTTTGATCACAGGAATAAATGACAGTTTAAAATATAGTAAAATCGAAAACTGATTTAAATTGTCATAATATTTAACAATATTACTGTTTTTTTTTTTTGGTTTTTTAATCAAATAAATGCAGCCTTGGTGAGCAGAAGAGACTTCTTTTAAAAACATTAAAAATGCCAAAACCTTTGACTGGACCTCTGTGGGCGTGGCTACCAAGAGCAAAGTGACAGATCCAGAAACCAAGCAAAAGATAAAATGTTGTGATTGGTTAGGACCCTACCAAGTCACATGATATAAACACATAAGTGCTGCGTTGCTTCAAAAGCAAGCCGAGCCCATTATAATCAGTAATACTGAGAGTAATGAATGCTGGTTGCACTACTTCCGACAAATGCATTTGAAACATTCGCTTTAACTCAACAATGGACATAGATGCAAGCTTTAGTTAGAAGTGAAATGTGTTTAAAATGTAAGAATGAAAAGATCCACTGTGTGTGTAGATGTGGATGAGTGTGAGCGGCCCGGCATCTGTGGTCCGGGTCAGTGTTACAACACTATTGGAAACTACACCTGCATCTGCCCACCGGAGTACATGCAGATCAACGGAGGAAACAACTGCATGGGTGAGTCTGCACACGCATCATTATCATTAATAATTAACGGTATAGTTATCATTATATGTATCAGGGGTGGGGGAGAAAATCGATTCAAATATGAATCTCGATTCTATCTTCTACTGATTCGCATCGAATCACAAATTTCAAAAAGTGTTCTTTAACTTTGCATTACTTCTTAAAGTTATTGACACGTTAGAGTGTTATTAAATCACTTTGCATTACTTCTTAAAGTTATTGACACGTTAGAGTGTTATTAAATCACAATGAGCCACGAATTCAGTTCTCTTTCACAGCTAATTGCGCTTGCATGGTCAAACACACACAGTTGTGTTGTCAAAATGCATATCGTGGGGAGTATTCATGTAAACACAAACTGTTATGTCCTATGCGAATGTAAACAGTTAGGAGAAAATCGGATGTGTAACAGTATATTAGATCCGTGCATTCATTCTTAAAGGGACCTCAGCCTCATAAACTGTTGCCGTCCGTTTCATTAATGTTAATAAAATAAAATAAAACTCACTTTTGAATGTTGAAAGCTTGGTTTCCTTTAGTGCCGATTGTGACGTGTTTGTTGTGGTGTGTGTGTGTTCAGACATGCGGAAGAGCTTGTGTTACAGGAACTACTACTCTGATAACGCCACCTGTGATGGAGAACTCACCTTCAACATGACCAAGAAGTTCTGCTGCTGCTCGTACAACATCGGCCGGGCCTGGAATAAACCCTGCGAGCGCTGTCCCGTTCCCAGCACCAGTGAGACACACACTTCACATCTGTTCGTTTAGCAGACGCCTTTACCCAAAGCAATACCATGGAAGCTCCGTCACAGAATAAAACATTTTAAAAGATAATTGCTACTTTTTATCTCACAATTGCGAGTTTACATCTCGCAATTCTGACTTTAATTCAGTTGCGTATTACAAGGTCAGATTTGCGAGATATAAACTCACAATTGAGTGTTATAAAGTCGCAATTTCGAGAAATAAACTTGCAATTCTAACTTTTTTCTCGAGATTGCGAGTTTATATCTGTGAGAGTCCAATTCTAAGGAAAAAAAGACGGACAATTCTGACTTTATAACACGCAATTGACCGTTCGCAAAGACCCGCCCCCTTTAGTTACTGTTGCTATGTCCGACAAGCCACGCCTCTCTCACGCCACATGTTCTCACGCAGTGAAACACACATCGCGGAGCAGAGAGGACACTGACAACACACTGACACAGGACAGACCAGGGTACTTTTGATATGAAACAAAGTCTCAACTTTCAAAGTTGGTAATTTTTTAACGAAATTTAAACAATACATGCCGTTTTGTGGCTCTTTAATGTGTCTGACAGATCGCTCAGTTAAAGCGGCTCGTGAACCGATCATCTCTTCCTTCCAGCTCATTTACAGCATCAGATAAACATGAATGAACATCAGAAGGAATGTTGTTTTAACTGCGGAAAGACGTCAGTACGCTCCGTTTTTCAAGTTCTAATCCTCCAACGTCAATCCACTAACTCTCCTGACTGCTTTGTCGGACAAAAATGTCGGATTCGGCGGATGGTGGATTATGATTGGTCAGATCGCCTGTCAATCAAACTCCCTGCAAAGGGTCAATTGCATGTTGTAAAGTCAGAATTGCGAGATTTAAGCATGCAATTCTGACAAAAAAATTCAGAATTGTGAGTTTATATCACGCAATTCTGACCTTGTAACACGCAGTTGAATTAAAGTCAGAATTGCGAGATGTAAACTCGCAATTGTGAGATAAAAAGTAGCAATTATCTTTTTTATTTTTTATTCTGTGGCAGAAACAAGCTTCCATAGAATACAGACATTAACACTAGAAGAGCAAAGTTTCAAACATTGTCTAGAAGTGAACAGGGAAAACAGTGGAAGTGTAGAAGAAAGAGGCTGTTTCTTTAATATTGTCAGGGATTCGGCACACACACACACACACACACACACACACACACACACAGTCATGACCGTATCATGGTTCTCTGCTGCAGATGAGTTCGCTGTGCTGTGTGGAAGTGAGAGACCGGGATATTTCATTGACATCTACACTGGACAAATCGTTGGTAAATACATTCATCACACACACTTAAAGACAGTCATACACACAGTTCTGTGTTCCTCTAAGACTTCACATCCACCCTGTGTGTCTGTCTGTGATCCGCAGACATCGACGAGTGCCGTGACATCCCCGGTGTGTGTAATAGCGGCGTGTGTATCAACATGATCGGCAGTTTCCGCTGTGAATGTCCGATGGGTTTCGTTTATAATGACAAGCTGCTGATCTGTGAGGGTAAGAGCTCCATCTGTGTCTCTGAAGCTCGTTTATCCTCGTCAGACTCTGGAGTCTGCAACTAAAACAGCAGAATGAGTGACGGGTTCTAGATTAACAATCATTAATGATGATTTACTTCCAACATGAGATGCTCTGTGTATGATGTTAAGCAGTGTTGGGGAAAGTTACTCCCAAAAAAAGTAACTAATTGCATTACTTAGTTACTTTTTATGAAAAGTAATGCGTTACATTACTTTTGTGTTACTTTTTCTCACCTGGGCTGGGCTCGCTTGTTTAATTTTTAATAACAAAAAAACAAAACAAACCTTTCAGCTTCTGCTGGTCTAGATTAAAGAACAGTAGGATACAGGAGAAATAAGTTCAACACTTTTATTACTAAGTCTAATCTAAAGTAATTTTTGCTTATTAGTATGGTTGAATTAGGTTAAAAACTGACATTGGTTAATAAAGTGAAATTAAATACATAAAGTATATTTGTGTAATTTAATAGTTTAAGTATAGTTATAGTTAAGTTTTGCATACAATTCTGAGATTGTTTTTATTCATTTTGAGGAATACTGAATGTTTTCGTGCAAGTGAGACGAGTAAATGCATGTTCGCATTTAATCTAGAACTAAAATACCCGTCATGTTTACACACAACACCTCCTCACTTTATTTATCTCAACATGTCAGTCGATAAATGTGAAAAGGTTACTAGCGTTACTTATTTGAAAAAAAATAATATTTTGTTGTAAATTGAAAAAGTAATGCGTTACTTTACTAGTTACTTGAAACAGTAATCTGATTACGTAACTCAAGTTACTTGTAATGAGTTACCCCCAACACTGATGTTTAGTGTGTTTGTGACGTGTGTGTGTGTGTGCAGATATTGACGAGTGTCAGAACGGGCCGGTGTGTCAGCAGAACGCCGTCTGTCTGAACGTTCCTGGAAGTTTCCGCTGTGAGTGTAAACCTGGATACCGGCAAACTCCCACCCAGCAGTGTGTCGGTGAGTGTGTGTGTCAGACATTTCCCAACTCATAATGCTACTACTCCAATATCAGAGTTAATAGAACAAAAAAGCAACAGCAGCTATCATGCTTAACAGGAAACCAGCAGTGATGGAGAGAGTGTGTGTGTGTGTGTGTGTGTGTGTGTGTGTGTGTGTGTGTGTGTGTGTGTGTGTGTGTGTGTGTGTGTGTCTGGGTCATGACTGGAGGGGAATGTGTTTAAAACAGCCGAACTCAGAGCTCAGTCCTGCTTTCAGACACATCGCACCTGAAGTTAACGTGTGATTTGATGTGATCTCTCTCAGATCGTAACGAGTGTGCTGAGAATCCAAACATCTGCAGTCCGGGTCAGTGTATCGACACGGTGGGTAGTTACCGCTGCCTCTGCCCCAACGGCTACACATCCACCCCAGACCTGTGTATTGGTGAGAGATCAGCCTCACATACCCGTCCGTCTGTCTGTCCATCTGTGTGCATCCTCGTGTAGATAACTAACTAACTAACTAACTATCTATCTATCTATCTGTGTTCTGTTCATAACTAACTAACCGTCTGTGTTCATAACTAACCAACCACCTGTGTTCATAACTAACTAACCGCCTGTGTTCATAACTAACCAACTGCCTGTGTTCATAACTAACTAACCATTTGTGTTCATAACTAACTAACCGTCTGTGTTCATAACTAACCAACCGTCTGTGTTCATAACTAACTAACCATTTGTGTTCATAACTAACTAACCGTCTGTGTTCATAACTAACCAACCGTCTGTGTTCATAACTAACTAACCATTTGTGTTCATAACTAACTAACCGTCTGTGTTCATAACTAACCAACCGCCTGTGTTCATAACTAACTAACCATTTGTGTTCATAACTAACTAACCGTCTGTGTTCATAACTAACTAACCATTTGTGTTCATAACTAACTAACCGTCTGTGTTCATAACTAACCAACCGTCTGTGTTCATAACTAACTAACTAACGTCTGTGTTCATAACTAACCAACCGTCTGTGTTCATAACTAACTAACCGTCTGTGTTCATAACTAACTAACCATTTGTGTTCATAACTAACTAACCGTCTGTGTTCATAACTAACTAACTAACGTCTGTGTTCATAACTAACTAACCAACCATTTGTGTTCATAACTAACTAACCGCCTGTGTTCATAACTAACTAACCATTTGTGTTCATAACTAACTAACCGTCTGTGTTCATAACTAACCAACCGTCTGTGTTCATAACTAACTAACTAACGTCTGTGTTCATAACTAACCAACCGTCCGTGTTCATAACTAACTAACCGTCTGTGTTCATAACTAACTAACCATTTGTGTTCATAACTAACTAACCGTCTGTGTTCATAACTAACTAACTAACGTCTGTGTTCATAACTAACTAACTAACGTCTGTGTTCATAACTAACCAACCGTCCGTGTTCATAACTAACTAAACGTCTGTGTTCATAACTAACTAACCGTCCGTGTTCATAACTAACTAACCGTCCGTGTTCATAACTAACTAACCGTCTGTGTTCATAACTAACCAACCGTCAGTGTTCATAACTAACTAACCGTCTGTGTTCATAACTAACCAACCGTCAGTGTTCATAACTAACTAACCGTCTGTGTTCATAACTAACCAACCGTCAGTGTTCATAACTAACTAACCGTCTGTGTTCATAACTAACTAACCGTCCGTGTTCATAACTAACTAACCGTCTGTGTTCATAACTAACCAACCGTCAGTGTTCATAACTAACCGTCTGTGTTCATAACTAACCAACCGTCAGTGTTCATAACTAACCGTCCGTGTTCATAAGTAACCAACCGTCCGTGTTCATAACTAACTAACCGTCCGTGTTCATAAGTAACCAACCGTCTGTGTTCATAACTAACTAACCGTTTGTGTTCATGACTAACCAACCGTCCGTGTTCATAACTAATAGTCTGTGTTCATAACTAACTAACCGTTTGTGTTCATAACTAACCAACCGTCCGTGTTCATAACTAATAGTCTGTGTTCATAACTAACTAACCGTCCGTGTTCATAACTAACTAACCGTCTGTGGTCTGTGTTCAGATGTGGACGAGTGCGAGCGTCAGCCGTGTGGAAATGGAACCTGTAAGAACACTGTGGGCTCCTACAACTGTTTGTGTTACCCAGGATTCCAGCTGTCACACAACAACGACTGCATCGGTACACACACACACTCACACACACAAATATTTATTAATTCTACAGCAGAAAGGCATGTGTTTGTGTTAACGTCTGTTTTGTGCGTGTGGTTCAGACACAGACGAGTGTACGGCGCTCCGGGGCTTGTGTCGCAACGGAAACTGCATCAACACGGTGGGCTCGTTTGTGTGTGTGTGTCTGGACGGGTATAAACTCTCTCCTGACGGCCGGATGTGTGTGGGTGAGTCCTGAAGCTGTGTGAGTGTGTGTGTGTGTGTGTGTGTGTGTGTGTGTGTGTGTGTGTGAGTGAGAGAGAGATGAAGTGTGTGTGTGAGTGTGTGTGTGTGCACGCACATGTTTTTTATCCCGGTGGGGACTTAAACCTGAATGCACACACACTCGTGGGGACCCGTGTCACTGTGGCCTAAATTTAGGAAACAAGCTTATAAATCACACAGAATGAGCTTTTTTTCAATTTAAAACTGCAGAAAGTTGTGTGTGATGGGTAGGTTTATGGGTCGGGTTAGGGTTTGTGTGTGTGTGTGTGTGTGTGTGATGGGTTGGTTTAGGGGAAGGGTTAGGGTTTGTGTGTGTGTGTGTGTGTGTGTGTGTGTGATGGGTTGGTTTAGGGGAAGGGTTAGTGTTTGTGTGTGTGTGTGTGTGTGTGTGTGTGTGTGTGTGTGTGTGTGTGTGTGTGTGTGTGTGATGGGTAGGTTTATGGGTCGGGTTAGTGTGTGTGTGTGTGTGTGTGTGTGTGTGTGTGTGTGTGTGTGTGTGTGTGTGTGTGTGTGTGTGTGTGTGATGGGTTGGTTTAGGGGAAGGGTTAGGGTTTGTGTGTGTGTGTGTGTGTGTGTGTGTGTGTGTGTGTGATGGGTTGGTTTAGGGGAAGGGTTAGTGTGTGTGTGTGTGTGTGTGTGTGTGTGTGTGTAATGGGTAGGTTTAGGGGTCGGGTTAGTGTGTGTGTGTGTGTGTGTGTGTGTGTGTGTGTGTGTGTGTGTGTGTGTGTGTGATGGGTAGGTTTATGGGTCGGGTTAGTGTGTGTGTGTGTGTGTGTGTGTGTGTGTGTGCGTGTGTGTGTGTGTGTTGACGTCACGTCCACATGCTCCTGTGCTCTTCTGCTCAGACATCGACGAGTGTGCGATCAGCCCTGGCACCTGCGGCCCCGGGACGTGCCAGAACCTGGACGGCTCCTACAGGTGCATCTGCCCGTCAGGATACTTCCTGCAGAACGACCGGTGTGAAGGTGTGTGTCGGC
>CM040798.1:44384906-44469906 GCA_022829025.1 Squalius cephalus
TTCCAAAAAAGAAACCTAAAAAATTGAAATAAAACAAGACTGAATGCAGTATTTTGCAGTAACACAGCATAACAAGAGATTTATTAGCAATTTTTGACCCGGGAACAGCACAAGTGTAACAAGGGGGATGAAACCCCCCCAAAAAGTGCAGAAATGATCATAACGTATTTTAGGAAGTTGTTACACCCTGTGTGAGCAAAGTCAATCCGGTTTAGTTCAACGCGATAACATTTACAAGCATTTTCAGGGGAAAAATCCTCAGTATGAGGGCCAAATATATCAACACTCCCAGTTTCTGTTATTTTATCTCGTGTCTGAATCACCATTCCTCTAACGGTGTGTGTGTGTGTTTCTCCAGAACGATCTGGACTCAGCCAGTGTGGACGTGGATGACACACTCCAGCTCCATATGAACATCAGCACGCTGAAGAGCAAAGACCACATCATCGAGTTCGTCCCGGCGCTGTCGACGCTCACCGATCACGTGCGCTACGCCATCGAGTACGGCAACGACGACGGCCTGTTCCTGATGAACCAGAAGCACGGCGTCAGCTACTTGCACATATCCAAGAAGAAGCCTCTCCAGCCGGGTGTGTATTCTCTGCAGATCCGCAGCGTGGGCCGGGCCGGTGGACTCGAGCCGGGGGACTCGGACTACCTCAGCGGGCAGCTGGGACACGCTCTGCTCATGCGCGTTCAGATCGTCCTGCACTGATCCAGCAAACACACAGACTGCCGCCCGCAGCTACGGCCAAAGACCAGCACCTTCCTCTCCACTAGCGCTGCGCGATCAATCGCAATGAAACCGCACGCGATTTGGCAAAGGCTGCGATTATTTTATGCACGACTGATCGGTAGTAAACGCTGCTCCATCTGAACACCAGAGGGCGTCACACACACACACACACCCCAAATATGCCCCGCAGAAGTACAATAACACACGTCATTACAGAAAATCTCTATGAGCATCACACTCTCTGTCTCTGAATAACCAGAAGACTGAGACGCTTTGATTAAACATGAGTAATAAACACACGACTGCCTTATTCTGTGTCAGAAGCTCATCATCTCACAGGAGGAGGAGCTCAGCTGTCCTTATGAAGTGAGTCTGGAGGAAAAGCGTGTTATTAATGTTGTCTTTTGTTGGACAAGAGGTTCATAAACGCTTCTCATATCTGGAAAGATGTTTGACACGTGTTGCTTTTTCAAATGCACGTTATAAGCGACTCGAACTCAGTGCTTTCAGAGTGAGCAGCGTTTACTGAGCCGTACGTCTCTGACAAGCTGCGCATTACAAATAATCGCTTTAAGTGCGATTACATGGAAATTGCGATTAATCGTGCAGCCCTATCTCCATCATACGCTCGCATCCCAATATAGACGCTGTGGAGGAACGGACGCGAGCCGCACGCGTGCCGAAGAGCCTCGCTCGCTCTCTCTCTCTCTCTCTCGCCGCTCAATCTGTCGCATCTTACTGCTGCTGCACTGCACAAAACACTCTTAAAGGGATAGTTCACCCAAAAATGAGAGTTAGCCCATGATTTACTCAGCCTGAAGTCATCCTAGGTGTATATGACATTCTTCTTTCAGACGAATACAATCTGAGTTATATTAAAAAATGTTCTGGCTCTTCCAAGCTTTAATAATGGCAGTGATCGGCTGTATATTTTTTGAAGTTCAAAAAAGTGCATCTGTCAATCATAAAAGTGCATCTATCCATCAAAAAAGTACCTCTATTTATCATAAAAGTGCATTTATCCGTGATAAAAGTGCATCTATCCATCATAAAAGTGCATCTATCCATCATAAAAGTGCATCTATCCATCATAAAAGTGCCTCTATCCATGATAAAAGTGCCTTTATCCGTGATAAGTGCATCTATCCATCATAAAAGTGCATCTATCCATGATAAAAGTGCATCTATCCATGATAAAAGTGCCTCTATCCATCATAAAAGTGCATCTATCCATGATAAAAGTGCATCTATCCATGATAAAAGTGCATCTATCCATCATAAAAGTGCATCTGTCCATCATAAAAGTGCATCTATCCATCATAAAAGTGCCTCTATCCATGATAAAAGTGCATCTATCATCATAAAAGTGCCTCTATCCATGATAAAAGTGCATCTATCCATGATAAAAGTGCCTCTATCCATCATAAAAGTGCCTCTATCCATGATAAAAGTGCATATATCCATCATAAAAGTGCCTCTATCCATCATAAAAGTGCATCTATCCATGATAAAAGTGCCTCTATCCATCATAAAAGTGCATCTGTCCATCATAAAAGTGCAGCTGTCAATCATAAAAGTGCATCTGTCCATCATAAAAGTGCAGCTGTCCATCATAAAAGTGCAGCTGTCAATCATAAAAGTGCATCTGTCCATCATGAAAGTGCATCTGTCCATCATAAAAGTGCAGCTGTCAATCATAAAAGTGCAGCTGTCAATCATAAAAGTGCAGCTGTCAATCATAAAAGTGCATCTGTCCATCATGAAAGTGCAGCTGTCCAGTTTGTGAGTCTTAAAACTCTGTGTTTGTCTGAAATAAGAATGTCATTTACACTAGGATGACTTCAGGGAGAGTAAATCATGGGCTAATTTTCATTTTTGGGTGAACTATCCCTTAAATCAGTGTTTTTGGCTTGTTTTCTAGTACAGAAATCTAAACGTTCTTAAATCAAGATACTTGAAAAGCAAAATGACCTGAGATAGTCTTGGTTTCTGAAATGGTTGCTTAAAACAACCAAAAATAACTGCCAACGTAAATCAGGAAAAGAAACTTAAAGAGGTCCTTCTGTTTCTTCAGTGTGTAATGTTGCCGTTTTAGTTCTTCTCTATATCAGTGTTCCTGAACTCCCTGAAACTAATATCTAGAATGTAACTCGACACCCTTGCCTCATTTAGTATGCGTGGTTCTATGAATATGCAAGTGAGCCCCGCCTCCACTCACTCCCTCAGCTCAGAGATCCACTGGTTGGCGATCACACGTTGATCTGATTGGTTACAAGGTAGTTTGTGACGTCAGAAACACCAGCGATTTCAAAGCGTGTTTTTGAGACTGTCTTTGGTTCACTGCAGTTTTAAGTAGGAAATACTCAGCAATGCTGTCGACTTATGAATTTACACATGGTTTGTCTTCAAGCAGATTAAAAACACCACATAGACACATAAACAACATTAAAAGCTGGATTTTCACCACAGCGGGACTTTTAAGATATTTTTGTTTTAAGCACACTTTTTTTTTCAGTAAACAAGACTTAATATCTTCAGTCATTTTGCTCCTCCAGTAACTGTATCTTGATTTAAGGACATTTAGATATTTATATTTGTGCTGGAAAACGAGACCGAAACCCTGAGGAAGAACGTCATGTTTGCAGTGCATCACGTGAGCGCATTGATTCATGCACTGTAATAATCGTCTACAAGCGGCTGACCGACGCTTCTGTTCTCTCCTGCAACTATACTACATGTAATTTAAGTGTGTCTATACTGTAACCGTGTCACTTTGTTACTCGCGATGTAAACTAGAGGACCCCTGGAACGGAGGGGTTTGTAATGGTGCTTCTTATAATGACCAACTACTTGTAAACTGTGTTTCTGTGACTCGATGCACTGAGGTCTCGCGGCCACACACACTTCCACACACACGCCGTAGGGCCTCGGCCTGGAGAACCACGCCGTTCTGTCTTCACACTCGTGAGGGGTTTAGTTGTACATTCACAATAAAAACATATTTTTGGTTGTACGGGTCGACTCGACCGCTTGCCTTGATTTCAGAACAGCAGAATCATTCGTTCTGTGTCGGTTCCTCTTCAGAAAATCATGATTCATTCAAGAGTCACATGACCATTGTATTGTAAAACAATTGTATTGGTAATACTGTGGCAATCATTTACCCAGTAAAGCCTGACATATGAAGTAATAGTCAGATAAATCTAATTTTTTTTAGTTTGCATATGTGTTTGAGATCATATTTGATGCATCAGGCTTTTATATGGCTCATATATTGAGAGTATGAAGGAAAAATCAGCTCAAACCGAGTAAAAATATGCAACTTGGTTCACATGCTGATATTCATATGGACAAAAAGTGATGAAATTCTGATGCTTGTGATGTAAATCAACAGATACTTGCATATATAATATATGCAATACATAATATGTCTTAGTAAGATGATATTTAAATGCTTAGTTTTATGATCAAAGCTCTAGTTTTAAAACATATGCAATACAATGATTGACAGATGAATAATTAAACCTTCCTCAAAAGCCTGATGATCATATTTGATATTTTCTAATAAATGATGTCTGGATAATCAAATAAACCTCAGTTAAGCTGAAATATTACCAACAATATCAAAGTTATTCTTATGTTTACGTGATAAAATCAGAGATTTAAAGACCCGTGCCGCTCGAGCTGAAGGACGTCTGTACAGTTACACTCTTTACTGGAGTAAACCGAGTAAACTCTCAGTCAGAGATTGAGTTTTGATCATTTAGATTAGAAATCTGTGTATCAAATAGTAGGTTTTATAGGGTTAATGTATTTTGGGGTATGATTAATTTACTTGAATATGTTCATTCAGCTCAATGGTGAATATCAGAACTACAGTATTAATGTTTTTTCATGAGCAGTTTCTGATCTCGACAAAAATCACACGTTTTTTTTATAAAGTGCCCTGTAGTGACATTCACTATCAATGTACGGGTTTAAAAGACTAAAACCCAGCCGTTTAACAATGTTCAAAATGAAAATAATGCAAATAGACATTAAAATATCAGTAACACTTTACAATAATCATTAGTCAATCCATTAACTAACAATGAGCCAATATTACCCAATGTTATTGTAAGTTCACAGTGCTATTAACTACTCAAGTATTGTTTATGTTCACTAATTGAGTTTAAAGGAACACGCCGACTTTTTGTGACTTTATCTTATTCCCCGTATCCCCCAGAGTTAGATGAGTCCACACACACCCTTCTCATCTCCGTGCGAGCCGTAACTCTGACGCACACACCGCTAGCCTAGCTTAGCACAAAGACTGGAGGTAAACGGCTCCAGCTAGCATACTGCTCCCAATAAGAGACAAAATAACGCCAACATTCTCCTATTTACATGTTGTGTAGAAGACGGCTGTATCTCATGTGACCTTGTTATTCGTACACGCTGTGACTACACAAATCACAACATGTAAATAGGAAAATGTTGGTGTTATTTTGTCTCTTATTGGGAACAGTATGCTAGCTGTAGCCATTTACCTCCAGTCTTTGTGCTAAGCTAGGCTAGCGGTGTGTGCGTCAGACAGAGTTACGGCTCGCACGGAGATGAGAAGGGTGTGTGTGGACTTATCTAACTCTGGGGGATACGGGGAATAAGATAAAGTCCCTAATAGTCGGCGTGTTCCTTTAACAAATGAAGCCTTATTGCAAATATTACCAAAAAAAAAAAAAAAAAAAAAAAAAGTGTAACAAATTAAATCAAGTAAAAATAAAGCCACTCCTGTAGAAACACAAAATGGTGACGCCAGTAAAACATTCACAAATGTTCCAGTGAAACATTAACAGCAAATTAATTCATTTTAATGAATACAGTAATGTAGAAAAAACTCTGGGTAACTGACAGCAAAGTGAACATATTGTCAACTCTATGAAATATAATCATAAATGTCACTAAATATAACACTTTCAGAAGCTACATGCACAAACCACTGTCATTTTACATCAAACAATCCAGTGTTAACACTTTACAATAAGGCGTCATTAATTAACCTTAATCCTTCTACAGCATTTATTAATATTAATGATCAACATTCACTAGTACTTCATTAAAATCAAAAGTTGTATTAGTTAATGCACTGTGAACTAACGGACAATAGTTTGAGAACTGTATTGCTCATTGTTAACGAATGCATTAATGTTAACAAACGAGGCCTTATTGTAAAGTGTTGCTAATCAAATGGGAAAAACACACATTTAAAGTAGCATTTTTATTGTGGAGAGTTTCAGTTGGTGCCGGTGGAGCCGAAGCCGCTTGCTCCTCTCACAGTCTCATCCAGTGTCTGAAAGGAGGAAAACATGATGAGTCAGCTGATCTACAGATGCTGGGATCAGACGGTTGATGAGGTTCACCTGTAACTCCTGCAGCTCCGGGTAACAGATCCTCTCGCAGATCAGCTGAGCGACGCGCTCGCCTTTCTTCACTGCAGGAGGAAACATGTCAGATCAACTGTGGACGAGGTTTACGTCATTCCTGCGAGGTTCGCTCACCTTCGAACGGCTGTTTGCTGAAGTTGAAGAGCACGACTCCCAGATTCCCCCTGTAGTCCTCGTCCACCACACCAGCTGTAGAAACATCACACACGTCAGATCATTCATAATCAATCACTCTGATGTCATCAGTGACGCGAGCGGAGACGTACCGCCCACATCGATGAAGTGCTTCACCGCGAGACCCGAGCGAGGAGCTGCAACACAAAACACAGCGTTAGTCGAAGCGCTTATGAACACGGACACATGTGGGCGGGGCTTGACTGTGTGCACTTGGATGGTTTTGTTTATAAAAAATAAAATAAAGTCAAATTATAAGGAGGTCAAAATTATGATAAAAAGTTAAATTTGAAGGTTTTTTAATCTCATGATCAATTTTGACTTTTTAATCTCATAATTATGATTTATTAGAAATTATGAGATAAAAAGTTTGGCATGTCATAGTTATGAAATTGAGAAAGTCATAAGTCAAAATTTGCAAATACTTGAATGACATACTAAATCACAATTACGACTCGAAGTTGAAATGATGTTGAAATTGTGACAAACTAAATCCAAACTGTGATAATTTCAACTTTTTCGCTAATAATTATGACTATACACCACAATTTTGACTTTAATCTCACAATTGTCATAATTATGACTTATTGGAAATTATGAGATAAAAAGTTTGGCATATCATAAATATGAGGAAAAAGTTTAAATTAAAATAGTCAAAGTCAATTTGCAAAAATTCAAATGACATACTAAGTCATGATTATGAGATTATTGAGTCATAATTTTGTTATTTAATGTCGTAATTGTACATTAACTCATACTAAATCAAAATTATGACTTAATGTATGATTGTGAGGAAAAAGTCGAAATGAGATGTTGAAATTGTGACATACTAAATCAAGATTGTGATAAATGCAACTTTTTCCCCTAACAATTATGACTATACACCACAAATTCGACAAATTATACATCAATTTTGATTTAGCATGTCATAGTTTTTACTTCATCATTTCGACATTTTTCCCCTCATTATTATGATTTAGCATATCATAATTATGACTTTATTATCATTATTATCAGTGTCATTATTCAAATTTACCAAATGATTGTTTTCTTGTGGAAATGAATGGATTCTGACACGTGACTCTCGCTCACCTACTCTTCCGTAATATCCGTGTGGAACCGCGATCTGGATATCAGTCTTGACCAGAGCTTTGTCCATCGGCCCGATACTGTAGTCATATGCACTGAAACACACACACACACACACACACCATCACCACATGCATTACACTAGCAGGAACCACTGGAAATCCAAGTGCTTTCTGCAGGTCGAAAGATTATAATCCACATTATTCCTCTAAAATCAGTGCATGAATGTAAGCGCGTGCACGGCGCTGAGAGTCACCTATACAGGTCGAATCCCGCGGCTCGGCTCGATCCTCGGCTCGGTGTCGTGGCGTTTTCTGTCAGTTTGGCGAATTTGAGCACCTTTTGTTCTTCGTGTCCGTTCACTGCATCACTCTTGCATCTCTTCTGCGGCGACACCGCTTCTGTAACTTCAGAGCAGGGCATTTTACTGACGAGCGCGTGCAGCTGGACCTCGCGGCAAAAGTGAGTGTATGCTGTGGTTCTTCTGAGCGCGCCAGAATCTCGCGCGCATTATTTGAATGACCCCACCGCGGGAAACTTGCATGACGTAAGGCGTCATAACGTCACAGCAGAATGTCTAGCATGTTATGTAAATCAGTTATTAAATTATAAAGAAAAATGTCTCTACTAGATTTACTACATTCACTACCCTGCCTTTGTCAATGTAAGTTACCTAGACCACATTTCAGTAGTGGTGAATCACATTTTTATTATTTTATTCAATAATAATTTAGAGAGTTAACTGTGATTCAATAATAGCCACTGCTGAAATGAAGTCCAACGGCTGCAGTCAGATATTAACGGTCTATATTTCGCTTTAGTTTCTATAAAGCTGCTGACCTCTGGACACAAACCCGTATAAACCGCGAACAGCAGCGCCAGCGACGCACCGAACCATCATCTTCAACCGCCATTTGTGTTTATGTTGCATTCTGGGACTTGTAGTTTTTTTCAATCGTGCTTTCTGTGTAGTTGGCTGTAACGGTCAAACAGTTTGAACTCACCTTCCATCGCGACTCTCTCGAGCGCGGTTCAGTTGATTCGAAGTCACGTGAATGTGAAGCGGTTAATTCTGAGGGAGAAACTCGACACGACGGCGTCCTGTCAGCGTTAAATACTCAGGTGAAGTTAATTACTTCTGATAATAACCCTGATCTGAACTTTATGGAACCCCAAAAACATGCTTTGGTAATTCATAATGACATAAAAAGTCGAAATTTGTCGCATGACATACAAAAGCTTAATTATGAGATTAAAACATCTATTATATGAGTTTGTCAAAATTTCGACTTTTCATCTCATAATTATGACTATGAAGTCATAATAAATTATTTAGGCATATCACACAAATAGTACAGTAACTTAAGGGGGAACCTATCACGTTTCCGCCACAAAAACATGCTTTGGTAATTCATAATGCCATAAAAAGTAGAAATGTGTCGAATGACATACAAAATTATAATTATTATGAAGTCATAATTATGAGATTAAAACGTCGAACTTATGAATTTCGACTTTTCATCAACTATGAAGTCATAATAAATGATTGAATCAGGCATATCACACAAACAGTTCAGTAACTTAAGGGGGAAACCTATCAATAATTGAGGCATTCAAATGGATTTTCCAAAACTTTATTTACTGTGAGAAAACATTTATGTAATTGAATTTGAATATATAACATGAAATAATTTCACACAATCTTTCCCACTACCACATAAATATAAATAGGATTAACAAGATAATATCATAATGGGCCTTCAGTGAACATATTTACAAAAACATGATACTTTCATTGATCATTCTGAATAATTTGTCACTAAAGTGCTTTTATACTGTTGACACAGATCTTATAACCACGCTTGTCCAGTAGGGGCAGGATAGAGCAGTTCTTTTAAATATTCAACAATGTTTAAATCAGAAGTGTGCTGTTTATATCACCTGCTAAATACTTTTTATTTAGCATTTTTAATGTGACTTTTATATAAAAATGTCTGATGAAATAATACGTCAAAAGAAATGATACACATACAATATGCATACTGCAGAAATAGCATGAGTAGTTGGGTAGTATGCTGTGTGTGTGTGTGTTATTGTTCATGAGTAGTAGGTCAACACACTCTGGTGGTTTCCACGGATCAGGAGAGTCGGCGGGAGATTCTTCGTGAGCGAGTCCAGCCAGGCCATGTACAGGTAATCTGAGACCAAGCCTTTACGGGCGATAGGCATGCTCCTGAAACACACACACACACAAACTGATCAGCGTACTGACACACACACACACACACACACACATGATACTGATGAGGATGTGACTTACACCACCACGAGTTTAGCTGCTCTCGAACTCTCCTGAAGAAGCTCGTTCAGACGCACCTGTCGGATCGTCTGTAGACGACAAAACACACACGGTTATTCAACACAGCCCAGGTGATAAACACGTAATATTAAATGTATTTAAAATGTACTTGAGTATGTTTTTTAGTACAATACAAATATATTATAATGCATGTTTAAAACATTTAACAGCACATCTTCTGGGGACCTCAAGGGGGCGCTATTTTTTTTTTTAATATGCAAATAAATTAATAAACCAAATAATTATAATATTTATTAATTTATAATGAATCGAATACTTATTTATTTAGGGATCCGTGGCAGAATCATGCATTCATTTGTTTGTTCATTTGGTTTTAGTAATTTGGGATGTGTTATACTTTTTTTACACTTTTTTTTACACTTCTGTTGCTTTCTTACTCCTCTTCAGTGAACTGTCTGAAACTCCTCTTTCTGCAAGAGTCATGCGTAATATGATGTTCTTCCTCAGTGTTTCTGTCTCGTTTTATGTCTAAACATTCTTAACTCAAGATAGATTTACTGGAGAAGTGAAATGACTGGAGATATTAAGTCTTTTTTACTGAAAAATTGTCAAAATTTAGTGAGTTTGTGCTTAAAACAAGAACGAATATCTGCCAATGGAGTCAACTCACTAAATTTCGGTACATTTTTCAGTAAACAAGACCTAATATCTTTAGTCATCTTGATTTAAGAATGCTTAGATATTTGTGCTGGAAAACAAGACAGAAACACTGAGGAAGAACATCTCTTTTTTTGGATGTTAGTGTGCAGAAAAGGTCCATATCTTTCTGTTAATCTTCTTGCCAATTCATGCGAGCAACTCGAACACGTTGCAAAATCTCTCATCGTTACTCAAAATTCCTAATAGCTTCCATTCCACTTAAAATCCACTCAAAAAACATAATTTGTTAACAAACAAGTATTCATTACTTCAATGAGCTCATTAAAGCTACCTGTAATTATTACATTGTTTAATAAGTGTCACCGGCCCACCGGTGGGCCCAAAATCATTACATATTTAAAAAAGTAATATCCTATAATAAACATAAACTAATCTTGACAAACTATATATCATTTTGATTCAACATGAGAGCTGATGTGGTCTTCGTTGTCGTTGTCATTGTTGATGCTTTTATTTATTTTATTTATTTTTGTTTGTTTTTGTTTTATATTTTTATCTCTGTAAAGCACTTTGGTAACCTTGTTGTTTGTTTAAATTGTGCTATATAAATAAAGTGGTATGGTATGGTATTTGAAAGCTTACAAACTCTAGTTTTCATATTTGGTGAATGATTTTCCAAATAAATTAGAGAGGAGCTGTAATTTATCAATTTGCAACAACAATATTTTCATATTCCTAAGGCGTGTTCAGACCTTTATTTTGAAATAGCAATGAACATGAAAAATCATGAAAGAATGGTTGAAACCTTAGTTTGTTTTCATGCCAAGAGTTCAAAAGGTATCATCCATTAAATTATTTTAGAAAAAAAGATATTAAAATGTTTTTAATAACGCATATGGAAATGGAGGCGCCCTTATATGGGCAGTAATGGAGTCCGGTTGTCACCTAGTGAAAATGTTTGGTACTGCGCCCAAACAAAATCTCACTGAAAGCTCATTTTTTGAGATATCAACCTAAAATTTGAAACACAACTTATTCAGATTTTTGGCTTTGATTTTCTAGCAGTTTTAGAGTCGGCCAGGTTTTAAAAATATATATTTTATGTAAAATATGAATAATTAAATTTTTTACATTGTACATTTTCATAAACTCAAACTTCTATAACTTTTTTTTTGTTTCACTTTCTTAATTTATTTCACTTCAACAAAAATCTGCCAAATGTCTTCTTTAAAACAAGACCAATTTTACGTCTATACTCCAAAGCATTCTTTAATTACAACCATTTAAAGTCGAAATGTGAATTTTCATGTATATTTAAAAAAAGGGGGGTGACACTTAAAGGGTTAAATGAATAAATTTTTTGCTAAGTGTGATTTTGTATATGCACATTTCTGAAATGCATAACTTACAGTTTCCTCTGATAACAGATTACTCTAAACTGTAATATGGACTCATGCACTTTCTGTAAATCTGCTTTGAAATGATGTGTACTATACAAAGAAATGTGAATTGAATTGAATTGAATTGAATTTTAAAATAACTGGATTTCACCCAAAGAACAACAGTGAATGTGAGCAGCACATCTTTACCCTGAACAGAAGCACAGATGAAGCACTAATGCAACTCTTGTGTGTGTGTGTGTGTGTGTGTGTGTGTGTGTGTGTGTGTGTGTGTGTCCACCTTCTCCTCGAAGGCGTCGAGCTCGTGGTCCGTGATCTTCCAGGGATGCTCCTTCCTCAGAGCTTCGGCCTGTGTCGTGTCCTTCGAGCCCTCGTGCAGACGGAACGGCTCGATCATGTCCTGGAAGAGTTTCCAGCTGAATACACACCAGCGGTGAGCGAACGCAGACCAAACCAGGGTTTTAATTCATTGCGTGTGTTTTGCGTGCGTACCTCTCTACGCTGGGCCTGACGTTGAGGTCGGAGATCACCTGGACGTCGTCGCATTTGATCCTGAACTTCTTCATAAGCAGCTGCATTCTGGACGAGTTACAGTGGAAACACACGTTAAAAACAGTTGCTGCCTTAAATCTTTAAGTACGATCAACTTGGATGTTTAAGTAATTTCGACTTAAATTACATTGAACTGACTTTAAAAAATGAGTTGAATCTTGTATAACTTGTACAAATTGTTGAAAATTGCTTAACTTATTTTGACGAGTTAAAGCGATGTGAAAACATATGTTGTCATAACTTATCGATCATGTAATTTTTTCCAGTGTCGTAGCATCTTTCAGTAGATGTTGTACTAGAAGCAGATCCACTGTCTGTCGTTCTATCGCTTCAGTGTCATGTGACTCCTGTCGATATCTTAGATGGCCATAATATATAATATCACACTATTTCATTTAAAAACAGTAAAATTGCATGCATAACAATTGTTAATATTCAATTATTTTTAAAAATGTTTTATTTAAATTAAGATATATTTTTAATATTTTATTTCTGTTTCTATTTTTTACATTTTATTCATAAAATGTATATTTATTTTGCATAATATTTACTAGTGGTCGACCGATATCGATTTTTTTGATGGGCGATGCCAATATCTAATTTAAAGATAGTAAAAACACATGCATAATTTTACTTAATATTTACTAAGTTAGAAATAAATCATTTGAAAAGGAATTATATTAACAAAAAATGTACTTGAATTTTTTTTTGTAAAATAAACAGACTTATATTTTAGATGGCAAATTATTGATTCTGTAATCTTATTAAAAAAAAAATGTAAAAATCACAAAAACAAAAAAAACCGACACATTGGGCAAACAGTGAAACTTATCGGCCAATGCCGATATATATAGAAATGCAAAATATCGGTCAAGGCCGAAATATGGGTCAACCACTAACATTTACTACATTAGAAATAATTCATTTGCAAATGAAAATATAAAAAAAACGTAGACTTCGGACAGTGAATAATGAAGCTAAAGAATGTATGGCGTTTAACACCTTCAAAATAAAAGTCCCACACAATTTCAAAATAAAAGTCGACACATCGGCCAAACATAGGAACTTATCAGCCGATGCGATAATTAAAAAATGCCAAATATCGTCCGATATATCGGTGGAGCACTAGCTGACATACTCGTCTTTGTCCTGTTGGATGCGTTCGGGCTGCCCGGCGATGAAGATTCTGAGTTTGCAGTCTTTCCATTTCTTCCGTGTGGTCAGAATGTGAGGCAGGAGCAGCGTGAGACCTGCGCATGAACAACACACACCGTCACACGTTACACCTCGCAGAACAGAAGAGCATGCCAGGGTTCCTGCTCACCTCCGTCATCAAACAGCCACCACACGTCGATCGTCCCTTTGCCCTGTTTCTTCTTGAACTGACTGCTGGCGTCCACCAGACGCTGGTTCATCTTCGCCAGATCTGATGTGCGAGGAACATCCAGAGAAACTGAAGAGAAGGAGAAGACAGTCAGCTTTATTTCTATAGTGTTTCAATGCAGCTTCATCGTAACATACAGGAAATTAACAGAATCAATGATGCAAACCTCATCAAATATGAAACAGATTCCAATTCTGCTTAAAGCAATAGTGGCGTTATAGTTACAGGATATATTTGGTATTAATATTTATAAATAAATCAGAATTTCATTGCAAAAGATAAAATTCAAATCGAGTAGCTTTGTTTTTTTGTTTTTGTTTTTTTTTACAATTAAATGAACTTTTCTGAGCCGCTCTTTAAATTATTTCAACCAACTGGTGTTGAGATGTCCAAAAACTTTTGTTTTCATTTTAAATAATATTGAAACCTGACTTTTGCTCAAAACATGTCCTGTGTATCTTAAAAATTAATGCCACTTGTTGATATGCATGTATATATTATATATATACTATATATATATATATGCATAATTTATATTATAGTTAAATATAAATATTTTATATATATATATATATATAACTAATTTTTCTTAAATATAAATATGCATGTGAGTGTATTTATATATACAAAATAATTATACACAATACACACATATATATTATGTTAACACAAACTTTTATATCGAATGTGATGAATCGTTGCCTGGCACTAGTTAAAGGGGTCATATAATGTCATTTTTGTACAAGCTAATATGATTCTTTAGGGTCTAAATTAAAAGTTTGTAATATACTTTAATTAAAAATTCTCATTAGTATTGTAAGAAAACACTCATTTTACCTGGTCAAAAACAGCTCTGTTTTCAGCACGCCGTTTCAGTGCATGTGTCTTTAAATGATAATGAGCTTTGCTCACCCCGCCCCTCTGTTCTGTGCGGACACCGTTTATAACACAATAACCATAACGCATTGTTCACTATAAACGTGGGATTATGAATTATATTGAGAACGTCGTATATAGAAAACATGCCGTAATGTACCCTGAGTGTAAACAGCCGCATTCATCGTGAAGCGTGCAGCAAGCGATTTGCAAAGATTAATATAAAGATTAATATAAAAGTTAATAAAACGTTACACTCACTTCTTCTTCTGGAGGTGCAGCAGGAACACGAATAGTTGGTACCAATCCTTTTTTCATGAGCAGCTTCTTAGCAAAACCAGTTTTTATATTGACCCTCGTGTGTAAAGCAGTCTGGTGTGTGAAATGATTCGCGCAAACATGAAAGCATTGACGTTGATCGTGGGGAATATTCCCTTCGAAAACAAACTCAGCCACTGCGTCTTCAGCGGTTCGTGTTTAGGAACATCAAAATGATGCTGTGTTCGTTATTACACCCAAGAACAGAACACCACACTCGCTTAGACGGCATTCTACTCAGAGCTCCAGCAATGACCACGCCGGTCCGCGCGGGCTATGATTGACAGCTCGCTCACTCTGTGTTGAAACGCTGCTGTCAATCAATCAACGAGCTTGATTTGAGATGGGAGGAAACATATAAGAAGATTTTTATCATTTTATGATGGTTGTGTACAGGCACTGCCAACACACATTTCAGTACAATCAACTTGTAAAAGTGCATGTACCATTATATGACCCCTTTAAAACACTTTTGCGGCCGCTGTTTGTGTATTATTAGGCTGGTGGTTTCAGACATCAGCACAAAAGACAGACAAATTAGGGTTTAATGAGGCGTTTAATCCGGTTTACTGGATGCGCTTGCAGAAGGCCTCAAGCACAGGCCTGCGCTGTGTTCATTTGATGGGCAAAATTTTGATTGTTGTCTTGTTTCCAGTCCAAATATCAAACATTTCTTAACTCAAGATGCATTTACTAAAGTAGTAAAATGACATAAGATTTTAAGTTTTTGCTTAAAACAAGCAAAATTATCTGCAAATGGGGTCAGAAAAATAATCTTATTTCTGTTTGAATTAAGAATTTTTTTATTTTTTTTTAATTACCCCACTGGCAGATAATTTAGCTTTTTTTAAGCATCAACTTACCCAGAAAACAAGACATAATAATGTCATTTTACTCATCTAGTAAATACATCTTGATTTAAGAATGTTTAGATATTTGGACTGGAAGCAAGACAGAAAGACAGAGTCAGAAAAGCATGTGTTTGCAGTGAAAGAGAGGAGAGTGGTACCGCTGCGGGTCAGCTCCGTCGTGGAGGTTTTCTTGGTTCTGTTGAAGAACCCTTGAGGCGCGTGCGGCTGGAAGTCGTTCTCCTCCATCTCCAGCGCCTGCTGCTCCATGACCAGACGCTCCATCTCCTCTGACAAGTACATGAAACAACATCACATGCTCATCTTTCCATTCACCTGCTTTTATGTGCATTTTGGGATATCACATTAACACAGGGCTCCCGTCCTTGAAATCCTTGAAAGTTTGTGAATCTGAAAAAATTCTAATTCAAGGCCCTGGAAAGTTCTTGAAAATAAACACACAGAGATCCAGATCCTTCAAAGTGCTGGAATGTATTTTCTGCAAGAAGTTTTCTGGAACAAAGTTCCACATTATTCCGCTAATGTGTTGTTTCGCCAGCACTTCGAGGCCTGTGCGCACTAGCTTGCTTGATTTATGTTATTTACGTGCATTTACGTGTTACGTAAGTGTAGGGGTGTGACGGTTAGTATATAACCGTGAGACCGACGGTTATAGTTGAACACCATCATTAGATCTCTATAACCGCCAAAACCGTGTTATTAAAATATTTTTTACAAACATTTTTTATCATAGAGAATGTTTAAACACTAATTAAAAACAATTGTTAACAGTCTGTGTCATTAATGGTCTACGTCGTTTCCAACTGTATTTGATTCTTTGCCAAGTACCAACGCAAGTTTTGTTTTGTAAATCGTCAGACATGATTTTTACCACTTCATTAAGTTTTTCTTTAGAAAGCCTTTCTTTAAAGCGAATTTCGTTTTGTATAAATTGTATATTCATTTTAATAAATGTTACATCAACCAATTGCATGTATTTAATAAATAAAAAGCAAATGACAATATAATAACTGTGACATGGAGGCGCCGGTGCGCCGCGTTCACTTGCATTGCATTGTGAACTAGAGCACATCTCATTGTAAATGAATGAAACTCAGCGTAGGCCTATGCCTCATACATTAGCATTAAATATCTTTGCTGCATCCTTTCTAGAACAGACAAGGGCTTTCTTGCGGCTCGCATCAGCAGAGCATTGCATCGTCCATAGACCGCACAACACTCAGCGGATGGCGGGCGGGTGCGGCTTTGAAATCTGGTCAAAAAACGTTGGTGCGGATGATGAGTTTTGTGATGCGGTTGCGGACGAAATAATACCCCATCCGCGTATCTCTATTGATAACAACATTGAACACTACACAAATATTAATTTTATTTTTTTTAATTTAGGCGATCAAATAGCTAATCAGTGTCTGCTCGTTTATTCAAACTAAGTTGTCCTATAACAGACGAACGCAGACCCCCCCCTAAAAAACGCTGGATGGAAACGCCAAGATGTGTATTAATTCAAAAAATGTGCATTAAATACTTGAGACAGGTCATTTTTTATCCGATAAGAAAACATGAGCATAAACTACGGACAGAAACACATTTACTGGATAAATCCCTCAATAAACTCATGTGACTTTGCCTCAGCGTCGGCTGTGATTGGATAACTGGAGTAACCAATGGCGTCGCAGCGTCTCTAATGTTGGTTTGGTGTTTCTGAAACGCCGGAGTCGAAGTGTGTGATCAGAATGATCTGGTGTGACTCCCTCCAGAAGCGCCTCACACACACGAGTGTGTTCCCGAACGCCAGCATCCGAACGCCAGAGAACACAACAGCGTTTACTGTGTTTCGTCTGACGCTCGAGACACACTCGTTTATGATGGAGGGAGAACACACACATTACAGCAACTTACACTTTATTACTGATATTTTACACCAGGAAGTGATGATTCTGTTCTCTTGAACACATGGGAGGGAAACACTGCTTTATTCACTAGTGTTTTATGTCATAATATTCCAGTTGTGTGTGCAAGTTAAATTTGCAACTTTGAATGGATTTGCCAGTTTGATGCAACCTGGAATCTTTCATTTATAAAACACATCTGTCACATGATCACACACACACTGTTGAGTGTTAGCGTCTGGATCTGTCACATGATCACACACACACTGTTGAGTATTAGCGTCTGGTGATTCTGAGTTAGCTGTACCTTCTGCTTTGAGGATGTGAGAGATGTCCATCCCCTGATTGATCCTCAGTATCACCGTCCCGTGCTCGAAATCAAAGGCATCACTGCAGGAGAAGAGACCCTCGTGTGAGAACCACACACACACAGGCAGACAGACACACACACACACAGACACATACTGACAGACACACACATAGACACAAATACACACACACATAGACAGACACAGACACACACATAGACACAAATACACACACACATAGAGAGACAGACACACACACACAGAGAGACAGACACACACACAGACACAAATACACACACACATTGACAGACAGACAGACACACACACACACACACAGACAGACACACACACACACACACACACACACACACACACACACACACACACACACACACAGAGAGACAGTTTGAGATGCTCACTGTAGAATCCCGGTGTAGCTTTGGACTTCCTGTGGTTTAGTGGTTCTCCAATCACGCTTGAATCCCATCATCACTGTATTCGGCTTCATTCTGCCAAGTCCTGACGCCTACACACATGCACACACACACACACACACACACATGTACATACACACACACACACGTACATACACACACACACACACATGTGCGTACACACACACATGCACACACACACACACGTACACACAAACATGCACACCCATACATACACACACATACATATGCACACACACATGCATGCACATAACACACACACACACATCCACACACATACATATGCACACACACAGACATGCACAAACACACACATGCACACACACACACACACGCACACCCATACATATGCACACACACGTTTGTTTCACTATATTATTAAGGACATTGCATAGACATTTTCTATGGCCTAACCGAACCCTCCCCTAAACCAGAAACACTAGATTTAAGTGTGTGTGTGTGTGTGTGTGTGTGTGAGTGTGTGTGTGTGCGTGAGTGTGTGTGTGTGATTGAGTGTGTGTGTGCGTGAGTGTGTGTGCGTGCATGCAGGCGTGCGTGTGTGTGTGATTGACTGTGTGTGAGTGAGTGTGTGTGTGTGTGTGAGTGAGTGTGCGTGTGTGTGATTGAGTGTGTGTGCGTGCGTGTGTGTGTGTGCGTGTGTGTGTGCGTGTGTGTGTGTGTGTGTGTGTGTGTGTGTGTGTGTGTGTGTGTGTGTGTGTGTGTGTGTGTGTGTGTGTGTGTGTGATTGAGTGTGTGTGTGTGTGCGTGCGTGTGTGTGTGTGTGGTCAGTCTGACCTGCAGCAGTGCTGCTGCTCCGTCTCGCAGGTTCTCGCTGGCCACCGGTGTGTAGAAAGCTTTGCGCTTCTGCTTGTGCAGCCACAGCTGGATCTCCTGAGAGACGGCACTGATGTCCTGCAGACTCTTGTCACGGGGACCCTGAAACACACACACACACACACACACACACACACACGGGTTTAGCTTCATAAAGACATGATCCGCTGCCTTAAAAACAGAATCCTGTAGGAAACGCTGATGTGTGTGTGACAGGGTTCGTACAAACTGTCCTGGAAAACCCTCTAAATCAGCCGTAATCATGAAGAGGGACTTGAATTATTGAAAGACAACAGATGTGAAATTAGAGGATATTGTTTAATAAGTGTGATCTCTGATTGTAGTGCTTGAAAACCCCCCCAAAAAATAGTGCTTAAAGTCATTTTACAGTGTAAAATGTAAATGTAAAATGTAAAAGCGAAAAGTACGGACCCTGGTGGAGATTTATTTGTGTTTGTTTGGACAGGAACGCCACTCACCACGAACACCTCACAGGTCAGACACAACCCATAGTTCTTAGTGAGTGAGTGAGCCACGTCGAGCAGCGCCGGTCTGGTTCTGGGCGATCCGGTCATCACGAGACACTTGGGTCTGCAGGACACACACACACACACACACACACAGGAGCAGTGAGACTCAGATCATCTGCATGTATCATCCGTGTGTGTGGACCTGCGCGCACCTGAAGTTCTTGATGTGGTCGTCCACACTGGATAAGGTCAGAGCGTTGTTCACTGCGTTTATGAACGTCACGGCTTGAGTGGACGAACCCCAGTTCACATCTGGGAGATCAGGAGACGTCAGCGTCTACAACCTCTGTTTATGTGTTTACATCACAGGAGGGACTTACACTGCCGTTCAGAAGTTCTGGATCGGTTTAATGTTTTTAAAAGAGTCTCTTCTGCTCACCAAGGCTGCGTTTATTTGATTAAAAAACCTGTAATATTGTTATAATGTAAATCATCTGTTTTCGATGTGAATATCTAGTAAAGTGTAATTTATTCCTGTGATCAAAGCTGAATGTTCAGCATCATTACTCCAGTCTTCAGTGTCACATGATCTTTCAGAAATCACTCTAATATGATGATTTGATGATCAACAAACATTTATGATTATTATCAGTGTTGAAAACAGTTATTTACATTTTTATTTCAGGATTTTTTGATGAATAGAAAGTTCATAAGAACAGTATTTATCTGAAATAGAAAGCTTTTGTAACATTTTCAACATTTTGGGGTCAGTAATCATTTTTTGGGGCAAAGAAATAAAAGAAATCAACACTTTTATTTATCAAGGATGAATTAAATTTATCAAAAGTGACAGTAAAGACATTTATAATGTTAGAAAAGAATATATTTCAGATAAATGCTGTTCATTAGAACTTTCTATTCATCAAAGAATCCCGAAAAAAAAAATTACACAATTGTTTTCAACACTGATAATAATCATAAATGTTTCTTGAGCATCAAATCCTCATATTAGAGTGATTTCTGAAGGATCATGTGACACTGAAGACTGGAGTAATGATGCTGACAATTCAGCTTTGATCACAGGAATAAATTACTCTTTACTGTATATTCACATAGAAAACAGATGATTTACATTATAATAATATTTCAAAATATTACTGTTTGTTTTGTATTTTTAATCAATTAAATGCAGCCTTGGTGAGCAGAAGAGACTCTTTTAAAACCATTAAACATCTCACCGATCCAGAACTGTTGAAGGGCAGTGTGTGTTCAGGGATATCTGCGTTCTCACCTGGCTTCTTCACAGTGACGTAAATGTAGAGGAAGAACTCGATGCCGTATGTGACCAGCGCCGCCCACCAGTTAATCACGAACATCACGGCACAGCAAAGCACGGCTCCGAACAGAGACAGCCACATGTTGTAGTACTTATACGCCGGCCTCCAGCCTGCACACACACACCACAGGGGTTTACACAGTTCACTGAGGCTCTACACTTTTGTCATGTTTGTTGAGTGAATGTTGATTTTAAGAATGTTTAGATATTGTAGGGATGCAGGATATATCGGCCACCATATCGGTAACTTTAATGTTATCGTTATCGGCCTGATAAGAAAATTTGGCCGATGTATTAAAGCTGATAAATGAGGGATTATTGTCTTCAGATGCGCAGTGTTCGACATGATGGATTTGAAGTGCTTGAAATATGATTGAAATCACTTCAAAAAAAGGAAAATACTGTTCAGTGCAACACAAGTCTGTCATATCGGCTACATAAAATCATAATGAGAACATTATAATTGTGTATTTGGGATGTGGATTTTAATTTTGAGACTTTTGTTTTTTTTATCAGGCCCTCAGAAATTACATAAAAATTTGGATTTAGATTTATCAGCATATATATCGGGTATCAGCTTTCAAATATAACAAATTATCGGTATCGGCCAAAATGTTTATATCAATGCATCTCTAGATATTTGTACTGGAAAACAAGACAAAATTATTGAGGAAAACATTATTTTTTGCAGGGCTCACTGGGTTGTGGAAGAGTGTGTGTGTGTGTGTGTGTGTGTGTGTGTGTGTGTGTGTGTGTGTGTGTGTGTGCGTGTGTGTGCGTGCGTGAGAGAGAGAGACTGGACAGGACCTGGGGATTTGGCGTATGAGGCGTGGAAGCAGGAATAGTTGATGAGGGCGTATGAAGCCAGGAAGAAGTTGGAGATGACGGGAGCGATGGTGTTGAGCTCGGCTGAGAAACAAACATCCACCGTTACATCATCACTTCTGTCACATGAAGCCCTTTAATCACCGGTATATACTCACCGATGAGGATGAACGCGACAGCGATGACGAAGGTCAGGAGGTATCCTCTGATTGGCTCGTTGTTTTTCCCGTGACCTTTGGCGAAGAACTTGAGAGCCGTGTAGATGTTGTCTTTGCACAGAGCCTGAGTCGACACAGATTCACTATTAAAATCCAGAATAGGCAAGAAAAAAGTAGAATAAAGGCCCGTTCACACCAAGGACGATAACTATGATAAAGATATCGGGCTCTATCTCGCACCCAGCGCAATTGACTTTGTACACCGACGCATGTTTCATTCCTATTTCTCACCCGACGCACAGCGGACTCTTCCCTCCACAGACGCACGTCGGTAAATTAGGGAATGAACTTGCGCTCCCGGGGGCGGTTCAGGGAAAAGAGGAGGCGTGTTCCGGCGCAAACGTTCCCTGGTGCTATTTTGCAGTTTCAGAAAACAATTCCGCCACTGGTCAGGAGAAACCTCGTCTAAAGTCAGCGGCGCGTTCAGATGCTATTTTAAGGGCGCATGCTTGGCCATAATGTAGCGTGTATACACACACACTTTGCTTCTCTACTCTACACAGACACAGCAGTTTTCATTTTTAGAAAACTATACATTATTACAAGGGAAAATATTAACATGAAGATGTGAAGAATAGGCATAAATCTAGCTTACACATTTACCCAAATTATCATACGCCTGTTTAAGCGAAGCTAATCTGGGTGTGTTTCTCCATCCCCAATGTCACTTCTCTGTGTTTTACGGCCCTGACGAGAACGTTGCTCTCCTCGGCTGTGAACCGCTCCTGGCAAATCCGCCGTTATAATAGCAATCCGCCATGGAACAAGCGCGCCTGCTCTTAAAGGGAATGTGAGATGATGCTCTGATTGGTTTATTTCACGTTACGCCCAAACCACACCTATGAGTAATGAAGCGACTTCAGACCAACACATTTTAGATGTGCGTCGGGCGCAAGAGTCATTTATCCCGCCGGTATAATAGCAACAGCGCCCGAGATCCACCCACAAAGTTATTTGCGTTTCGCGCTTGATACTTGCGTTTCAGATCGTTAAAATAGGGCCCATCGTTCTAAATGTATAAGAATAGCAGAGTCAACACTGCAATTAAAACGAAGATAGTTAGAATCACTCTCAAAATGATTTTTTCCTGCAGATGAACGATAAAACATTGATAGCCAATCAGAATCCATCTTGCTTTAGAAAACTCGAGCATTTAAAGCAGCAGATGACAAAACTATAGCGTGCGTATAATAAACAGAATGATATATCATCCGCTGGTGTGGACGCTAATGTAGTTATGGTTATAGTTATCATTCTTGGTGTGAAAATTAAGCGTGTTGTTTATGTGTCTATGTGGTGTTTTTAATCTGCTTTAAGACAAACCATGTGTAAATTCATAAGTCGACAGCATTGCTGAGTATTTCCTCCTTAAAACTGCAGTGAACCAAAGACAGTCTCAAAAACACACTTTGAAATCGCTGGTGTTTCTGACGTCACAAACTACCTTGTAACCAATCAGATCAACGTGTGATCGCCAACCAGTGGATCTCTGAGCTGAGGGAGTGAGTGGAGGCGGGGCTCATTTGCATATTCATAGAACCATGCATACTAAATGAGGCAAGGGTGTCGAGTTACATTCAAGATATTTTAAGGCATGAAGAATTTTTTTTCAAGGAAAACATGTTAAAAAAAGGGATAAAATGATTGACTACAGGGGGACTTTACGGCTACATCTACTTTAGTCTGGATGACATTTGAAAATGCATCTTTTTCTCTACATTTTGGCCTTGTGTCCACACTAAGATGGCTTTCACGTCTCTCCAAAGTGGACACATTTAAAAATGTTGCCATTGTAGTTTAGAATGTAAAAACTGAAGTATTTGAAAACAATGACACACGTTTAGTCATATGACGCATATTTACCGATGCTTGTCTGTTTATACTGGCATGTGCAATTTACTTTCATAAATAAGTTACTCGGTACAACTTTCATATTACATTCCTGCAAAGATGACAGAAAATGTACCGGTACTTGTAATTGCAGCGTCAAAACATGTTGATTAATGTAGATCATGTAGCCGGAGAGATTTTTAAGAGCTTCTTTACGACATCATCCAGTCTTTTACTGTTTACTGTGTTTTATATGGTATTGTAAGATCATCCTATAAATGTCTATAACTGATCAGGCATATATTGGGTTTAAAGTTTGCATGAACTGAAAGTTGTGCTGTTCTTTTCTCCTCTATTGTGTCGTATATCCGAGTGAACACTTCTGGAGCAAGAACAAATGTAGGCGGGGCTTGATTGTGTCCGTGGGGAATTGATTGGATGGTTGTGGTTTGCTATTGGTGGATCTTGTGTGAGTGACAGGTTATAGCCCCGCCCTCGTCATCAGAGAAGAGAAGAGACGCTGATGTTATTTTGATTGAAGATTCCTCATCCTATGAAGTGCATCGACATGAACAACACGAACCAAACTCTTCCAGTCTCAGATACACTACAGTGTTTGAGGGCGGAGCTAAGAGACACTGTTCAGTCAATCAAGACCACAGGTGGACATTATGCAAATTAGTCACAAATCTGCATAGTTTCAGCAGAAAGTGAGACTGAATTACTGATGACTCGTTTCAGTTCAGAATCACTTCTTTCTTTTAGGAAACAAAAACTCATTTTTATGCACTTTGAAACTTTGCAGACCTTTTACATTCATAAACAGCTTTAATACACACTGCATGAAAGGTAATATCCCAAAAAGGCACTTTAAATAGTGTGTGTGTGTGATCTCTGACCTGGAAGACTTTGGGCGCGCTCACTAGAGACGCAAGAGCTGAGGAGAGCGTGGCCGAAAACGTTCCTGCCGTGATGAGCGGTCCAAACCCAGACACGAGAGTCATGACCTACACAAACACACACCGGTGAGTCTCACTCTTAAAGGGATAGTTCACCCAAAAATGAGAATTAGCCCATGATTTACTGAACCCCTGAACCCATCCTAGGTGTATATGACTTTCTTCTTTCTGACGAATACAAACAGAGTTATGGATGCACTTTCCCATTCACTGACATTATAAATGTTTTTTTAATATGACTCTGATTGTATTCGTCTGAAAGAAGAATGTCATATACACCTAGGATGGGTTCAGGGGTTCAGTAAATCATGGGCTAATTTTCATTTTTGGGGTGAACTATCAACACACTCTTTAACTGTATTTCTGATTTATTCCCTCAGATGTTTATGACTCTCACCTGGAAGTTGTTCATGAGGCCGTAGTTGCATTTGCTGGTCTGGCAGATTGAGAAGTCGTAGCCCATATTACAAGCCGAAGAGAAGTTGCAACTCGAACCCACTGAAAGAGTGTCGTTGCGGTTCCCCGTCGCGTCTCGAACGACCGTGACGGCTGTCGAGAATCAGTGCAATCGCTGGGTTAGACGTCCAGACTGAGACTGGAGAGAGCAATTTCAAATGTGCGTTCAGGACTCACAAACAACCAGTGCGACGGCCAGGTAGGTTACTCCTGTGATGAAGATGGCCAGCAGCGTTCCTTTGGGAAGGGCGGCCTGAGGATCCTGGGAAATCAGAGGCAACCATGTGTGAAAATTTGAATTTATTAAAAGGACAGCCCTTTGAGATGTTACATCTCATTTTCAAGGGGGTCCCAATAAGACATACAAACTAGCATCTGATTTAACTGCACAATCATTTCAGATTGGGATGCATGATACATCAGCCACCATACCGGTATCGGCCGATATATGTTCATTTTTAATGTTATCGGCCCGATATATTAAAGCCAATATAATTTCCTCCAGCTGAGACGCTTCAGATGCGCACTGTTCAACATGATGATTTTGAAGTGCTTGAAATATGATTGAATTTCACTTCAAAAATAAGAAAATACATTAAAGTGCAACATGTGCAGTGCAAATTTTAAAATATAATAGATATCACCATGAAACTTCCTCAGTTGATTACATACACAAGTATATAAAAAAAAGTATTACAAGATTTAGACATTTGAATGTTTAATTATGCAAATTAGGCATTATCTCATTAAATATGCACGATTTTGCATATATTTTCGGTAGATAGATCTGAACATATGATAAAGCCAGGTGCAAAATAAATGAGATTTCGTCGTTAGCTTTAAATCCCCCTTTGGACATCACGATTGGTCACTGATAGGAAGGAAATGCCCATATTTGGGATAGCGTTGTGCAGGAGACTCAGAGCTTTACAGCGACACCGGTCATGACAGACTTCAGTGAACAGACGGATCTCGGCGTGCCGCGCTGGAACTTCCTGGTAAATTCGGGAGAAACTTGCTGCCGCAAGTAAATAAATGTAATAAAATAAACATCTTAATGTATATTTTCAACATTTTCTTTATAGCAGCTTGAAAGAACACATTGAAGGAGTAAACTAGCCCAAAATCTCAAAACTGGGCACTGCATGAAAAATCTATGTTTTCGCCTGTCGTGTTTTGCAATCAGGCTCTCAAAAAATATCTAAAGATTAGAATTTAGATTTATCGGCCAATATATCAGTTATCAGCTCTTAAGTATAAACAGTTATCAGTATTGTCCAAATCATTTTCATATCGGTGCATCCCTGATTTCATATTATAAATGTACCAGACACTCGCTCTTACTTTCAGATCTCCGGAGATGTTGGCTCCAGCCAGGATCCCAGTGGCTGCTGGGAAAAAGATGGCAAAAACAGAGAAGAACGTTTCTCCATCCCGGAATTCCGGTAGAAAGTTTTCCTTTGCGATGGACTCTGTTTCAGAAAGAGTTAGACTGATACCTTAGGCCACAGATGGGACTGTTTATTCCTAACATTTCATGCACTAATGACATCGTTTCTTGCATGACATTCCTCTGTCTCACCTTTATAGTTAAAGAAGCCTTTGGAACGCTTGTCTAGTGTGGAGGGAATCACTGTTCCCACAAATACATTGCCAATGGCCAACAGCAGGATCACCAACAGAGCGACCTGAGCCTATACAGAGAGAGAAGGTTCTTTAACTCCCTTCAGGCCAACCAAAAGCTCAATCCCAGCATGCATCTGGCGTACCTTTGCCTCCCACTCCATCCCGGCCACAGTGATGCCCATCAGCAGAACCACCGTTATACAGCCGATGATCCTGATGTCATTCATCGGATCCACTATAAGGGCGTTATTTTCCTGTAAAGAGCAGATATTCGTGTCCATAAACATCCATATGGATTGGTGGTTTATCCTGCATCCAAACACACCCAGCTGGTGACCATGTGACATGAAACACTGTTTGTACCTTGAGTATCTCCACCACAGTTTCAGCAAACCCAACGACATACATGGCCACGGCCACAGCGTTGGCGAACGCAAAGATCAGGCCGATGGATCCTCCAAACTCAGGGCCCAAACTGCGGGAAATCAGGTAATACGCTCCGCCTAAAGCACACACACACACACACACACACACACACTCGTCAGCTCAAGACTGGACTCTGCTGTTTCTCAGTTAAAGTGTTGAAGCTTTACCTCCTCGCACCACACCGTTGGTACAGATCGCCGACATGGACAGACACGTGACGCTGGTCACCACTATGCTCAGTAACACAACCACTATTCCCAGACCTGGAACACACACACATTTTGTCAGGTAACTTGAAATAATAACTTTTTATTCATGATATGTGATCATTTTAATAGGACTGCACTGCAAGAATTGATTTTCCTGTTTTCCAGTATAAATATCGAAGCATTCTTAAATCAAAATACATTTACTGGAGAAGCAAAAATGCATCATAATTGAGAGAGTTTAAGCTCAAAACAAGAACAAATATCCAACAATGGGGTCAGAAAAATAAACTTATTTCAAAGGGACTCCGTTGGCAGATGTTTGTTGTTTTAAGCTCAAACTCGCTTCATTTTGATGCATTTTGCTGATTTAAGAATGTTTAGATATTTGTGCTGGAAAACAAGACAAAAATACTGAGAAAAAACATAATTTTCTCATCCTGAATAGATCAGATGACACATTTCAGTGGATAACGACTTTAATGAACAGATATTTGTTCTTGTTTTAAGCACAAACTCACTTCACTTCAATGCATTTTTCCAGAAGACAAGACTTAATTTTGCTGATTTAAGAATGTTTAGATATTTGTGCTGGAAAACAAGACCGAAACACTGAGAAAGAACATCATGAATAGATCAGATGACACATTTCAGTGGATAACGACTTAAATTAATCTTAAATCTGTTTCTTTTGTTTTCCACAGAAATAAGAAAGCCAAATGGGTTTGGAAAGACGTGATGGTGAGTAAATGACTGAACTATTAAACACATACGTTTGTTTGACTATATCAGTGAGCTCATCTCATAAACTTAGATTGTATTTCCATCCGGTTCCTAAGATTTTCAGTCTCCTAACCCGACGTGTGTTATCAGTGTGTGTGTGTGTGTGTGTGTGTGTGTGTTTGTTCAGCGCTATAATGGGATCATTGAGGACTAAAAGCGCTCATGGCCCGCAGTCTCTCACACCTCATAAAACACGTAACGGCGGTGAGTTTCTGATGGCCTGTAATGTGTTTGGCCTGAAGCTGGAGGTGTCCGACTGGAACTGAACTTCTCAGAACCGGCAGAACTTTCACAGAAACTCAAACCTCTTCTGCGCTGTTAGTCACGCACCATTAAACTCCAGCGGTGACCTTCACAAATACTAAGTAAGAAAAGCATTTTTTGCAGTGTGCGTTATTAAACACTGTAAAAAATGCTTTTCTTACTTAGTATTTTTGTCTTGTTTCCAGTCCAAATATCTAAACATTCTTATATCAAGAAACATTTACTAGAGAATTAAAATGACATAAGAAATTATTTCCTGTTTTCTGGGGAATAAAAGCTAAATAAAAACAAGCAAAATGATCTGCCAATGGGGTGAGAAACATAATCTTAGTTCAAATGGAAAACAAGATTATTTTTCTCACCCGATTTCTTACAGAATAATAATAAAAAAAAAGGTAATTGTGACTTTTTTGTCTCACAATTCTGACTTTTTATCTCACAATTGCATGTTTATATTTCACAATTCTGACTTTATAACACGCAATTGTGAGATATAAAGTCAGAGTTGTTCAAATTAATATTAAGAGTCGCAATTATCTTTTAAAATGTTTTATTCTGTGGTGGAAACAAGCTTCCATACATAATTTTGCTTGTTTTAAGCAAAAACTCACTTACTTTCGTATTCAAAGTAAATGCTTCTTGATTTAAAAAAATGTTTAGATATTTGGACTGGAAACAAGACAACAATACTAAGTAAGAAAAGCATTTTTTGCAGTGAAGACCAAATAACTTTGAACTAACATTCTGTTAGCGTTACTGGAAGAGCGCTCTGAGAATATCCGGGATGTTCTTCACACTGAGGAGAACTTGATGACTTGTTGAGTGTGTTTTCTGTGCTGAATGTAAGTGTGTTCAGGGAAGGTTTCTAAACACATCTCACCTATTCCTGCTTGTCCAAACACCCAGGACAGCCGGATGAACAGCATCACACCCCAGATATTCAGCATGCATCTCACCTGCCGACACAACCATCAAACACATGATCAAACTCATTCTCATCAGATATCGTTTCTAGGGCTGCACAATATATATCGAAATTATTGAAATATCACAAATGTATATATCGTGATATGCGTATCGCAGCGGCTTGCAATAACTGGAGTCATGAACTAAAGACAGAGAGAGAATCACTCACTCTCGGCTGAAGAACTTTAGTAGCTTTAATAAGAATCAGGATATATTTAATTCATAAGCAGTGTTTGATTATTCAGTTTGTGTTGTTTAATAACCCTAAAGTAGGATAACCTGAACCCCACTGGTGTTAAAATATCACTTCTTATATACAGTAAAACACTGATGTTCACTTTCAGAAGTCATAAAAAGAATGTGAAACACGCATGTAGGTTATATAATAAAAGATAATTAAAGTTTATTTTACACGCTTTAGGCATTATCGTATCGAATATCGCAGTATTTACTTATATCTAGTGAATCGCACTTCAGTATCGTGCAGCGCTGGCCGCTCCTCGACTCACCAGAACTCCTTTGATCCAGCCGAACTTCACCACTCCTCCGCTGTTGTCTTTCTCCTCGAGCGGGACGACGGACTCCACGTCTCCCAGCGTCGAACCGTCCGCCTCTTCTCCGTCCTCGAGCGGACTGGGAAGATCAAGGCCTCCATTCTGAGATAATACGATGAGCAGGGAGTTAAAATATCACACTTTTGGGTAGTTGACATGCTAACCCCTGAGCATTTTACACACTCTTTTACAGTCAAACCAAACATGTATTCAGACACCTTTAATATTTCTCACATTATCAGTTTATTCGCTATAGTTTAGAAAACTAATAAAATATGAGCAGAACTCAGCTGATATTTGACTGGTTTTGTCCGTCCTTCTGTTAGACTGTCTCACACATGAATTATGTTGAATATCTGTCAGCTGTTAAATTTAACTACACAATTAGATAATACCAGTTTAGCTCAACCAATCACCAAGCAATGCTTCATTGTGTTCAGTCTGTGTGTAAAAAGAGCATTAGCAATTCAAGAAAACACACTTCAGCAAAACATGATCAGCTCAAAGTGTCCCAATCAGTGTTATAAATGTCACTGGTAGAGTCTCTGAATGAAGAGTTTCTGGGTATAATGTCACAGTTTACTTTATTTTGCCCTCCTCACTCACATAAATGAACTATAGTGTCCTGATCACACTAGTGAAGAAATATCAAAAATTATATTAAGTTAGTACTTGTAATATTTGCACTTTTCAAATTCAGTATTGGCATTGGCAGATATTCTTGTTTTAAGCACAAACTCACTTCATTTTGATCATAAAACAAGACTTAATATCTTCAGTCATTTCACTTCTCCAGTAAATGCATCTTGATTGAAGAATGTTTCTATATTTGCATAATTTGGATGTTCTGTGTCTCGAGGGAGTGATTTACAGCGACTGTGACTCAGAAGAGAAACGCTCATAGAAACTCAATCGAACAGTGACTTTGCTGTGTTCGGTTTCCTCGTTTGCTTCTTGCATTAGAAAGTTTGAGCAAGTGAATTGGAAACATTCTGCAGATAAGTTTCTCTGGCGGCAGGACTGCGTGCTCTCTGGATCAGCGTAAACTTTTTAGCCCTTGTTTGCATTAATTAGCCCGTTTATGGCCAGCGGATCAATGCATCAGCCACTGGAGATCGTTACTCATAAACCAAGTGCTTTTCTCTCAGGCTTTCTCATTAGGGGGGTTATTGATCCTCGTCTGCGACACACACTCATCACACCGCTGGGGTCCAAACCCTGAGTCATGAGTCATGTTATTCAAATATCATCCGTGAGCATTGTTTGCTTCGTATTGCAATTGATTTCTATTGTTAATATAACCCATTGTCACATGTTTTGTAAAGGTTCTCTCAAAGTTATGAACAATCGTTCTTCCAGTAACGTTAATATAACGTTCGTTCAGAGTTATTTGGTCTTTAATAATGTTTTCAAAATGTTAGCACAAAACATTATTTATGCAATGTCTTTTCTGAAACGGTTTAGTTGGAACATTTTTTTACGTTTTAAAAGTAAAGTTTCCCATAATTTTTGCAAAATGATAAAATGGAATGTTGCCTTAACGTTTGCATAACCTAGAAATACATTTTTTTAAACGTTCTTTAAAAAACTTAATGGTAACGTTAGAAAAATGTTCTTAAACACTGCAAAAAAATGCTTTTCTTATTTAGTATTTTTGTCTTGTTTTCAGTCCATATATCAAAAAATTCTTAAATCAAGAAGCATTTACTAGAGAAATTATGACATAAGAAATTATAACTTGTTTTCTGGGGAGAAAAAAAAACAAGCAAAATGATCTGCCAATGGAGTAAGAAAATAATCTTAATTCTAATGGAAAATAAGAAAATTAATCTTAATTCAAATGGAAAATAATCTTAATTCAAATGGAAAATAATCTTAATTCAAATGGAAAATAATCTTAATTCAAATGGAAAACAAGATTAGTTTTCTATATTTTCTATTGAATCTGGTTTTCCATTTGAATTAAGATTATTTTTCTCACTCCATTGGCAGATAATTTTGCTTGATTTTTCCCCAGAAAACAAGAAATAATTTCTTATGTCATTTTACTTCTCAACTAAATGCTTCTTGATATAAGAATTTATAGATATTTGGACTGGAAACAAGACAAAAATACTAATAAAAGCATTTTTTTGCAGATGATGTGTGAAAATAAAGGTTTTGAAAAGGGGTTTCGTCATAGAAGAAGCATTTTTTCTTAGTTTGAAGATAAACGTTAAAGGTTATGTTCTGGAGTGTGTGTGTAGTGTGTGTTGTGTTCACCTTCTGGAAGACCTGAGGAGTGTATGTGGGGTGTGTGTGTAGTGTGTGTTGCATTCTCCTTCTGGAAGACCTGAGGAGTGTATGTGGGGTGTGTGTGGAGTGTGTGTGTAGTGTGTGTTGCGTTCACCCTCTGGAGGACCTGTGGAGTGTGTGTAGTGTGTGTTGCGTTCTCCTTCTGGAAGACCTGAGGAGTGTGTGTGTGTAGTGTGTGTTGCGTTCACCTTCTGGAAGACCTGAGGAGTGTGTGTGGAGTGTGTGTGTGTGTAGTGTGTGTTGCGTTCACCTTCTGGAAGACCTGGTGCAGCTCCTTGAGGGACGGCCGGGACACTCGGGTCCCGCTGATGCTCGCGGCGTTCCGGTAGAAGTCGGCGTTCGGCACCCGGTCCAGAGTGTCGTGTCCAAACGCGCTGGCGACTGACGCTCGAACCGCTCGCTTCTCGCCGGTCCGGAAGCCGTTGCTGCAGAACGACGTCTCCTCGTACTGAGGAGGATCATCTTTAGACCTCGCAAACCCGGGATTCTCCATCAAGCCACACAGAACGCTGCGTTTATGTGTGTGTGTGTGTGTGCAACTCGTTATATAGTTCACAGGTGGATCCTGATTGGTTGGGAAAGTGTTCTCACTCCATCAAAGGCGAAGCGCTTAAAAATTAACATGCATATTATTAGAGACGGCTTTATGATTTATGAGTGTTTTAATGTTTATGATGTCGACGTGTGTGTGTGTGGAGGTGTGATGGCTGGTCATGTGAAGTGTGTGTGTGTGTTAATGTAAAGCCAGTAACTCGCTCGGGGCGCTTCTGACACATTACACACACACTTCCTTATTGCCTGTGACTCATGGGTTGTGTAATGTTGTGACTGTCTGGTTTGACTTTGGAAAGGTTTCGCTCCTGTGGGATTAATAGGAGAGTTCACTGAGTGACCTCTGATTGGCTGAAGGTGATGTGGGCGTGGGCGTTTGACCTCTGACCCTGAGCTGTGTATTTTAGGCCATTCATGTGTTTGACTCCATCAATCGAGTGTTTTGCTTTTTCTGTCCTTTTTCTGTGTGTGTGAGTGTGTGAGTGAGTGAGAGTGTGTGTGGTGTGTGTGTGTGTGAGTGAGTGAGTGAGTGTGTGTGTGTGTGTGTGTGTGTGTGTGTGTGTGTGTGTGTGTGTGTGTGTGTGTGTGTGTGTGTGTGTGTGTTTGCACAGCCAAAGGATTCGCTTTTATTTGCCAACTGTCTGGAAGTAGTTTGCCATCAGTATGATTATAAACCGCCAACGCCATTATGCATTTACGACCCATTTTATATGATGCATTTCTGAGTGTAACAAGAAAAAAATAGTGTGTGTTTCAGATCTGAATGTGAGTTTGCAGTGGATTTTTCCTCCTGAAACTCCAGCAACACACACACACACACACACACACACACACACACACTTCTAAGGAGAAACGATAAGAGCGTCTCCATGCATTTATCCCAGAGGTGACGGAGGGCCCTGTTGTTTTCGTTGTGCACGAAATTCGACTCCACCCAACAGGAAGTCGGCCATCTTGGATGGAATGTGCGATTTTTACGTTCTGATGGTCTTACCGTGGCTAAAAACTCATGAAAGTGAACAGATAAATTTGTTGTAAGACATTTTTTGATTTGATGCTGCAGTTCAGGCCTCGTCGACTCCACAGCGCCCCCTAGGTAAAAACTGCAATGGTCCCTTTGGAAAACGTACAAAATTTTCCACACTCGTAAAAGTTTAGCAACATTTAGTAATTCGTTGGTCATTTGTTTTGAGTGTGGCCAGTGGACTCTATAGCGCCCCCTAACATTTCCAAATTTATTTATCGCTGTGGTTGCCACAGATTTCGTCTGATATTCACGAATTTTGGTAGAGACGTTGTCCTCAACATGACAAAAACATTTCCTATTAACTTTCATTAGCTCCGCCCAACAGGAAGTCAGCTATTTTGGATTGTTTAAAAAGGGCATGCTGTGGATTTTGAAAGACTTCTCCTTGGAGATTTATGTAAGTGGCACCAAACTTCAGTAAAGTCATGCCAAGACACTGTGGGCCCTGTTTTAACAATCTGAAACGCAAGTATCAAGCGCGAAACACAAGTAACTTTGTGGGCGGATCTAAAATGTGTTGGTCTGAAGTCGCTTCATTACTCATAGGTGTGGTTTGGGCGTAACGTGAAATAAACCAATCAGAGCGTCATCTCACATTCCCTTTAAGAGCAGGCGCGCTTGTTCCATGGCGGATCGCTATTATAACGGCGGAATGTCTTGCCACTATTGGTCAAACAGGTTTGATCCGTCATTACTACAATTAGCCTGAATAATTTGGGTAAATGTGTAAGCTAGATTTATGCCTATTTTTTCACATCTTCATGGACACCACAATGATTTCCCTCATGTGGAATATTTTTCCTTGTAATTATGTATGCAAAGTGTATGCGCGTTGTGCACACGCTACATTATGGCCAAGTATGCGCCCTTAAAATAGCAATAAATAACACACCACTGACTTTAGACTAGGTTTTTCTCTGTGTGTGTGTGTGTGTGTGTGTGTGTGTGTGTGTGTGTGTGTGTGGTCAAATCACAGAAAAAGGTTAAATCAAGTTTATTCGTTTATCCATGCAGTTCAGCTCAGTTTTCTGTCGCTCTGTGAACATGCGTTATGTATCTGATTCGTGTGTTTATGTCAGTGTTATAATTAGGGCTCCATATCGGAACAACAAAATAGCAGGTAGGTGTTAGTAACTTAATCACAGATTTTCTTTTTTCCCAGTTTAAGGAATGCTTGCTCACTTTCTTGAAAAATATGCATGTATTTCTCCCTTGCAACAGTGATTCCCTTATGAAAGTCATGACTTCTACATACATCTCGATTTTGACATTTTCTTCAGGAAATATAACGGATTCTTGCTATTGCAAAACCAAAGACCCTTAAAGGCAAGTCCGTTCGATTGCTGGTCATCTTAGGAACATCCCCGGCAGATACTTCAAATTCTAAGTCAAAATTGCTTCATTGGCATGACTATAATAATACAATAATGCCAAAGCTTGGAATACATGGAAATATAATAATAGCCTAGATATTTTTATGTAGGTAATGTTAGCACACAAGTACAGCTTTAATCTACTCGAATCAGGAAAATATGAAACTCTCCAAACTAGTCTCTATCTGTTAAGACTTTAGTGCTTTACAAGAAGATCAGAAGAACACCAGAAAGTAATGTCCCTCAACTAGAGATGCACCGATATGAACATTTTGTCCGATAACCGATAATTCTTTATATATTGAAAGCCAATAACCGATATTTTGGCCAAAAAAATCTAAATCTAAATTTTTATATAATTTTTGAGAGCCTGATTACAAAAACAATTCTTTACAAAAATAATCCATTGTTCATCAGCTTTAATATATCAGATCAATTTTTGTTATCGGGCCGATAACGCTAACATTAAAAATGAACATATATCGGCCGATACTGATATCTATCCTGCATCTCTACCCTCAACAGAAGATCAACCAAAATCCAGGACCTTAAAGGTGCAGTGTGTGATTGTTAGTGGCATCTAGTGGTGAGGTTGTGAATTGCACCCAACAGAAGTTACGTTGGCCGACAGGAAGTGATGTCGTCGTCTGAGACAGCAGAGAGTCGCCAGTTAAACAATGAGGTTTCTTTACAAAGATAAATGAAGAAATTAGGTTTACTTGATTATTCAGTAAAACGACGTTATTGCGAATATTATTGTTTCTTGTTCATCATTGTGTCAGTGTTTTATTCGCTGACTTTAGCTGAAGCTTCTCTGCACGAAGAACAACATAGTGACGAAACGCGTTTGTCCTTTTATGGCCACTTTAGAAACATGTGGATGTAAGCGGACCCGCGGTGTGTGTAGAGAGAAACGCCTCATTCTAAGCTAATAAACACATAACGGTTCATTATGTAAGGGTTTATACACCACTGACAACATAGTTATGTTTATGATTTTGCATTTCTGTCAACAGATCCTCTTGAATATTACACAATGCACCTTTAAGAAACACTGTATTCTGATCTTTGCACATGAATAAGTTGTAAATCTCAACAAATGATCTATCATGAAGTCAATTGGAAATGCAGGATCATTTGCATAATGATTATTGCTCAGAGGAAATTGGGCAACTGTTTCTGCACTGTTACTCTGATGTTGTTGTTTTCTGCATGACAGTTTTTTCATAAATGTGGTCATAATTTCCAAAATCTCCAAGTCTCATGAAATCCAAAAGTCTCCCTACTATCACACTGATAGATTCCTGAAACTTCAGCAATCAGTTTGTGGATCAGTAGATGCCATTGAATGATATGTGGTTGTAAAGTGCAGACATTTCTGTGTCACAACTCATAACCTTGACCTTATTCGTATCGTTTGAGTGATTTGTGAGAACATTCACAACCCGAAGGAGAAATGGGAGATTTTTGTGAGATTATTTTTGTTTGAATGTGGATTTTTTTAATCAAGCTCTGAATTTTTAACTACGTCTCCAAAAGGCGTCATACAATTCACACCAAACTTTCTCAACATGACACAATATTAAAGATACTAAATTGCGAACAGGTATTAAATATCTTGAATGGTGTTGCCATGACGAGGGATTAAAGTAATGGCAAAATATCGAAATATAGCGGGAAAGCCTTTCAAATATTCTATAACCGCGTGTCCTAAAGCTCTTGCCTGAAATATTCCTCTAAGAATACTCCTCATTGTAATGTCTCTCAGCCATCTCTCTTTCTACAGTCTTTCTTTAAATCTCTCTCACTCACTCTCCTCCCCCTTCATGATGACACGCCCCCTGCTTCTTATTGGCTCACTCTCTCTCCTCCCCCTTTCATGAGTGGACACGCCCCCTGCTGCTGATTGGCTCACTCTCCTCCCCCTTCATGAGTGGACACGCCCCCTACTGCTGATTGGCTCACTCTCTCTCCTCCCCCATCATGAGTGGACACGCCCCCTACTGCTGATTGGCTCACTCTCTCTCTCTCCTCCCCCTTCATGAGTGGACACGCCCCCTGTTGCTGATTGGCTCACTCTCTCTCCTCCCCCATCATGATGACACTCCAAAAGGCGTCATACGATTCACACCAAACTTATTAAAGATACTAAATTGCGAACAAGTATTAAATATCTTGAACGGTGTTGCCATGACGAGGGATTAAAGTAATGACAAAATATGGAAACTGGAAGAGTGTCATATCTTGTAAATAATAAATTATACACCATTTCTATATAAAATAATACAAATAAAAAAAAAACACGTTTTATTATTTTAATATATAATTAATGCATTATGTGCAAGTTAAAAATAGACACATTTTGTGCTGGTTGAAAGAAAGAAAGAAAATCAAATGTAGTATTATGCCTATTTTTAAATAGAGAAAACATGGAAAAATACTTCTGGAACCAGCGCCATGAATTTACAAGGTAAATAAAGTGAATTTTTAATTTCATGTTTTAGGAAATAAACTGACAGCAAAAGGAAGGTCCATAATTGTTTTATTCCAGCAGATGAATAAACACAGACCATCTTCAGCATCAGAGAAACACAGTGGTCTTCATCTTCGTCATCCTCACACACACACACACAGATGATTCCATGAGATATATGCTACCGTCGCTAAATGAAGGCACAGAATCCAGTCCGAGTAACAGTAAGGCAGATTCACAGCACTAGAACATGAGATGAGCTACGCTTTCATCGGTGCATCACTCGGATCCGGCTCGCTTTCTCTGCTGTTGTCATGGTGACACACCCTTCTGTCACTCAAACAAACAAACACACACAGAGGTGTCACGATTTCAGACATTACATTCAAGAATTTTCCCTCTCAAAGTCTCTGCGGTTTAGTTTCTGTGTGCAGATGTTTTTATAGGCAGTACGTGAAGAGAGTGATTGCAAATATGTGCTAGAAACACAAAAGTCGAGACGATGTTTTCAATGCTTTAAGGTTTCACAGCTTCTCAGAAACAGCAGGTTATTTGAGTCCGGTCGGCCTCAGAGATGCAGATCACAGTAAACAGGAGAGCTAGGCCAGAAACGTTCTCTACGCAAACGTACTTCAGTACTAAACGGACGGACAGCATGAATGAACGGGCGAAATTACCCCGTTTACATCCTCACACGTGTGCCATCTTGTTTTCTTTTTAGTTCAAGTCTTTTCTCCTCTTCCCTGAGATGCCCAGTGGCTAGATGACGTGACATCATACTCCAAATTCACTGTAAAAAAATGATATCCTTCCTCAGTTTTTTTGTCTTGTTTTCCAAATTTCTAAACATTCTTAAATCTTAAATGACTGAAGATATTAACACCAATGTTACTAGTGTATGGAGTAGAAACTTCCCGCTTAGGTCTCTCCAGCGACGGAAAGCTTTTCAAATATTCTATAACCGCGTGTCCTAAAGCTCTTACCTGAAATATTCCTCTGAGAATACTCCTCGTTGTAATGTCTCTCAGCCATCTCTCTTTCTACAGTCTTTCTTTAAATCTCCTTCTTACTCACTTTCTCTCCTCCCCCTCCTCATGAGTGGGCACGCCCCTACTGGTGATTGGCTCAGTCTCTCTCCTCCCCCTTCATGAGTGGACACACCCCCTACTGCTGATTGGCTCACTCTCCTCCCCCTTCATGAGTGGACACGCCCCCTACTGCTGATTGGCTCACTCTCTCCTCCCCCTTCATGAGTGGACACGCCCCCTACTGCTGATTGGCTCACTCTCTCCTCCCCCTTCACGAGTGGACACGCCCCCTACTGCTGATTGCTTCACTCTTTCCTCCCCCTTCATGAGTGGACATGCCCCCCACTGCTGATTGGCTCACACTGTATCCTCCCCTATCATGAGTGGACACGCCCCCCCCCTACTGCTGATTGGCTCACTCTGTCTCCTCCCCCATCATGAGTAGACACACCCCCTCACACTGCTTAAGGACGTTCATGCAGGAAGCGTTCTTGTGGTCCATCGCAGCATCAAGCTGACGTCTTTGGCCATTGCATTTGCATCACTGAACATTACGCTTTCTTTTAGGGGATGGTGTGTTTACGACCCCTTATGATGCGAAGGCTTTATGATTTATGGCGAAGGCTTTGTGCTTTCCTGTAGCTCAAACAGTAGAGCATTGGCGCTTGCAACGCCAAGGTCATGGGTTCGATCCCCAGGGAAAGCAAGAACTGATAAGTATGTAAATGTGAGCCTTGAAATGCAATGTAAGTCGCTTTGGATAAAGGCGTCTGCCAAATGCATAAATGTATGGGGCTCTAGCTTTGGGAAGGTGTCTCAGGTGAGAGCGTATTCGAACGTGCCCTTCTCCAGCCCCTCGAGCCCGTCGCCCCAGCTCGAGGACGGCATGCTACTGTAGGGGTCCAACAGGATCCGGAAACACCTGACGATCAACAAGCCCAGAAACACCAGCAACATCCCCACAAACGCGAAGGCCGTCTTCTGCTCCAGGCTCAGGGAATAGGCCATGATGTCTCCGCTGCTCATGGCCGCCAGACTGTGGTTGTAATGAACGCTACACATGTTCCCGGACGAGCCCCTTCATCCTCACGCGTCGATATTGGGGATCAACGAGGATGGATGGACACCTGTGAAGGTAAGGGATATTTTAAGGAATCAATCAGACACTGGCTCATTTCAAAGCAGCACTTCATAACTGTTTTGCTTATTTCCATGTTTAAGTTTCATTAGTGTGTAATGTTGTTGTTTGAGCTTGAAAAACATCTGCAAAGCACAAAGTCCCTGCAAATGGAGTTACTGATAAGAATGTAAATGTGTACCTTGAAATGCAATGTTAGTCGCTTTGGATAAAGACGTCTGCCAGATGCAAATTTAAATTTATGGGGTTCTAGCTTTGGGAAAGTGTTCTCAGGCACTAAAAACGCCTGCCCAGTAGGTGGCGATGTCACTTTGTAAAGAAACTTTGCGCCTTTAGACTGAACACGTAATATGCATGTGCATGACGTCACTGTTTTCACAAATTCGTGTGACTTTTGTAGTTTAAACAGAGATAATAATGGTATCGTTTTCAAAGTGATGTGTGTGTGTGTGAGTGAGTAAGTGTGTGAGAGTGTGATAGGTGGGGGATCAACAAGGATGGATGGACGCTTGTGAAGGTAAGGGCCCTATTTTAAGGATCTAAGCACATGGTCTAAAGTAGAGGGCGCATGTGCACTTAGGTCGTGTCCGAATCCACTTTTTCTAGTTTAATGACGGGAAAAAAGGTCGGTGCTCCCGGTGCATGATCTAAAAGGGTCGTCCCTATTCTCTTAATGAGTAACAGGTGTGTTTTGGGCATAACGTGCAATAAATCAGAGTTTCATCTCCCATTCCCTTAAAAAGCCAGTTGTGCTCGTGCCATGGCGGATTCGTTATTCACGAATATTTTTCTAAATGTTAATCATTTGTTAACAAACAAGTATTCATTACTTCAATGAGCTCATTATTTCTGCATTAAATTATTACATTGTTTAAATTAATACATTTTTAGCTAACTGTGATTTGTATATGTACATTTCTGAAATACATAACTTAGACAGTTTCCTCTGATAACAGATCACTCTTTTGTGGACCTGCCTATATAACACGCTCTTTAAATAACAAAAAAATACTGCGCCATTGACTTTAGACCAGGTTCCAGTTGGTCAATGGCTCAGTCTATTTCTGTTCCTCAAAATAACAATGCTCCAACAATGCGCCTGAACACACACTCGTTCTCAGACCAGCAGCCCATGAGCGAACAAATTGGTAAAAATGCATTTGCTATTTAAACAACGTGGCGCAGGACATAAAAATGAAAACTGCGTCGGGCTGAAACTAGCAAAACACACTTGCGTCGCGCCTGCCGCTGCACTGCACCGGGTGTATGATAAGGGCCTATTTTCTATTTTGCTTATTTACATGTTCACCTGTCTTTTGTTTGTAATGTTACTGTTTGAGCATGAAAAACATCTGCAAAGTCCCTCTAAAGCAGTGGTTTTCAAACCCTGGGTCGCGACCCTCGGGTGGGTCGCGAGACTTAAAAAATGGGTCGCCAGGATGATTTAAGGAAAATATAATTAAATTAAAAAACAAAATTTGTTTTCATAAAACCATAGTCTATAGGCCTATATAAAAGAAACACACGCAATATGGCTATTTAAACAATTAATAGATTAATAAAACGAAAGAAAAAACTGACAGCATGCTGCTGAGTTTGGTTCGTTTGGCGCGGCGCCTCACAAACAAGTTGACGGAAAGGAAACCGAGACCGCAGTTTGTTTGTTTTCTTTATTTTACAAAAGCACAATGTTGTGTTTTATTGCGAGTGTACACAAATAGAAATAAATACTTTGCTGTTTCGAATGATGTCCTGAACAAAATAACGGAGTATATTTAAATGATTCCATCGTGCCGGTGGCGCCTCACACGCATTCCAGCATTGCAATCTTGACATCGCAGCCGGTTCATTTATCAAAATAAAATAGTCAACCTCACATAAAAATTACACTGCTCTGTTTAAATAGTCAATAGCCTACAGTTCGTGCCATTCAGCGTAAGCACCGCTCCACTGTGATGTTTCCAAGCACATTTTTGCGCATGTGAAGAGGGTGATTATCTGAAGAGGGATCGATATTGGAACGTGAGTGAAGTACAAAGAAGCCCACGAGCGTAATTTCCTATGGGGACAGGGGGGACATGTCCTCCCCACTTTTCAAAATCCAAAATCCCGTTTGCTATAATTTGTTTATATAGTGTGCACGCGATGTTCCCGGACGCGGACGCATCGACATAGGCTCGGTCCTGCTCCTCCGTGGTATCGCGTTTGCGGCACAGGCGATGAAACGCCAGAAACAACAACAGTAACTAAGCTATCGTTATATGATCCCGCTCTTATTCATGCAAATGCTTTTTCATGCGCGACAAGACAAAAGAGAACGCGCTGTCAGTGAATGTCCTCCTGACATACACACACACACACACGACCCACAGATAGACGCGCGCCAGTATCAAGTTCTCTTTCGCGCTAGAACGAACAACACACATGTATGCCATGTCCGTTTTGTCGAGTATCCTCACAATAACAGTCTTAAATGAGTTAAATAAAATCTTAAATTAAAGTAAAGAGTAGTGAGAGAATGGGATGCGTGAGATCGTCAGCTGTGGCTGGTCCTAAAGTGGCAGCAGCTAATTCTCGGAGAAAATTACTAACTGCTCTTGACTAAAGAATGCTTGTAGCTTTAATAAGGATTTATCTATATTTAGTTTATAATTTATGCAGTGCAGAATGTTTTGATAATCTTATTCAATTTTTTGTATATTTCATACCTGTTAGACAGGAAAGGCACAGGTAAATATGACATTTATAATGGGTTTATGTAAGGTTTGTTTTAAGTTCACTTAAATTAAAAGTTTTTATATTTTTTGAAGCCTAATAAATATTTAAAATTTGGGGGGATAATCATTTTCATTTTTTCTTATAAGCCTATAATAAATAATAGTTTAGCATCCAAATAAATCGCGAATATGGAAAAAAATGTATTCGAATGAGAGAGTTACGTGAGCCCAACGCCGCTTACTTTCACTTTCGCTTTAAATTATTTCGCTTTGGCTTGTTTATAGATATATATTTTTTTTCATTCTTGTTCTGTTCTGAATATCATTAAATTTAAAGAATTTGTTGTGGAATATTTTTAGTGAATTTTTTAAGCATACAGCAAACGATAGTAGGCTATTAATTGGTTAAAATTCTTACAATGGTTAATGGTTTACCGGTTCATTAGCATCCCTGTAGCTTTAGCTAGATCAAAAGAGTGCAGAATCAACTTTGCGTTACGATCGCGTCACGGATAAGCCACTGCACGTGCATCATCAAAAGCGGTTGTTAACAGAAGGCTTAAGAATAGGCCTATATAGGCCTATGGGTCGCGTCAATTAAAAAAAAAAAAAAAAAAGGGTCGCTCTTGAAAAAGTTTGAAAACCACTGCTCTAAAGGGAGTTATTCGGTATACGTTTACACAACAACACTAATAAAAACGGAAAGGTTTTTCCTTTGCATTGTTCATGTACAAGTTGTCAAAACGATCCCTGTTCACGAACACGGGAACGGGAACGAACACGTCACAATATTCATCATTTAAATAATTAATGCGCAGAATAAAGGGGCGGGGCCTGGTTGCGTTAGTTAGTAGTGTGTTAAACTGCTGGTTATGGTAAGGGGCGGGACATTTCCCAAACACACTTGAAGTGCTCGACCAATCACAACACACTGCTCCAGCCGACCAATCAGAGCACAGTATGCTTTCCAGAAGGGAGGGGCTTCATAGAGACAGGAAGTAAACAGAGCGTTACTGACAGACTGGGAAGAGAGGAGCCGCAACAATGGAGAATATGAGGAGAATAATCAACATTCAAGCAGGAAAACCAGTTCTAGTAGAGCCTGAGACATCAAGACTTTGTGTAATAATAATAATAAGACTTCACAGATTTACATAGGCCTATTTATTGTTTATACCTTGTACACATTATGCCAAAACATATTTTTGGAAACAGCCTTCCATAAACAACATGACATTAACAAATAACACACATCAACATTTACTCTCATAGTGGAGCATTGCATAAAATAATAGTGTGGACAATACAGGATACAGGAATATTTTGACTAGATGTACATGCAAACTTCCTTCAAGTCTTTAATAATCGTTGAAGTGCATGTAAATATGGCCAGTGTGACACAACAGAAAGACTGAAAGAATGAATGCAGGCGTAATGAATCATGGAGAAAGTCGTCTTACCGGCTGAGGAATTAAGTGAATTCTTCTGATGTTATATTAGTATTTCTAAGAGCAAAATTATCAGTAGTGTTTGAGTGAACTATTACTGAAAAGTTCTAGCAATAGACAGTGTTCACTGGTGCATCATGACGAATCATTAATGCAAAATTATATCTTCAGTAAACCGGTGGGATGAAAGTGTGTGAGTTAGAGAGAGTGTGTGCAAGATTGTGTAAGTGTGTGTGCATGAGTATGTTGTGTGTGTGTGTGTGTGTGTGTGTGAGAGACTCCCTTGCTCTATTAGTAACCAGCATAAGTCTCATCACAGGTGATATGAACCGTCTCTCAGAACTGCAGCAGAACTGGAGCCGAATGCAGCAAAACACACACTTGAGGAGCCAGAGCTGACCGCGTTTGCAGAGTCAGACTCGGACGACATGTTTAATCTGAGCATGCAGGAGGACGACCTGTTGCGTTCAGTGGCTCGACCGAGAACCGCATGTCATCATCATGCAGAGGGAAACAGTTTCAGAGAGAGACGAGGAGGAGGAGGATGAAGAAATCAATCAATCTCACCTTCATTTCGGCCTCATTCTGTCAGTGTGTGTCGGTGGTTCCCCTCATCATCCCTGCAGAGAAGTGTGTGTAAGCTCCTCCGGCTCGAGAGAGAGACTCAGTCCTCCTGCCTGCGCTTCCCGAGCTCTCTCACACACACACACACACACACACACACACACACTCTCAGATCAGAAACCACTTGTTAGTCTCAGCTGCTGATGCTCCTGTTCCTGGTTATTTGGTTTGCTCTGTGAATTCCCAGAAGGCTGTTCTTCTCGAGATGAGAGCTGGCTCTTTCTGAGTGCCAACTCAATTAGACCTTGTTCTTAAAGCATCGTTAGATGAACTGATGCGGCTCAGCCTGCTTTTAAAGGCACAGTGACGCCCTTTAACCCAATTCAATACCGCAATACAAGATTTTTCAGATCTGAAGAAAATGTGAGAGATTCGGGTGTGTTGTGGGTGGTTACCAAGGTGTTGCTAGGGTGTTGTGCGTAGTCATTCGAGAGTTTGAAGGTGTTTGCTATGGGGCAGGAGTTTTCAAACTGTGGTGAACTAGAGAAAAACTAATGTAAAAAATCTAGAAATAATTAAACAATGCATTTTTAAAAAGGATTAAAATCAAACATTTGATTAAATTTTTTTATAATTAATACAATTTGATTTAAATAAATAAATATAAAATTACAATAAATAAAACATTTGATTAATAGGATAAATAAATAAGACAAAATGATACAAATAAATAATAAAACAAGATTAAACTATAAAAAATATTTTATTAAAAATGAGCTAATAGTAAAAATGTATTTGTATAAATAAATATAAACTGATGAAACTAAATAACAAATAATTAAAAAGGCAAACTGATCTCAATAATCAAAAAACCAAAATAAGATTAAACTAACTAACTAAAAATGATTAAAATAAAAAATGTGATTAAAATATATGAATGTATTAATAATAAACTTTAATATATATATATATATATATATATATATATATATATAATAAGATTAAACTAACTAAATAAAAATTATTCAAATAAATAAAACATTTGATTAAAGGAAAATTGATCTTAATAATATAATATTAATTAAATAAAAAATAAAACAACATGTTTTAAAAAAATAATACACATTTAAAAATATAAAATATGATTAAACTATCTAAATAAAACATTAAAATTTATTAAAAAATAAATAAGACAAATTGATCTTAATAATATATATATATATATATATATATATATGTATATATATATATATAGGCTATTAAAATAAATACAACACTAAATTAAAATGACAAATAAATAAATAAAAAACACATGTACAGAACAGTACTACAATTAGTAGAAAACAGTAATAATGTAATTTAATATAAACTAAATATTTTCCAAATAATATTTTACACATTTATATCAATTGGGTTTTTAAGCATGAAAAAGTCTTATGATTGGGTCATACGAGTGAGGATAACCTGTGGGATTTTTCCATCCGTTTTTTATGTGATACGCTCTACTGGCATTATAAAACTAGTTTATTGCACAGTATATCATGACTCTCACTCCTTTTACATTTATTTGACGCTTTTATATGAAGCGAATTCGAGGAATACAAGAAGTCATTCATCTTCAAGAGGCAATAAACACGAGAAGTGCTAGAAAGTTTCAGACGGCGTTCAGATACAGTACTTTTTTATTTCTTTTTTTTATTATATCATAACAAAAGTAACACAGATTGACAATAATATATTACATGCCAGGGAGCAGGACAATAATATACCTTTTTAAAAGATTATCAGACTTTACAGCTTTCTTTACTGGAAGAGTCAGAAATCAAATACATATATTGTTTTGACTCTTCCAGAAAAAGGTTAAAGAAAGGCTTACACTTAAAATATTTACACTTGTGTACAAAATACCTGGCGAGAAACCAAATGAGATTGAGTAAATAAAAAACATCTGACTGTCCTCTTTCACAATGTAAATAGGCTAACCCAGATTAACATATTCATATTTCAATGAGATTTCAGGATTAAAAAAAACTTAAAATGTTCTAAATTCTTAGTATACTCACTATACCAAAATAATGAGATTCATCTTCAGTTTGGAGACCACAGAAGAAGCAATTTACATCAAAGTTGTCAGAAATAAACCTTTGTAAAAACATTTTGTGGGATAGCAATGATGTATAAGACACTTGTTTGATCTTATCGTACAAAAATATATTTTTCCCACACTCTAGTCCAGTTAATTTCACCCAATCTGTTTCAACAAAAGATGGCAATAGGACAAGAGACATATTTCTGGAACAGAGCATGAATACTCCTGTTTACTCCTGATTTGGTGGTTCAGATACAGTACTGAAAGGATTATTATTTTCAGGATAATAGTTATAATAACTGTGAATCGTATTTGATACTGTGTTGTATAAAGCGCTATAGACATAACAGTGACTTGACTTTGAAAGCTATGAGGAACACAAATGCATTTATCCCAGCTAGGGGCCTTCACAGATTTTAGCGGGAAAAAACATTTCAGCCTCCAGCAATATCTCAAACGCCATTTTACTCTCGCGTCTTCTCGCGATAACTGAGCGCGGACGCGCGCTTGAGAGAGATTAGCAGTGATGGCGGACGCGGAGCAGGCGCTCGATCTCACTGACAACAAGCAAGAAGAATCAGGCGATTCTCCGACTGACGAAGGAGAGCCGGAGCCCCAGCAGACACAGGAGAACACAAATGGCGTTAAAACGTAATTTGGATCTTTTTAAATCACAAATACTGCATGTGTTGCGTCTATTACGTGCGTGTTGTTTGCGCGGCCTGCGCGCGTTCACATAGAAAAAACGAATTGCGTTTGTTTCTATCTAAAGTTCAGTCGCGGTTCGTCACGAGTGTATCTTTAGATAGTTTCTCCAATTTTCTGTTCCTCTCATCGCGTATTTTTCTGTCATCGGTTTGTTTTGTGGCGCTGCTTTCATTAGCGGCGCGCGCCAATCAGAGCGGTAACCCATGGCAACCGCCCCATCGTTAGCGATTGTTCGTTGTTAAAGTCACCATGAAATCAAAATGGACAATTCTTGGGGTTTTTATGGAATATTGCAGCAAATCACAACCATCCAATCAATTCCTCGCTGTCAAAATCAAGCCACGCCCACATTGTTCTTTTATTTTATTCATTGCGTAAAAGAACAATAACAATATACAAGTATAGAGTATCACAATGTATGCAACTGTTATCTATTACATTCATAATAGCATCAAAGGAAACAACAGAAAGAAAAATAAATAGAAATAATAATAAAAAAAAAAATATATATATATATAGGATGTCTTATAAAAAATGAAAAAAGAAAAGGATTCAGAAATTCTATACATCTGTTTTACTTTTTTATTTCTTGCATCTTTTAGGGCCTCAATATAATGCTGAAGTTCAATTTTAAGTAATATGATGCTAGGTTTATTATGGAAAGAGAGGACGAGCGTCTAAATGTGTCTAAAAATGTTTTTGTTTGTAGTGATTTTTTTTTTTTTTTTTTTTTTAAGTGAAAATTAATTTACATAATGTTTTTTTTTTCAGGGGTTTTATCACTAAATGTTGACAGAACCATTGGTGGAAATTAAAACAAAAATGTATTTTTCCATGATATACAAACAATATATATATATAATATATATATAATTTTTTTTTTGTTTTTTTTTTTGTAAATAGGCCTTTAGCCTGTGTAGCTGAACTGTTTTGTACTATCTGATGTGTGTTGAAGTGTCATCTTCTCTCTGTGTGTTTGCAGCGACGCCGAGGAGAAGCCGGAGCCCAAAGAGAAAAGCTCCGGGGGCCGGAAGTCTCACCGCTACCATCCGTATAAAGAGCGTCACGCTGGCGGAGACAAGAAGGCCTCGCTCAGGAACCGGGTGTTCATTAGCAATATCCCTTATGATATGAAGTGGCAGGCTATTAAAGATCTAATGCGCGAGAAAGGTAACGCACACAGACAGCGCAGCGTCCCCGTCCCGTCCTCTCCCTCTCTCGTATCTGTCATGTAGAACGAGCGTGTTTTCTTCGTCTCCGGACGCTGTTCTGGCCGGTGTGAACATGTTTTTGACTCTAGGCTATTCTGGTATCTGCTGTAGTCTCTCACTAGCTTGATCTCACTGATATTTTGAAGGATTTGTACAGGTGGGTGGTCAAACCTGTGATTTTTCTACATCTTTGCACTAGAGCTGCACGATTAATCGCAATGAAACCGCACGCGATTTGGCAAAGGCTGCGATTATTTTATGCACAGTTTGTCAGTGATCGGTAGTAAATACTCTTCCATCTGAACATCAGCAACACACACACACACACACACACACACCAAATATCTCTCTGAACACCTGAGGGCGTCACACACACACACACACCACATATCTCTCTGAACACCTGAGGGCGTCACACACACACACACACTCACACACCACATATCTCTCTGAACACCTGAGGGCGTCACACACACACACCACATATCTCTCTGAACACCTGAGGGTGTTACACACACACACACACCACATATCTCTCTGAAAACCTGAGGGCGTCACACACACACACACACCACATATCTCTGAAAACCTGAGGGCGTCACACACACACACACACCACATATCTCTCTGAAAACCTGAGGGCGTCACACACACACACACACCACATATCTCTCTGAAAACTTGAGGGCGTCACACACACACACACCACATATCTCTCTGAACACCTGAGGGCGTCACACACACACACCACATATCTCTCTGAACACCTGAGGGTGTTACACACACACACACCACATATCTCTCTGAACACCTGAGGGCGTCACACACACACACCACATATCTCTCTGAAAACCTGAGGGTGTTACACACACACACACCACATATCTCTCTGAACACCTGAGGGCGTCACACACACACACCACATATCTCTCTGAACACCTGAGGGTGTTACACACACACACACCACATATCTCTCTGAACACCTGAGGGTGTTACACACACACACACCACATATCTCTCTGAACACCTGAGGGCGTCACACACACACACACCACATATCTCTCTGAACACCTGAGGGCGTCACACACACACACCACATATCTCTCTGAACACCTGAGGGTGTTACACACACACACCACATATCTCTCTGAACACCTGAGGGTGTTACACACACACACACCACATATCTCTCTGAACACCTGAGGGTGTTACACACACACACACACACCACATATCTCTCTGAACACCTGAGGGTGTTACACACACACACACCACATATCTCTCTGAACACCTGAGGGTGTTACACACACACACACCACATATCTCTCTGAAAACCTGAGGGCGTCACACACACACACACACCACATATCTCTCTGAACACCTGAGGGCGTCACACACACACACACCACATATCTCTCTGAAAACCTGAGGGCGTCACACACACACACACCACATATCTCTCTGAAAACCTGAGGGCGTCACACACACACCACATATCTCTCTGAACACCTGAGGGTGTTACACACACACACACACACACCACATATCTCTCTGAAAACCTGAGGGCGTCACACACACACACACACCACATATCTCTCTGAACACCTGAGGGCGTCACACACACACACACCACATATCTCTCTGAACACCTGAGGGCGTCACACACACACCACATATCTCTCTGAACACCTGAGGGTGTTACACACACACACACACACACCACATATCTCTCTGAAAACCTGAGGGCGTCACACACACACACACCACATGTCTCTCTGAAAACCTGAGGGTGTTACACACACACACACCACATATCTCTCTGAACACCTGAGGGTGTTACACACACACACACCACATATCTCTCTGAACACCTGAGGGTGTTACACACACACACACACACACCACATATCTCTCTGAAAACCTGAGGGCGTCACACACACACACACCACATGTCTCTCTGAAAACCTGAGGGTGTTACACACACACACACCACATATCTCTCTGAACACCTGAGGGTGTTACACACACACACACACACACCACATATCTCTCTGAAAACCTGAGGGCGTCACACACACACACACCACATATCTCTCTGAACACCTGAGGGTGTTACACACACACACACACACACCACATATCTCTCTGAAAACCTGAGGGCGTCACACACACACACACCACATATCTCTCTGAACACCTGAGGGTGTTACACACACACACACACACACCACATATCTCTCTGAAAACCTGAGGGCGTCACACACACACACACCACATGAGTAAATACAATGAGTAAACAAACAAAAGACATGTAGAAAAAACAGTGACAAACTTAAAAGTTAAACAAAAATGTGAAAATGTTTATAGATTGAAACACACTTTGCCGTTTCTTATTTTTTAAACCCAATATTGTGTTTAGGTGTTGTTGAATTTCTGATCTTAAAATTAAAAACAAAGGCTGTTTTCCTCCAAGTTTACATTTATGAATACTAAATTTAGCTAACAGAAGAAGCAGATTAATGTTCCTTATGATAAGATTTGTCATAAGAGAAATAAACAACACATTTTTAAAGCAGAGTCACTCCAGGAAAGCCCTATGAGCATCACACTCTCTGTCTCTGAATAAACAGAAGACTGAGACGCTTTGATTAAACATGAGTAATAAACACACGACTGCCTTATTCTGTGTCAGAAGCTCATCATCTCACAGAAGGAGGAGCTCAGCTGTCCTTATGAAGTGAGTTTGGAGGAAAAGCGTGTTATTAATGTTGTCTTTTGTTGGACAAGAGGTTCATAAATGCGTCTCATGTCTGGAAAGATGTTTGACGCGTGTTGCTTTTTCAAATGCACGTTATAAGCGACTCGAACTCAGTGCTTTCAGAGTGAGCAGCGTTTACTGAGCCGTACGTCTCTGACAAGCTGCGCATTACAAATAATCACAGCCTTGGCCATTTCAAAATCAAGATAAGCCAAATCGTTTTAAAGGAGTAGTTCACTTTAAAATGGAAGTTAGCCCATGATTTACTCTCCCTCAAGTCATCCTAGGTGTATATGACACTCTTCTTTCAGACAAATACAGTCTGAGTTATATTAAAAAATGTCCTGGCTTTTCCCAGCTTTATTGCAGTGGATCGCAACCAACAGATTGAAGCTCATAAAAGTGCATCTATCCATCATAAACAAACTCCAAACGGGTCCGAGGGGTTAATAAAGGCCTTCTGAAGCAAAACGATGAGTTTGTGTAGGAAAAACACTCATATTTAAAACTTTATAAAGTAAAATAAAATTGGCCGTTTGGCTGGAATTTTATTTTCATGTTAAATGTGAATATTTTTCTTCTACAAACTCATGGCTTTGCTTCAGAAGGCCTTTATTAACCCGACAGCAGTGTGGAGCACTTTATGATGGACAGATGCACTTTTTATAATGTTAAACTTAAATTAATGTTATTTTATCATTTTTTTTATAATGCGCTATATAAATTATGCACTTTTTTGAGCTTCAATCTATTGTTTGCAATCCACTGCCATTATAGACCTTCTGTAGCCCCGGCCCTTCTCAGCGCTGCGCTCGTTGTCTTTTGACTTACGGTCTGTATTTTCACAGTTTATTAATGAACGGCTCGTTTTGAAATCTTCCCGGTCGACTGACAATGAAGTCATCTGCTTTAAACATTACAATCCTCATGATAACTTTCGTTAACTTTACATGAAGTAAATCCACTTCAAGAGCTAATTACTCCTGGACAGCAGTGCCATAGAGATATACAGATGACCGCAAAAACAGAAGTTAAAAGACAATATTCTAAAGATGGCGGCGCCCTCGTTTCTCTGGCACATAAGGGCTATAAAGCTTGAAAGAGCCATGACATATGTTTGTATACGAACTCTGGTTGTATTCGTCTGAAAGAAGAATGTCATACACACTAGGATGGGTTCAGGGCGAGTAAATCATGGGCTAACTCTCATTTTGAAGTGACGTACTCCTCTAAGTGCGATTGAGGTGCGGTTGCTCGCGCTGCTCTACTTTGCACCTGTATATAGTGGAATAAATGCATCGGTTTGAGGCGGCGCTCGTGGAGCGGGCCGCAGGGTTCAGGTGTATGTGTTAGCGTTGCACTCGGGGCGATCCACTGGTGATTTAAATGCCTTGTTCTCTGTGGTATTTTCCCTTTGTATGTCTCATGTAGTTGGTGAGGTTACATACGTGGAACTCTTTAAGGATGGAGAAGGAAAGTCAAGGGTAAGTGTTGGTGAATCTGCGAGGTTAAAATCGCATTCCGGTAGAGCCGATTACACTGTTGTTCCTTTGACCTTTGGGATGGATGGTGTGTTGATGTTACAGTAAAGACTATTATGATGATTATTTTGGAGGTGCTGACCCGTTTGGCTGGGGTCCATCTGTCTCACATCTGATGATTGCTTAGGTGTTTTTTGATTTGGATTTAAGATCATGCCAACTGACCTACGAGAGTCATCTATCTGTCAGGTGTCTTTCCTTAAACCCCTTCATCCATCTGTCCGTTTGATCCGTTCTCTCTCTCTCTCTCCCGTAACAACAAGATCCAGTTTCATTTGCCCCTTTCTGAGTTTATTTGCTTTCATTTGTCCATCTCACTGTAGCCACGTCCCAATGAAATGTAAACGAGCTGATTAAAACGCTCCCGTACTTCATGAGCATGTTGTAATTGATCTTTCTGAAGCACTAATGATAAATGAGTTGAAGTTGTTTGAGTTGATGTTATTCTGATGATGTTCTTTCTCCTCCTCCTCCTCCTCCTCCTCTTCTTCTTCTTGGGACGTGCGTCTGCAGGGCTGTGGGTAAGAACCGCCTCACAACATATGAATTCATTCTGCAAAAACTAAACACAGGGTTCGTACAAGCTGCTTAAAGTGCTTTAATTTGACTTTTTTTAAATGTAAGTCCTGGAAAACCCTTGAAAAAAGACACATTCATGAAAAGGTACTTAAAAAAGTGCTTGAATTATTGAAAATTATTATGAAACAATAATTTCTTTCAAAATTAATGTTGCAGCCTGTCTGATAAAGATATAAAGACATTTCGCATGATTGTGAGTGTGATATTGCTCATAAAAATTTCCAAGTATATGAAACGGCTTTCATTCTTCAGCTCAATCAGAAAAAAATTAATTTGAGTAAGGAAAGCGATATCTTTGTCATAGTATCCTCTCAATGCTTAATGTTGCCACAATCTTTGCATACTTTGCATGTGCTGCACTTTATTTGTAGTATATTAGTATATTTTTATTTATCGGGTTACCTTTTTTAGAATTTGAAAGATAATAAAGATATTGTTTTAAATTAGCGAGATCTCTGATTATAGTGCTTAAAGTCCTTAAGTCCTGGAATTTAATTTTACAGTGTCTGTACGAACCCTGTAAGCATTTTCATTTATACAAATGTTTTATCTGAAGCGACTTGCATTTCATTGCAATTATGCGTCTTTTTTTAATGCATTCCCTTGGAATCAAACCCATAACCTTGGCGTTCATCTACTGTTTGCACTACAGTACTTTATTTAAAGTCCCCCTGTGGTGAAAATCCAGCTTTTAATGTTGTTTGTGTGTCTATGTGGTGTTTTTAATCTGCTTTAAGACAAAGCATGTGTAAGTTCATAAGTCGACAGCATTGCTGAGTATTTCCTCCTTAAAACTGCAGTGAACCAAAGACAGTCTCAAAAACACGCTTTGAAATCGCTGGTGTTTCTGACGTCACAAACTACCTTGTAACCAATCAGATCAACGTGTGATCGTCAACCAGTGGATCGCTGAGCTGAGGGAGTGAGTGGAGGCGGGGCTCATTTGCATATTCATAGACCGTGCATACTAAATGAGGCGAGGGTGTCGAGTTACATTCAAGATGTTTTAAGGAAGAAAAAAATCATTTTGGTGTTCAGATGAGTTTTAAGGGATGCAATTATTAACTACAGGGGGACTTTAACTAAAGTGAATACTTAAATATTTAGATTATACTTAAATTAAGTAATATTTCAATGAATTAAATATGCAATGGAATGTTGCCTTTCTTCAGGTATCTGAGAGCAGCATCAAGTAGGAATTATTATTATTTTAATTTGTTTTCCCAAACATTTATAAAAACTAATCAACTGTGAAATAAAGGTACTTCAATTGTTATTATAATATATATTTTTCACTTACATTGTTCTATAACATAATTAGTACAGATTTAATGTCAGCAGATTTGGCATCACTAGTTCACACAGACACACACACACACACTCTCTCTCTCTTTCACGCACACACACACTAACACGCACTCACTCTCTCTCTCACACACACACACCTGTCCTTACCGCTGCTCGTCTCTTTCAGTGTGGTTGAGTTCAAAGATGAAGAGTTTGTGAAGAAAGCCATTGAAGTCATGAGCAAACACGATCTGAACGGACGGCCGCTGAACATTAAGGAGGTAAATGATCAGATTCCTTCAACCCGCGTGTGTGTGTGCAGATAGTGTGTGACGTGTGTGTGGGTCTGTTTCAGGACCCTGACGGGGATCATGCGCGGCGTGTTCTGCAGAGATCGGGCCGGATGTTCGGAGCGGGACGAGGACAGGACGGTCCCGTAGGTATTAACGTTCCTCCTTCCATCGCCAACAACCCCAACATCCCTCCTGACATCATCAGCGCGCTGCAGGCCGGGCGCCTGGGGAACACCGTGTTTGTGGCCAACGTGAGTCCGTCACTGCGGTTCGAGTATAGAGGGTTTGCACTGACGTCACTTTATTAGCAGCGTAACAGTGGAAATATAACCCATAGCATCTGTGGTGACGTGTAGACAGTGAAGAGAAGCGGGCCCAGGACTGAGCCTTGAGGCACACCGGAGGAGCTTCTGGAGCACAACACATGTTTGAGACTCCTTGTGCATGCACAAATCTCACTGGTTTATTACAATTAAGTGCAAAATGATTGTTTGGGAATGTAAACTGATATAGAGAGTATGCACTGACGCCACTTTCCCGCGGGAACACACTCCCTCAGCCGGACTGAGTGGCAGAAGAGCTGCGGTGTGACTGAGTTTAATAGGAGAAACTGTGAAGAAACGAGTAAAACAAACGATTATAAAGCTCCATATAGTGTTCCTTACAACTAACCAGAGATCCAGTGATCATGGATATTGACCAGGAATCGTGTTTCCTCACATTTATATGAGCCTGATTTCCACACCGGGGAAATACATAAAGCAAATTTGCCCGTGAACGCTTTATATAAATACTAATACATTTGCTTCTCTGTTCTGTAGCTTTCGGCAGTCTGTAAAAATATACCTCAGATTTCTTGTCAAATCTAGTTGTACAGTAAATCTCAAAGCTCTTTACCGTTTTAGATGTGTTTTGTGTGTTTTTCGTGGCATTAATGCTGAAAACAAATTCTGCCACTCAGTGTTTCTGCCACTCAGTCACTCCGGCCAACGGTGACGTCACACGCATATCCTCTATAAATTAGTATTTTTAACGTTTGTTAGTATTTAACTGTGAAATAAAGATACTTAAGCAGTAGGAAATTATTTTTATTAGCTGCGGTTATTTGACTGATTCATAGTCTGTGTGTAACCTTAAGCGCACGCTCCGCTTTAACTCCTGACTCTCACACGTTTGCGTGTGTGTGTGTGTGTTCTCCGCAGCTGGACTTTAAGGTGGGCTGGAAGAAGCTGAAGGAGGTGTTCGGCATGGCCGGGACGGTGAGGAGGGCAGACGTGAAAGAAGATAAAGACGGGAAGAGCCGAGGGATGGGGACGGTGTCCTTCGAGCAGCCGCTGGAGGCCGTTCAAGCCATCTGTATCCTCACCAACACCTGATTCATTACTCGAGATTCATTGCTCTTTGTTTAGGGATGTGCAATATCTGTATCGGCTGATATACACTGCCGTTCAAAAGTTTGGGGTCAGTGAGATTTAATAACAGTAAGAAAGAAAATTTGGATGTATTACTGAATCATACATGTATAACTATAGACTAAATCACGTTTTGAAAGTAATTTGACAAGTCAAATAATGATTATCAATTACATCCAGTAGGTGGCGACAAGCGACTGTTAAAAAATGTCATTTGTTCAAGAGTTTTGTTCAAAAACGCTGATTCATCCAGTAATGAAACAAATTAAGGCTTCAGGAGGGAGTCAAACCCATTCACTCACACATTAAAAAAAAAATGTATATATATATACTAATTCATTTAAATTAATTAGGCTAAAAATGTTAATTAGACTACAGCAGTTAACATTTTGTCAGAAGCTCTAGTAAATGTTATTTTTAGTTGTGTGTCTTCCTTCACTCCCACTCACAGCCATGTTCAACGGGCAGATGCTGTTTGACCGACAGATGCATGTGAAAATGGTGAGACATTGTGTTTGCTCTTGTACAGCTTATGTTTATGAAGCGTAGTAGCACTTCAGCATCCATTCATATGTTTGTTTTACTGTAGGATGATAAATCCCTTCCTCCAGATGACTTCCGGCCAGCGGAGAAAGCGCCACAGTTACCCAGTAAGAGCTTTCTGTGCTTGTTTGAGATCAGGCTGTGTTTTACCTGTGTGTGTATATATGTATATATATATGTGTAAGTGTATGATTATATATGTAATGCGTGTGTGTGTGATGTGTGTTGCAGGAGGTCTGGGCGGCATCGGTATGGGATTGGGTCCCGGCGGGCAGCCAATAAATGCCAACCGTCTCAGTGGAGGGGGCGTGGCCTCCATGGGACCTGGAGGTTTGTGGTCATGTTTTCTTAAATATTTGTGCAGATATTATACAGCATGCTTAATTTGATTTATTTTAATTTTTTGGAGGGTTCGCAAACATTTATTTGCAAATGAATCATTGAATTAATTGGTTTAGATTAGTGCAGGGCAATGATTAATCGCGTCCAAAATTAAAGTTTGTGTTTACATAATATATGTCTGTATAATTTTGTATATATAAATACACACACGCGCATGCATGTATTTAAGAAAAATGTGTTAATGTATAAAAATATGTATATATAATATAAATGTATATACATGCAAATATTTCTTAAATATATACATGCATGTGTGTGTATTTATATATACAAAAGAATTATACACAGCACACACACACATGTTATGTAAACACAAACGTTATGGTTTATTGTTGCCCAGCACTAGTGTCTATAAATGGACTGATTTATTAAATGTTCAGTTCATTCACTGAAATGAATGGGACGAAGACCATGAAATGTGATGTTCATTGGTCACCAGTAAGAATATTGAATGTATCAGCTGCATTATCCAGCGGATGATGGGATTATGGGTAATGAAGGACTGATTGATCCCGTAGGAATGGACGGGCCGGGATGCAGCAGCATGAACCGCATGAGTGGTGAGAGAGACGTCACGTTTATCTGAAGCAGATCGTCTCAGGGATCAGCTGTGAGGGCGCTCACGTGTGTGTGTGTGTGTGTGTGTGTGTGCGCGCAGGGATGAGCGGGGGGTTTTCCGGCATGGACTGCATGGGAGGATTCGGTGCCAGAGACATGGGATCCATGGGCCGAATGGGAGGTAAAACATCAACCCATCTTTCTGTTAGAGCTTCACGATATTGGGAAAAATTGACATTGATACTTAAATATATATTGTGATTTTTAGAAATACAAGAATGTTCAGCTTAGTCTAGGGCTGCACGATTTGGGGAAAATGTCATATTGCGATAATTGAGGTCAATATTGCGATTACGATTGCGATATGCGATATAATAAACAAATGGTTTCATGAGTCAACTTGTTTGGTTCTCAAGGAAAATAAATGCACACACAGATTAGTGATAATCAGCCTAAAGAAAAAAGTTCTTTAGTCAAGAGCAGTGAGTGTTTTTCTCTGTTCCCTTTGTTCTTTGATTAACTTTAGTGACAGATTTTTTTTTTTTATTGCATTTTAACAAGAACAAAACATAATTTACATACAAGAGTACATATAACCATACATGTCAGGGGTAAAGAAAAATAATAATAAAAAATAAAAAAATAGAAAAATAAAAAAATAAAAAAAGAATAACTTTAGCGACATTAGTGGCTACTGTACTGTCCCTTTAAGACCAGCCGCTGTCAGAGACGCGGATCTCACACGCGCCTCATTCTTTCACGAGTCATCACAACTCTTCATGTTCATCATAAGACTACTCTTATGTTATGAAGACGCTCGACAAAAAGACATTTTTGCATAATTGTGTGTGTTATTGTTCGTTCAAGCTCGAAAGAGAACTGTATTCTGTCATGCTGTTTTGTGCGCACGCACGATATTAGCGCGAGTCTTTCTGTCTGTCACAATCAGGACGTTCACAGGCAGCGCGTTCATTTTGGCATACATGTGTGTTGAACGTTCTACCGCGAAAGAGAACTTGATACTGGCGCGCGTCTATCTGTGTGTCAGGAGGACATTCACAGGCAGCTCGTTCTTTTATGTCTTATCGCGCATGAATGGTTTAAAAGCATTTGCATTAATAAGTGCGTTAACAGCGCTAATTTGTTTATTTAATATAAAATCGCAGCATTTTGCGTCATATAATCGCGTAGGCTTGACATCGCGATTGCGATTGCGATACGATTAATCGTGCAGCACTAGCTTAGTCGGTATAGGGGTCTCACACAGAACAAGAAGTTCATAAAGTCATTACTGCTGTGCTGCTTGGAAACGTCTGGGGTTGAAGCTTTATTTCTCGTTCATTTATTCACTGTTTCAAATAAATACCCAGGGTTGAGTTTGTTTTCTTCTGAGATGAACAATACGCAGATCTAGCAGTTTAAGGCCTCTCTGTATGCAGTGACGCTCTCTCTCCACGAAATGCGACATACCTCTAGTTTTGTTTTCTTCCAGTTTCGCTCCGTTTTTCTGCTCTTTTTTTTTTTTAAGTTTTTATTGTAGACGGATACAATTCACATATGTGTTCACATTTGTCACTTTTACAGATTTACAAAAATATTTGTTAAACAGGAATAGCAGAACTCTCCAGTAATAAAGTTCTTCATTATACAAAACACTTAAATGTATCTCTTTAAGTTATCCTCGTTTCAACACAGAAACTATTTACAGAAGAAGGGCGAGGTAGTCGCATCACTCATAATTTAAAAAAGAAAAAACATTGAATCTGTATCAGAAGGTGTTGGTCTGCTCTCTCGAGGGCCGAGTGTGCTCATCGGCGTTGGACTATTCTCCTCTCTCTCTCCCAGCACAAGAGACACAGCTGCTCCTCTGCACTTTAAGATAGTCAATAGTTTCTGTCACAATATCGAGTTCTTCTAAGCTATCTGGGACGCTGAGATGATGAAACTGATCAGGAAGTTTATTAAGGCGAGACACGGCAGGCAAAAACATCGTTTTTTTTTTTTTACTGGTCAAGATTTTTGGATATTTGTCTTCAATAACATGTCTTCTTTCAGACTTGTGGTGAAAAAAAGTCCGAAATACACATTTAGGTCTTTATTTCCCTACATTGTGTCTGTTTGCGTCTGTAGATTTCTCATAAACTCAACAAAAGTTGTCGTTGTAAATCCTTGCTCCGCGATCGCGGTCTGCTCCCTGTCATCACACACACTGCTGGAAAGCTCTCGCTCCTGTACAATGCTGTCGGATCCAAATATGGTCATTTCCTTTTTATCAGCAACCAATCGTGAAAGTAAAAAGGATGAATGCGCAATCTCATTGGCTGATATAAATCTTTAAAGCCCGTTTTCTCAAAATGGCTTTTCTCTCATTCTCCAAGTCCGAAATCTCCACTTCAGTCGCACCGATATACACCAAACTCTCCAGTCTTGTACCTAGTTATATTATGAAGACATTTACAGAGGGATTCGTAAATATATTATTCCTAGCCTGATTTATATAACATTTTATTCCAAAAATCATGGCGAAAATCGTTTTTTTAAGGCTATTGACAGAATATTCTGATTTACAGGATAACAAAAGTAGATATCCATAAATCCCTCTGTCATTTTTTCCCATCTAATATGTGAACACAATGAAAAAAATTTTTTTTTAACCTGGCTTTATCCAATACTCAGATTTTGTTTTTTAAAATATATGCAAATTAGTGCATATTTAATTAGATATTGCCTAATTTGCATATTTAAACATTAAATTACAGAAAACTTGTAATAAATTTTTTTCTCATCTTAATGTAGGTAATCAACTGGGAAGTTTCATGGTGATATCTGCTAGTTACAAATTTTACCCTATTCACCTGTAGTGTCTCGCCTTAATAAAGCAATCTTTAGTGGCAGAAGTGATCGGTCTCACATATTTGAAACACAGTCGGCTTTGCAGCCTTGGCTAAATGAAGTTTACACGAGACTAGATAATGATCTGAGATGTCATCGCTCTAATGCTGAATTTCAACGGCATCAACATTTATTCCGTGTGATAATATTAGATCTAGAGTATGATTACGACAGTGAGCGGGTCCTGACACGTGTTGTCTAACTCCAGTAGAGTTCACAATGTCTTTAAATGCCCAATACGTCTTTTTCATTATCAACATAGATATTAAAATCACCAACAATCATGACTTTATCTGCAGCCAGTACTAACTCTGATAGAAAGTCCGCAAATTCTTCGATAAAGGGAATTATCACTTACGCTACACGTTACGTAAAGCACTAACACTTCAGAAGGATTATGGTAGATGCAATTAATTCGTGATTAATCGATTTGACAGCATATATATATATATATATACAAAAAATCTAGTTTCTGATACCAGTTCAAATGTTAGACCATCAAGCTTCAGAGTGAATTCGGCTCCTTGTATGCGAGCAGCTCGTGGTCCGGTGAAGCACTGCATCATGGGATATGGGATGCACGCGTGTGGATTGTCTATATTTGCTGTCGGTCTCATGCTTGAGTTTGTGTGCAGAAATGTACCGTTCTGGAATGTCGGGGATGGACAGAGACTTCGGCAGAAGTGACCTGGGAATGAGCGTCCAGTTCGGAGACTCGTTTGGAGGTGTGTGTGTGTGTGTGTGTGTGTGTGTGTGTGTGTGTGTGTTCACACTTGAGCTGATGGTGACTGACGTCTGTTCTCTTCCCCATCAGCTGGAGGATATGCAGGAATGGGGAATTCTGGGATTGGACCCATTGGCTCTGGATTAGGTCACTCATCTCACACACATTGAAATGATATTCATATAGTAATAGTTGATCGTGATTGACACAAACCAAATTTCTGCCATAAAAGTTTTCCATACGACTCGTCTGAGAAACAGGACAGTCATTATTCACTGGACAATCGTTAGTGATGTCGGTGACATTTTACAGGAAGGTTTCATTTGAAGTTAATTGCATAAGTCAACATTTACAATGAAAAACACTTCTACAGCATTTAGTTATTAATTATTAAAATCTAATATTATTTAATGGACCTGAGCTGAGATGCAACAGTGAATAGTTGTATTTTTGATCTAATATCTATCATTAACACTCATTCATAAATACTGTAACAAATGTGTTATCAAGTAATATTAATGCGTTGACCTTACTGTAAAGTGTTACCATGACAACTGATCTAATACAGTGTCTTCTGTCACACTCGTGTACGATTATTAGTTGCGTTTTATTACTTGCTCTTTAACCAATACTGTGTGTGTGTTTCAGGTGGAGGAGGAGGAATGCTTAATATGGGAATGGACCGCATGAATTCTGGCTTTGACCGAATGGCGGGAAACATGGATATGGGGCGTGGCTTCGGCCAGTACGGTGGTCACATGGGTGGAATGAGTGACAGGGGGGCGGGGTCTAAGGCCGGATGCCAGATCTTTGTGAGAAACGTACGTATGAAGATGATTGTGTGTGTGTGTGTGTGTGTCACTGACGTGTGTTTGATGGGTATCGTGTTTCTGTGTGTGTGTGTGTGTGTCACTGACGTGTGTTTGATGTGAATCGTGTTTCTGTGTGTGTGTGTGTGTGTGTGTGTGTGTGTGTGTCACTGACGTGTGTTTGATGGGTATCGTGTTTCTGTGTGTGTGTGTGTCACTGACGTGTGTTTGATGGGTATCGTGTTTCTGTGTGTGTGTGTGTGTGTGTGTCACTGACGTGTGTTTGATGGGTATCGTGTTTCTGTGTGTGTGTGTGTGTCACTGACGTGTGTTTGATGGGTATCGTGTTTCTGTGTGTGTGTGTGTGTGTGTGTGTGTGTCACTGACGTGTGTTTGATGGGTATCGTGTTTCTGTGTGTGTGTGTCACTGACGTGTGTTTGATGGGTATCGTGTGTGTGTCACTGACGTGTGTTTGATGGGTATCGTGTGTGTGTCACTGACGTGTGTTTGATGTGAATCGTGTGTGTGTGTGTCACTGACGTGTGTTTGATGGGTATCGTGTGTGTGTGTGTGTCACTGATGTGTGTTTGATGTGAATCGTGTGTGTCCGCAGCTCTCGTATGATCTGTCCTGGCAGAAGCTCAAGGAGAAGTTCAGTCACTGCGGTACGTGATGCAAATCTCCTCTCTCTTTCTGGTTTTAAATTGAATGTTAATTAGGTTTAAGAGAAAATAACACTTCAAATATTTACACACACATGCATAACACGTGTTTAACTAAACTTATTAGGGGGTAAAAGCAGAAATGTTACAGTGATGTTAAACAGCCGCTCACACAGGAGAGAGCTTGAGAACAACACATACTAAAATCAGAATGATGATCAGAATAACTAATAGATAAATAAAAAATATACACGTGTAGTATTTTCATTATTATTATTATTTTTCACAATTTTTGTATGTGCTTTCATATAATAAAAATGTAAATAAAGTAATAATTCCCATAAATATATAATTTATTAAACTTATTATAATTGTATATAATTTATTTATTTGTATCATTATATATATAATTTACATTAATTTTACACAATTTTTGTATGCGCTTTCATATAATAAAATGTAAATAAATAACTCTCATAAATATATAATAAAATTAGAATAAATCAATGTAATAAATTGATTATTTGTATCATTATTTTTTGTGTGTATGTATATAAATGTCATTTCTGATCCAGCATTTAGTTTAAGTTCCTCCAAACCCCTGTAACGGGCGCTGTGGTCTCCTTCAGGTCAGGTGATGTACGCTGAGATAAAGATGGAGAACGGTAAATCTAAAGGCTGTGGGACGGTGCGCTTCGACTGTCCCGAGAGCGCAGAGAAAGCCTGTCGAGTGATGAACGGGACCAAGATCAACGGGCGAGAGGTGGATGTCCGCCTGGACCGGAACGCTTGAGCCGCTCGCCGCCGCCGCCGCCTCTGTTTTGTTTTAAAAACATCACGTCATATCTGAACAATCTCGCCAGCCGCGCACCCTTTTACTGTGCAGTGACCGCCTCCTCATTTCTATTTCTTTTTATTTTGTAAACATTTGTAAGGCGTTTGTCTCTAAATTTTAAAAAAATAAAAAGCCGGCTGTTGTAAGTTGTGTCTGGCTGTGAGTTTGTGAAGAACACGTCCAGAATCCACAAAACATTCCTAACTTTTCAATCCTCTGTATTCCTTAAAGCACTTTTTTAGGAATGTTCTTAAGAATTCACATTTTTCACAAAAAAAATATATTCGCAACAATTTAATGTTAGACTGTCTTTCAGGTCTTAAAAATGAAGAATTTTTTTAATTTTCATGAAAATCTTTCATGTTGTTTCTAACTGTAACCTGTTGAAGATCCATCAGTGAAACTCATGCGAACAAGAAATAAAAATAAGAAATGCCAACGGTTGTTTTAAAATTAAAATTGACCTGAAAAAAAAAAAAAAAAGGTTTATGCATGATGGTAGTATTTCTTTATTTTTATTGTAATGCAGTGTTCCAGTAATGCGAATCCCAGGCATGCGGACGAATGATCTGAGGTAGATGAAGAATATCAGCTGAGGAAATAAACCAGGTGCAATCAACAATCTTTGGCATTAAGATTATTAAACTACATTTCAACAAAGTGATTTTCCTATTCATAAAAGTCTTATTGCAATGGTAAAAAATATCACCATTTATCATCATACAGTCATTATACAGTAATTATACAGCCGTATCATTTCAATAAAAAATAGCTGATTTTTTTAATGTGACTTTTTAACATGATTGGAATTACTGTGTATAAAGTAAAATGTGAAAGTCCGTTTTAAAGAGTGTTTGAACAAGTTTTATGTGTATATAAAAATGTTACTGTACAGTGAGATCAAAAGCATCACCTGTTACAGAATCACTTTTTTTAATGGACCATCGTTTGAATTTATTCCTTCTAAATAAATAAACTAATGGGGAAAAAAACATAAATAAAAGGTTTTTTTTTTATTTATTTTTTTATTGTTCATACACTGCAAAAAACGAATAATAATAATTCACAGTATTTTTGTCTTGTTTTCCAGCACAAATGTGACCCTGGATCACACAACCAGTCTCGAGTCACACGGGTTTATCTGTGCCAATAGCCAACAATACATTGTATGGGTCAAAATTATCCATTTTTCTTTTATGCCAAAAATCATGAGGATATTAAGATCATGTTCCATGAAGATATTTAATAAATGTCCTACCGTAAATATATAAAACATGTATTTCTGTGAGTGAATGCTGCACAATCGTGAGCATAAATGCACAACTTTAAAGGAGATTTTCTCAATGTTTTTGATTGTTTTGCACCCTCAGATTCCAGATTTACAATACGGTAGTTGTATCTCGACCAAATATTGTCCTAACAAACTATACATCAATGGAAATCTTATTTATTCAGATTATGTTAACATATATATTTCACAAATATCTTAAGTCAAGAAACATTTATTGGAGAGGCAAAATGACAAGATCAATTTAGGTCAAGAAAAATCAGTTAAAATGATTGAGTTTAAAAGAAGAGCTAATATCTTACAATGGAGTCAGAAATATAATCTTGTTTCTCTTTGAATTAAGATTATTATATTTCTGACTCCATTGGCAGATATTAGCTCTTCTTTTACACACAAACTCACTTCATTTTTTCAGTAAATATCTTCACTCATTCTGCTTCTCTAGTAAATCTACCTTTATGTAAGAATGTTTAGATATGTGTGCTGGAAAACAAGACAAACATCAGAAAACGTCATTTTTTGCAGTGTAAACACAGCCAGTGTCACATGACCATCGACTCGCCTGAGGATTAAACCCGATCGCGTGGCGTTGGATCGGAGCGTCAGTCACTGCAGGTTCGGATCGGGTTGTTCCCGATGATCCCGAGCTCGTATAAGATCGAGAGCGTGGCGAAGAGAATGTAGCACACCAGAGACACCAGACCCAGTTTCCAGTCCAACTTCCATCCGTTGATGTGAACGGCGGAGAAGAGGAAGACGATGGAGAGCAGGAGCGTGCACGACATGAAGAGCAAGCCCGAGCTGTTGACCTCCACTGGAGAAGCCGTGTCCACAAACACCGTCTGGATGAACCAGGGCAGGCCGAGACACAACATGTCGAAGACGTTTGAGCCCACGATGTTGGACATGGCCATGTCAGCTTTACCTGCGACACACACGTCACGAGTCGGCTTTATTTACAACAGGAAAATAATGCAACAGTTTGTTTCTAATAGAAAATAGCGTCACAGTCCAGCTTAAGTCAGTTCAGTGATGGTAAATTTTAGTTGTAAAAAAAAAATTAGCTCATATAATATATATTAATAACATAATCATTTAATATATATATATATATATATATATATATATATACAGACCCTTTCCAAAAAAATAGAATATCATGGAAAAGTTTATTTATTTACATAATTCCATTCAAAACGTTAAACTTCCATAGATTATAGATTCAGGGCCCACACCTTAAACGATTTCAAGTGTTGTTTATTTGTACATAATTTGGGCTTCCAGCTCATAAAACCCACGAAAACAAGATTTAAAAAAAATTAGAATATTACATGAAATCACACAGTAATTACACAGTGATACCATGGTCATTGAACCAGGTTTTGGTTATTTTGGCAGTGTGGGCCGGTGCAAATCCTGCTGGAGAATGAAGTCAGCATCTCCATAAAGCTTGTCTGCTGAAGGAAGCATGAAGTGCTCTGGACATGTCCTGGTAGACGGCTGCGTTGACTCTGGATTTAATAAAGCACAGTGGACCAAAGTCCTCAAATTTTGCATCTCATTTGGAAACCAAGGTCCCAGAGTCTGGAGGAAGAATGGAGAGGCACACAATCCAAGATGCTTGAAGTCCAGTGTGAAGTTTCCACAGTCTGTGTTGGTTTGGGGAGCCATGTCATCGGCTGGTGTTGGTCCACTGTGCTGTCCACTCAACGCAGCCGTCCACCAGGACATGTCCAGAGCACTTCATGCTTCCTTCAGCAGACAAGCTTTATGGAGATGCTGACTTCATTTTCCAATTTGGACTCATTTGGACTTGTGCATGCTCTTTGAGACAGTGACCATAGACCTGCATTATATGACTGTCAGACAAGAACGGTTTGACCTAAAAATATCAAAATTGAAACTACTGCAGAAACAAAGACACCTACATCTTGGATGCCCTTGAGGTAAGATAAAACATACCAAAATTTAATTTCAAAGTGAACTATCCCTTTAATAAGGAAACTGAACTCTGTCTATCATGCAGCGTCACGCTTTGTGTGTGGTGCAGATTCACGTACTCATCGCTGTATATTATATGAATCAGTGGCATGGACATCTTTACATCATAGAAGGACAGTAAGTGCACATGTATATGTTCATTGCTAAAGCACTTTTAGGTAAATTGCCGTCATATATCTCAGATCTCTTAACTTTTTATACAAATAGTTATTGTATTAGATCTCTATCACACATCCGGTTAAAAGTTATGAAGGCATCCTCAGAATTTGGCAAACATGCTTTTTCTTTTCATGCTCCCCGGGCCTGGAACCATCTGAAAAATTTACTTAAATTAGAGATATTGCCACCTTTAAGTACTCTTAAATGTCTTTTGCAAAATGTTTTAAAGTGCTTTTCTTGATTTTATTTTTTGTTTTGTATTGTTTTTATGGTTTTATGAAACTCTGTGCTGCCGTCTTGATCAGGTGTCTCTGGAAGAAGAGATATCTCAGTGGGATTTACCTGGTTAAATAAAGGATAAATAAATAAACTTGGTCACATGATGTTTGTATGCTTGAGGACAGGTTCTTTACCTTCGCGAGCCACCATCACACTGGCCACGGTGTCGGGAATGCTGGTTCCTGCTGCCAGGAGCGTCATTCCCATGACTGTATCCGGGATTCCCAGCGTCTCACCTGAACAAAACAACAGGGCAGCACTTTACACTCTTAGAAAAAATTAACATGAAACATGAAGAACCCTTTAAGGTTCTACATGTGAAGCGCCTGACAAAACCCTTTAAGGTTCTACATATGAAGCGTCTGACAAAACCCTTTAATGTTCTACATATGAAGCGCCTGACGAAACCCTTTAAGGTTCTGCATATGAAGCGCCTGACGTAACCCTTTAAGGTTCTATATGTGAAGCGCCTGATGAAACCCTTTAAGGTTCTGCATATGAAGCGCCTTACGAAACCCTTTAAGGTTCTACATATGAAGCGCCTGACGGAACCCTGTAAGGTTCTGCATATGAAGCGCCTGACGAAACCCTTTAAGGTTCTACATATGAAGCGCCTGACGGAACCCTGTAAGGTTCTGCATATGAAGCGCCTGACGAAACCCTTTAAGGTTCTACATATGAAGCGCCTGATGGAACCCTTTAAGGTTCTACATATGAAGCACCTGACGGAACCCTTTATGGTTCTACATATGAAACGCCTGACGGAACCCTTTAAGGTTCTACATATGAAGCACATGATGGAACCCTTTAATGTTCTACATATGAAGCGCCTGATGAAACCCTTTAAGGTTCTACATATGAAGCGCATGATGAAACCCTTTAAGGTTCTACATATGAAGCGCATGATGAAACCCTTTAAGGTTCTACATATGAAGCGCATGATGAAACCCTTTAATGTTCAACATATGAAGCGCCTGATGAAACCCTTTAAAGTTCTACATATGAAGCGCCTGATGAAACCCTTTAAGGTTCTACATATGAAGCGCCTGACGGAACCCTTTAAGGTTCTACATATGAAGCACATGACGGAACCCTTTATGGTTCTACATATGAAACGCCTGACGGAACCCTTTAAGGTTCTACATATGAAGCACATGATGGAACCCTTTAAGGTTCTACATATGAAGCGCCTGATGAAACCCTTTAAGGTTCTACATATGAAGCGCATGATGAAACCCTTTAAGGTTCTACATATGAAGCGCATGATGAAACCCTTTAATGTTCAACATATGAAGCGCCTGATGAAACCCTTTAAAGTTCTACATATGAAGCGCCTGACGAAACCCTTTAAGGTTCTACATATGAAGCGCCTGACGGAACCCTTTAAGGTTCTACATATGAAGCACATGACGGAACCCTTTAAGGTTCTACATATGAAGCACATGACTGAACCCTTTAAGGTTCTACATATGAAACGCCTGACAGAACCCTTTAAGGTTCTACATATGAAGCACATGATGGAACCCTTTAAAGTTCTACATATGAAGCACATGATGGAACCCTTTAATGTTCTACATATGAAGCGCCTGATGGAACCCTTTAAGGTTCTACATATGAAGCACATGATGAAACCCTTTAAAGTTCTACATATGAAGCGCCTGATGAAACCCTTTAAGGTTCTACATATGAAGCGCCTGACGGAACCCTTTAAGGTTCTACATATGAAGCACATGACGGAACCCTTTATGGTTCTACATATGAAACGCCTGACGGAACCCTTTAAGGTTCTACATATGAAGCACATGATGGAACCCTTTAAGGTTCTACATATGAAGCGCCTGATGAAACCCTTTAAGGTTCTACATATGAAGCGCATGATGAAACCCTTTAAGGTTCTACATATGAAGCGCATGATGAAACCCTTTAATGTTCAACATATGAAGCGCCTGATGAAACCCTTTAAAGTTCTACATATGAAGCGCCTGACGAAACCCTTTAAGGTTCTACATATGAAGCGCCTGACGGAACCCTTTAAGGTTCTACATATGAAGCACATGACGGAACCCTTTAAGGTTCTACATATGAAGCACATGACTGAACCCTTTAAGGTTCTACATATGAAACGCCTGACGGAACCCTTTAAGGTTCTACATATGAAGCACATGATGGAACCCTTTAATGTTCTACATATGAAGCGCCTGATGAAACCCTTTAAGGTTCTACATATGAAGCGCATGATGAAACCCTTTAAGGTTCTACATATGAAGCGCATGATGAAACCCTTTAATGTTCAACATATGAAGCGTCTGATGAAACCCTTTAAAGTTCTACATATGAAGCGCCTGATGAAACCCTTTAAGGTTCTACATATGAAGCGCCTGACGGAACCCTTTAAGGTTCTACATATGAAGCACATGACTGAACCCTTTAAGGTTCTACATATGAAACGCCTGACGGAACCCTTTAAAGTTCTACATATGAAGCACATGATGGAACCCTTTAATGTTCTACATATGAAGCGCCTGACGGAACCCTTTATGGTTCTACATATGAAACGCCTGACGGAACCCTTTAAGGTTCTACATATGAAGCACATGATGGAACCCTTTAAGGTTCTACATATGAAGCGCCTGACGGAACCCTTTAAGGTTCTACATATGAAGCGCCTGATGAAACCCTTTAAGGTTCTACATATGAAGCGCATGATGAAACCCTTTAAGGTTCTACATATGAAGCGCATGATGAAACCCTTTAATGTTCTACATATGAAGCGCCTGATGAAACCCTTTAAGGTTCTACATATGAAGCGCCTGACGAAACCCTTTAAGGTTCTACATATGAAGCGCATGATGAAACCCTTTAATGTTCTACATATGAAGCGCCTGATGAAACCCTTTAAGGTTCTACATATGAAGCGCCTGACGGAACCCTTTAAGGTTCTACATATGAAGCACATGACGGAACCCTTTAAGGTTCTACATATGAAGCACATGACTGAACCCTTTAAGGTTCTACATATGAAACGCCTGATGGAACCCTTTAAGGTTCTACATATGAAGCACATGATGGAACCCTTTAATGTTCTACATATGAAGCGCCTGATGGAACCCTTTAAGGTTCTACATATGAAGCGCCTGACGGAACCCTTTATGGTTCTACATATGAAGCACATGATGGAACCCTTTAATGTTCTACATATGAAGCACCTGATGGAACCCTTTAAGGTTCTACATATGAAGCGCCTGACGGAACCCTTTAAGGTTCTACATATGAAGCACATGATGGAACCCTTTAAGGTTCTACATATGAAGTATACAACACAATGTTTCTTGACAGTTTGAATGTTATTTTCAGATTTTCTTACACATTATACCATTACTGTATAAGTTTGTGAAATATAAGCTAATTATTAAACAAAATACTTGTTTCCAAAATAAAAATGAACAATTTCAAAATATATTTATTTAAAAAATATATTATGATTTTTTTAATTATGATGTTTTCTTGGGGTTTCACCATTTGACAACTAATAAATGATCAGAAACAAATTTTCTGGTGTTTTAATATTGGACCAGAGTCCTTTGTGATGTTATTTCCCGGCACCCAACACCTCAAAAATCTGAAGCAGTGCAACTGTTTTCAACACTGATAATAATCATAAATGTTTCCTGATCATCAGATCATCATATTAGAGTGATTTCTGAAGGATCATGTGACACTGAAGACTGGAGTAATGATGCTGAACATTCAGCTTTGATAACAGGAATAAATTACACTTTACTATATATTCACATAGAAAACAGATGATTTACATTATAATAATATGTCACATTTTTAGTGCATGTTTGATCAAATAAATGCAGCCTTGGTGGGCAGAAGAGACTTTTTCAAAAACTTTTGACTGGTAGTGTAAATATAAAGCAAAAGATTGATTTAAAAAATGTTCATTTACACTTGATTTGAAGGTGTCATTGTTACAGTGTAATTATATATTTAAGTGCTGAGTAATATTAATTAACCACATGTACTTACTATAGGGTTAGGGTAGGATTAGGGTTTGGTTGAGGGTTAGTTGCATGTAATTATGCATATTTTACTGTTATTACTATGGTAAGTACATGTACAACAAGGAAACTGTAAAATAAAGTGTTACCAAATGTTCAGTGAATTTTGGGGGAAAAGAATAGTTTTTCTGCTGAGCATGTGACCGCATCGCTGAGCTCAAAAGTTCAAAACTCGCAGCTCTTTCTCCAGTACCTGCTCTTTAGCGTCGGCTCTAAAGCTCATGTGAAGCTGTGTGACCGTGTGCAGGATAATAATCCTATTATATGTGGCTGCATCACATGGTTTCTCACGGGCCCCGTGGGGTTCAGAGAACGTAGGGGCCGACAGCATCATAATCCTTCAGGATACAGCGCTGGCATTTCAGGAATGGACTCAGGGAACATGTGACCCGTCTGTGTGTGACCCACTCAGACCCTGAACGTCTGCAGTGTGTCTAGATGACGACTGAGGCTGGGAACACACGCAGTGATGCTGGATCAATGAGAAATACATCAGAACTGAGACATCAGAAAGAACGAGACAAGACACTGATAAGAGCCGTGCATCTGCAAAATCCACAACACGGCATTGAAATGTTTCAGAAACATGACTAACATCCGGAATAATAATAATAATACTACATGTGATAGAGAGAGGTGGTCTCTGAAATTTATGTAAATTTCATACATTCAAGTGAGTATGAAAGACTCACAAAAAGTATCTTTTGAGAATTGTTCATTCTTGCTTGGAACAAATCTCTTATTTGAACTAAACCGGCAATATTTAAATCTCTTAATTGTCTTGATCTCTCAGTAGTTTTTGAGTCACTGCTACACTGATATTGTTCTAGACCAGGGATTCCCAAAGTGTGGTGCGCGCACCCCCAGGGGTACGCGAGCTACCACCAGGGGGTGCGCGAGAGGAAAAATATAATGGCGGTCTGTTTTTTTAAGTGGGATTTTTCCACACAATAATAATAAAACATGAACAGTAAACATTTCCTTTGTAAATTCCTTTTCCTTTTATTTAAAATTTAAAAAAAAAAACTATAATTTATTAGTTTTTGATAAAACAAATACATATGAAATGCACAACGACACGCCTAAAGTCGCTCACGCACTCATATGAGACGCGCGCGCGCACACACAAACTCTCCCTTTTACTGTCTATGAACTCTCCACGCACATACAAATATGAAACGCGAGCACACACACAAACTCGAGTCGCGCACATACACATACTCAATGTGACGCGAGCACACACACACAATACCCTAAAGATGTGGAAAAGTCGATCAAAAGTGTGGCTACATTTCTCCAGGCTCGATGCCAACAGCGCGCGATGCAGTATTTGCGGTAAAATAATTGTTGCAAAGACCGGTACCACGACAGATATGATGAAGCCCTTGACAGTGCACGGAGTAAACATAATAGCAGAAAGATGCTCCGTCTTCGACTGGTAAATGAAGAGATACCTTGATCACTCTGATATTGCAATAATGACCAACTAAATGTACACTGCCGTTCAAAAATGTGTTGGTAAGTCCGAATTTTTTTTCAGTAAGGATGCATTAAAGTGATCAAAAGTGACCTTAAAACATGTCACATGTGTAATGTTACAAAATATTTCGTTTTTAAATAAAACTAAATTACGCGGCTGAAAATAACCGTGCTCTTCCGACTCGTCCTCTTAAAAGTGGAAGCTTGTGCACGCTTTGTTGCATTATATTGAAACTTTGTTGATGTTGTTATTGTCATGCGTGTTCTGGTTATTTGCGCATGATTAAACATGAGTCTTTATATGGCGATAAAACAAAGCTTTGTTGCATTATTTTTTTTAAGTGGGGATTGGGGGTGCGCCAACCCGGTTGGGACATAGAAGGGGGTGCGCAGGAAAAAAAGTTTGGGAACCGCTGTTCTAGACAACACTATAAATACTAGGGCTGGGTATTATTGACACAAATTACACAATTCGATTCGATTTCGATTCACAAGCTTGCAATTTGATTCAATTCGATTCAATATTGATTATTTTGGATATCAGGTACAATACATGGCAAATTTCAAATCTCTTAACAAATCTCTTCACTAATGCTGTGAACTATGGGAGTCAGTTGTAGCCTATAGGCTTCATTAGCCGACTATAATATTGAAGGTAAAAATTAACTGATTTGTTTTCAAACACTTAAATTACACTTTTATTTATTTTTATAATAATAACGTTATATGAAATGTAAATATTTAAATGGTGGCTGTCATAAAAACTTGCCAGATTTATTCAAACATGCATTAAAAATTGAAGAACATTAAAAGTATAATGAATATGTAATATGTAATTTAGCAGAATGCTCCTCTCTAGAGTTAATATTTCTCTCTGACTGACGAGTTTATGATCACTGGATGTGGTTTTTCTGAGGTAAATGTGACGTCACATGACATTGTTTACAAGCTGATTTACTGACGTCTTTCCACGGTTGAAACACTAATTGAGCGACTCCATGTCACATGATACGGACTTCGATAAGTTATGCTCTATCTTTTAACACACTTTCAGAAGCTCATTCATGTTTATCTCGCGCTGTAACTGGTGTTATTAAGGCGGAGGAGAAGATCATGTGCTTCTCTCGAGCTGAGCCGGAGCGATCTCACGCCACAGCGACAGAACGCTATTTATGTTTTTGAATTTCGTAAGAAAATGGACGTAATTTGAAATCTGATACTTTGTTTCATATCATTAATAACAAAGCACAAAGATTATTGTGATGTATTGGATGGGATGTGTGCTACAATGTTCCATTCATTCATCAGCTGAAAACAGGACGACTAATCGATTATTGGGATTTAAGAATCGATATCTGTTAGTAAAAATGAGAATCGATTAAAATCGAGAAATCGATATTTTTTACCCAGCCCTAATAAATACAATATATCTAGATCTAAATCCAGAGGAGCACTCGTATCATGGTTGTATATCATATCGGGCAGCTCTGAAACACATTCTCTGAGGGTACGTTTACATGACAACGATGCGCTTAAAACTGAGAAGTTTTTCCTTTGAGTTCGAGTAGACGACACCATTGTCAAAACGATCCCCATTCACACGGATCCGCAAAAACGACTAATAACGCTGTATTCTGCTGCCAGGCCAGTAGATGGCGATGAAACACTATAGACTGAACACGCAATACGCATGTGCATGACGTCATCGTCCTCAGAGATTCACGTTTTTGTTGTTTACACAGAGACCGCTTTCAAAAGTTTGCATTTTCAGGCTCTCAAAACGCCGCTGTCGTGTAAACGAACGGCCAAAACGCATAAAAAGTTTTACGTTTTTAGTTGAAAACGGTGTCGTGTAAACAGCCCCTGACTTTCCCTAAGATGCTTTGAAAACGTGTGTATTGCGAAAAGAGCTACGCAAATAAATTCGCCTTAACTTGTCGACCCTGTAGCTCATCTGGCTGATCATGACGCTTGCAATGCAAAGGTTGTGGGTTTGATTCCCAGAACACACACACACACACACACACCATTAATGCACTGCAGGTCCACCAGATGAACAAATGCTTCCACAGAATAAAAGCAAACTAAAGCTCTCTTACCCACGACAGTGACCATCCACACCAGGACGTATGTGAAGGCGGAGATCCACACGGCAGACATCAGGAACGTGATCATGTACCATTTCTTCCAGAAGCGCCTCCTGCAGTCGGGAATGGTCAGGAACAACAACACGATGACCGGCAGAGACAAAACCCAGAGGATCCGCTTCAGGTCATGTTCGGGCATCGTGAACACACTCTTCTGCTCTGAGAGAGAAACGTGCAAACGTGAGGCTGCCACAAGGTTCTTTTGAAACCCCAAAAAATGTATGCCATCGTTCCCTTTTGAAACCTTTGTTTTTAAGAGTGGTCCCCAAAAGTATAACAAACAGAAACAGATGCAACACAACAGCAGGTTTGTGACCTCATCACGTACCTTGTCCGATCTCGTTGAGGCCGTGCAGGCTGAGCGAGAGCTGGGAATACCCGGAGTCGTCCTGGAAGATGCCGCTGTCGGCTCGGGAGCGCCGGTGAACTCGCAGACTGCCGTCGCTCCATCCCACCAGCGGCGTCTCCTCGCCGGAGGCGGAGCTCTTGCTCACACACACACAGCACGGGCTGAAGCGCTGCATCACGTACTCGCTGATCCTCAGGTCGAAGCACAGCACCAGCACATACACCCCGTACACCAGCAGGAGACACGCGCCGTCATACCTGAACACACATCCGAGTTTGCATATGAATGTGTGTTAGCAGTGTGTGGACACAACCACAGTCCAATGACAAAAAAATGACTTCTTTTTTTTTCATCCTCAAAAAGACTTAACACTCAATAATCAAGCCGTTTGGATTTTCTGAGCAATATGATGTCATATTGCTCATGCTCCGCCCATGACCACTGATGGACTGTCCCATATTAGCATATTTCCCGTATTAGCATATTTCCGCTAGTTGCTCATTATCATTTAAAGAGACATGCACTGAAACGGGTCGCTGTGGACAGAGCTGTTCTTGAGGAGGTGAAAGGGTGTTTTACACAAACACTGAGGAATTTTAACCAAAGTATGTAACAAACTTTACATGACGACCCTAAAGAATCACACCAACTTGTGGAAATGGGCATCAGATGACCCCGTTAAGGTCCTTGCACATTGAGTCTAGTTCGAAACTTTCGGACGTTCAAAAATAAATACGACCACGTTGTGTCAATCACATTTAAAATGTTTAGATTTATGGCTTTGATTTTCTCACAGTTTTAGAGTAAAACAAATTTTTCATAAAAATAAACGTAAAATTCTGTAACTTTTTTTAAGTTCACATTTTAAAACTTTTTTCACTTCAGCAATAATCTGCCAAGTGTCGTCTTTGAAAAGAGATCAAACTTCAGTCAGTGAGCATTTAAGATTTACGACTGGAAATTCAAGCTGGAAATTTATTTGTCAGGTCTATGCTCAAAAAGTAAATAAATGGATTATAAATACAGCGTAAATATAATTTAAAGGAACACGGCGACTTTTAGGGACTTTATCTTATTCCCCGTATCCCCCAGAGTTAGATAAGTCCACACACACCCTTCTCATCTCCGTGCCGTAACTCTGACGCACACACCGCTAGCCTAGCTTAGCACAAACACTGGAGGTAAATGGCTCCAGCTAGCACACTGCTCCCAATAAGAGACAAAATAACACCAACATTTTTCTATTTACATGTTGTGATTTGTGTAGTCACAGCGTGTACAAATAACAAGGTCACATGAGACACAGCCGTCTTCTACACAACATGTAAATAGGAAAATCTTGGTGTTATTTTGTCTCTTATTGGGAGCAGTATGCTAGCTGGAGCCATTTACCTCCAGTGTTTGTGCTAAGCTAGGCTAGCGGTGTGTGCGTCAGACAGAGTTACGGCACGCACGGAGATGAGAAGGGTGTGTGTGGACTTATCTAACTCTGGGGGATACGGGGAATAAGCTGAAGTCAAAAAGTCAGCGTGTTCCTTTTATACCATAAAATACCCCAAAAATACAAGATAGTTAATAAAAAACATTATCAAACTAAAGTATAATACATTAATTTAATTGAAAATTTTTGACCAACATGCGAAGACGAGCACCAGAGGGTTTAGAGTGTAGTCACCAAAATTATAATAAACGGATGCAACAGAAAAGTTGTGTCAATCTGCCTCCGAAACTTTCGTCCGTCATAAACAAATTCGGATCATGTTCGATTTTCGGTGTTTTTCGCATCCGTAGCTCAAGCATTTTGAGAGGAGTTTTGACAATTCAGAGCCATCGAATCACGAATACAAAAAAACGCAGGCAAACATTTCGAACTCCGTGTGCGAGCGCCTTCAGTGTCGGCTAACCAGTGCGTCGAGGCTTAAAGACACGTGTTTTTGATAAATGATCAAACCGAACGTTCCCTTCACCGAGAAACATTTTGAAAAACTGGATGTGTTGAACAGTCAGAAATAACTTTTTAATACCTTAAAGGATTAGTTCACTTCAGAATCAAAATTTCCTGATTATTTACTCTCCCCCTCGTCATCCAAGATGTTCATGTTGTTTCTTTCTTCAGTGGAAAAGAAATGAAGGTTTCTGAGGAAAACACTCCAGGATGTTCCTCCATATAGTGTCTTCAATGGGGTCCAACGGGTCGAAGGTCCAGATGTGAGTTTCAGTGCAGCTTCAAAGTCTCGACTCGATCCAGCCGAGGAATAAGAGTCTCATCTAGACACACCAGCGGACATTTTACAACTAAATACACATTTATATACTTTATAACCACAGATGCTGGTCTTGCTCTCGCTGTGATGCACCACACATTACGTCATCAGGGTGAAAGGTCAAGCGTGTTCCAGTTTATAAATGTAGAGTAGAGCGAAAAACTCAATCTCATTTCCTCCTCCAACTTCAAAATTGTCCGACATCATTGTTTTACCTTTCGTTTATTTGTTTTTTTGTGAATGGCGTTTGATTTAGTCTTTGCAGGTTCTCTTAGTAAACACTGGGTCGGTTCTTACGCCTACGTCCCGCTTGACCTTTCACCCTGATGACGTAATGTGTGTCGCATCACAGCGAGTGCAAGACCAGCATCTGTGGTTATAAAGTATATAAATGTTTATTTAGTTGTAAAATGTCCGCTGGTGTGTCTAGATGAGACTCTTATTCCTCGGCTGGATCGAGTCGAGACTTTGAAGCTGCACTGAAACTCACATCTGGACCTTCGACCCGTTGGACCCCATTGAAGACACTATATGGAGGAACATCCTGGAGTGTTTTCCTCAGAAACCTTCATTTCTTTTCCACTGAAGAAAGAAACAACATGAACATCTTGGATGACGAGGGGGAGAGTAAATAATCAGGAGATTTTGATTCTGAAGTGAACTAATCCTTCAATGGAACCGTTAGCAAAACATTCTCAGAACGTATTAATGTTAGCATCACAGACTCACCAGTAAACTCTGTTATCTGAGATAATGGCGATGACTGCGGCGACGCTGATGGCGTATGCGAGACAGTCTCTGAATAATGGCCAGCATGTGAGACGAGCCGTCTGAACAGAGCAAACACACACACACACACACACACACACACACACAGGTGAGATACAGAGACAACAGACACACACCGACACATTAATATCCCAGACAGCAACATAACAGGCTTTCGCACTGGGTAGTTCCCACCAGGGTTTACGATCATTCGAACACGTTATTAGATAGAACTGTTATACACTGAAAGTAGACAGTAATGAAGAGTTATTAGCTTATGGTGTGTGTTTGATGAGCAGAAATACATAATTATGATTCTCTTGATCTCCTCAAAGTTGTGTTGGGTTTTCTCCTCAGTGTAAAGGTTGAGAGCTCCATCTACCACTGTTTTACATGTTCGTAGAGTTAGTTTCTGGAGTAAATATATAGGCTATAGTATGTGTGTTTACACAGCCTTTTTTAATAATGGCGTGTGCTGGTGTTTCGCATGCGTTCGGCCAATCAGCGAACACTAACGTCACTGTAGTTCCTATAGCGCTGGTTTAGACCGACTCTGAAGGAGGAGTAAAGTAGTTCCTCCAAAAGGAGTTCCTAGAGCTAAAATCGTTCCTAGTACCTCCGGTGCGAAAGCCCCTAAAGTGTCGGCCCACATCCGGTGCATGTGGATTCGTCGCGGGCCGGACGTGCGCCGACACTGTGGGGGTGTCTGGGTAATGATGATGTCACACACCACAGAGGTCAAGAGGCCACACGCCGCACAGATGCACAGGAGGTTGTACACGGCCGATCCCATGATGGTGCTCACGCCGATATCTCCTTTAGTCACGAACACACCTGAGGAGGAACGCATTCAAACACACCGGGAAATCAGACGGCATTCCAAATGAAGGAAGGTCAAGACACAACATACAATTACCTATTCACAGAGATGGGAAAATCTAGTGCGTTCTTTCATTACCCCCAAATTAAAAGTAAAGAATTATCAACACCACAGTTATGCTATGTGGGCATGCGGATGTTGACCAGAAATATAACCTTTCTGGAACATGGCGTTGATGGAGATCCAGATTTTAGGATATGAAATACCAAGAAACTTCATTACATTGTATCTTGGAAACATCACGCACTCAGTGTTGAGACGAGATGTATATCTTGTTAATATATAAAGCGTAGCATGTAAGAAGAGTATTCCAAGGCATTGGTATAAGCCGGACATCCCCTTACTTGGAGAATGGATAGAAATTGTAATTGATATATTGATATATGGAATATGGAAGAATTGACTTTTATTTTGAGACTTGGACTGAGTACTGTAATGTAAACAATCAATGACTATATGTGAATCTATACTTGCTGACAAAACAGAATGTATACCCCCTGTTCTATTGTTTGCTCTTTTTATGTCTTTCTAAATGTTGTACGCTTGAAAAATCATCAATAAAAATACAGTAAAAAAAAAAAAAGAAATCAAAACAGACAATTCTTGGTTTAAATGGAATATAGACCTTATTCACAGCAGCGACATCTTTGTTTTTTACGGAATGAAAGCGAGGCTGTGGTGATCTCTTCAGTTGGATCAGAGTGTTTTAGGATTGTTCTGCTGACAAAACGGCAAAAATATCGCTCCAAGAAATTTCATTAGACAAAAAGCTCCTGACAATATGAGCTGTGGAAAATTATCAGTGATCTGGGAGCTTTATACAGCGGATGTAAATGAAAACACGGTAAGTTTATCCCTCGCAGCCTCGCTCTCAGACCTCATGTCATGGCGCTGCTCTGAATAAGGTCTATTCCAGTGTTTATTCTAAATGATTATCATTATTGTGTTAATAATCTTGAATCAGAATAAGTTCCTCTTGCAGCATCTCTTCTCTGATGACGGGGGCGGGGCTTTAACCTGTCACTCACATGAGATCAGCCAATAGCAAAGCACATCCATCCAATCAATTCCACACGGACACAATCAAGCCCCGCCCACAAAAATTTGGGAAATTTAATGTTCAGCACTATGCTCAAAAAGTGAATAAATACAGCGTAAATATAATTTAGTACCATAAAATCCCCTAAAAATACAAAATATGAATTAAAAAAATTATTATTGAATTAAAATATAGTACGTTAATTTCATTGAAATAAAATAAACAATTCTGTCCTTTTTGACCGACACGCGTAAAACACCAGAGGGTTTTTAAAGAGATGTCATTTGAGATATTTCTATCCTGTTGGCAGAAGATTACCTAGAAACGCAGTGACGAGTTCTGGCGCCGAACTTCCCGCTGCCATGAAAGTGGCTCCAGCAACATCTTGTGAAAGACCGAGACCTGAAACACAACCAGATCCAATCAAATCCCACGCGGACACACTGCCGGACGACTAACCCATGACCCATAAACCCATAACCCCATGACCCATAAACCCATAAACCCATGACCCATGACTCATGACCCATAACCAATAAACCCAACCCATAACCCATGACCCCATAACCCATAACCCCATGACCCATAAACTCAACCCATAACCCTTAACCCATAAACCCATGACTCATAAACCCATAACCCATGACCCATAAACCCAACCCATAAACCCATAAACCCAACCCATAAACCCATAAACCCATAACCCCATAACCCCATGACCCATGACCCATAAACTCAACCCATAACCCTTAACCCATAAACCCATGACTCATAAACCCAACCCATAAACCCATAACCCATGACCCATAAACCCAACCCATAAACCCATAACCCATGACCCATAACCCATAACCCCATGACCCATAAACTCAACCCATAACCCTTAACCCATAAACCATGACCCATGACCCATAAACCCAACCCATAAACCCATAACCCATGACCCATGACTCATGACCCATAACCCATGACCCATGACCCATGACCCATGACCCATAACCCATAACCCATGACCCATGACCCATAACCCATGACTCATGACCCATAACCCATAACCCATAACCCATAACCCATGACCCATGACTCATGACCCATAACCCATGACCCATAACCCATAACCCATGACCCATGACTCATGACCCATGACCCATAACCCATGACTCATGACCCATAACCTATAACCCATAACCCATGACCCATGACTCATGACCCATAACCCATGACCCATAACCCATAACCCATGACCCATGACTCATGACCCATAACCTATGACCCATAACCCTAACTAGAGGTCTGTAACGGGTCCCGAAAAATTCACGGGTTTCGGGTCGTGTTCAGTTCGGGTAAATGTTTAATTAATAGCCTCGGGTTCGGGTCGTGTTCGGGTTTGTAACTAAGAAAAACTATATAGGCTAAACATATAGTTTGCGTGCCGTGTGCTCGCCTGAACACTGTGTTGTGACCGAAATAGTGTGCAATCATAAAATACAGCATATTGCAAAAAAAAAAGAAAAAAAAAAAGGTATTTACTGTGAGAAATGGACCTCGGGTTCGGGCTTAAAATATAACCTTAATGGTCGGGTTAATGATTTCAGGTCGGGTTCGGGTCGGGTACGGGTCGGGTTGGGTTCGGTTCGGGGCCGGGTACGGGTCGGGTCGGGTTAATGATTTCGGGTCGGGTTCGGGTCGGGTACGGGTCGGGTTCGGGCCGGGTTCGGGTCGGGTACGGGCCGGGTTCGGGTCGGGTACGGGTCGGGTTGGGTTCGGTTCGGGTCGGGTACGGGTCGGGTCAGGTCGGGTTAATGATTTCGGGTCGGGTTCGGGTCGGGTACGGGTCGGGTTCGGGTCGGGTACGGGTCGGGTTCGGGTCGGGTTCGGGCTTCAGTTTAAAGCGCGTTCAGATCTCTAACAGCTTACGCTCGCTGATGACCTCCAGAGACGGCAGAAAGTAATCATCACACACGATGGAGACGGCCAGAAGCATGTAGAAGATGATCATGAAATAAATCAGGATCCCTCCGTCTTTCCGCTCCTGAAGCGTGAAGAATCCCTCGGGAAACTCAGAGGACTGAGGCGGGATGCATTCGCTCGCATTTTCTGCAAAACACACACAGATCTCCATTATCAGCCGTTGTGTTTGAGTCTTGAGTTCTGACCCACATTCAGCTTTCTGACACACAACATCTGTGTTAAACATCTTACACATGTTAAATCAATATATTGCTTTATGTGAATGAGTGGCCAGGATGATTTTCACAATGTTTCGAGGCAAAAAATTCTAGGCTACAAGATCCAATTCTCAAAAGTCTCGTGAATAAATATTCATTCTGGGTTTTATGGCCTTATTTCAGTGACTTTATAGGTAACAGAAATAAGCAAATGTCAAAACACCACTTTAACCCTCTGGTGCTCTTCGTCATTCTCGACCGAAAAATTGTACATTTAGTTGTTTTTTTTTACATTTACTTGATCGGAATGGTACAAAACTTGGTAAAGGCACTCAGACGAGAACAACACTTGAACTGGAGAAGTTTATTTGAAGTTTCCAACATGAATGCTGTTGTTTTCCTCTTTGAGAGCGTCTGTGTTGCATAAAGCGCTATAGAAATAGAGTCAGTCTCTGACTCTCAAACAAATCTCAACATGAATCAAACTCTCTCACTCACCGACATCCCGACGGACTCTGGGAGAAGCCGAATCCGGAAAACTCTTTCCCACGCAGAAGACGAGATGAATCGCTGCGAATATAAGCAGAACTACAGCGCTGATACACAGCAGAACGTCCCTGCGCTTCTCCCGGTGAAGAAGTGTGTGTTTCCTCATCGTTCCCACCGATTACTGATGCTTGAGGAGGTTCATGGAGCTGTCGGTGTGTGTGTGTGTGTGTGTGTGTGTGTGTGTCACAAGACTCATTATTCTGCACAAACGAGTCTCAAGCCTTCAGGGCTGAAACAGATTGACAAATACTAATGTTATCATGCAGAATGATGCGCCTCTTAAGCAGATAAATCGATTCTTTGCGCAAATTAAATCTGTGCACATCATTTATGGCCCACACTTACATAAATGACTCTGAATTATTCATATTTTTGGAAATGTCCTCACGTTTTCTTGCTGGATGTGATCGGATGGATTTGGTCTGACTTCTGGATATTCTAGATCAGGGGTTTCCAATCTTCCCCATCCTCACATTTAAAAGGCAACTATATATTTTTATGCATAAAGACCTAATTATTACTGTAAAAAAATATATATTATAAATATGTGTATAATATTATTTAGAATATATTTAGTTTCTATATATGCTGCATCGTTGCAATCTTTCCTATTCACCGACTTATAGATGGAATATTTATTTAAATAAAAATTAATTGATCTATTTTAATACATTTATTTATTTTAGTCAAATTTATTATTATTTATTTAAATCCATTTTTATTTATTTTAATCAAAAAAATGTATTTACTTTTTATTTAAATCAACTTTGATTTATTTTAATCAATTCATTTCAATCAAATGTGTTGATCATGATTTCTTTCATCATTTTTTTTTAAACAAATGTATTTGTTTTTAGTCATGTTTTATTATTGTAACAAAAAGTTATTTATTTATTTACATAAAATGTTTATTTCAAATAATTGTTTAAAAATCTATTTGTATTTATTTTTATCTTTTTTATTTTATCATGTTTAATTAATTTATTTACATCATTGCATTTTTTCTACTAACTATACTGTTAGATGTATAATTTATTAATACAATTTCATTTATTTTTATCAACTTATTTTAATAAAATATTTTAGTTTATTCATTTTATTTTTCTTTACAAAAAATCGTCTTTATTTATTTATCATTATAAATGTATTCATTTTAATCAGATTTATTAACTTATTTAAATGCATATTTATCCAATTAATTAAATAAATAATAAATAAATAAATCTGATGAAAATAAATAATCTGATTAAAATGAATAAAAAAGTTTTTTATTATTTATTTATCAGTATAAATGTATTCATTTTAATCAGATTTATTAACATATTTGTTGAAATAAATATTTATTCAATTAGTTAATAATTGTTTAATTATAATCAAATGTATTTATGCTACAGTAGTTAGTTTAATCTTACTTTTCCCAGGACTCCAGTTTAAAACCCCC
>CM040798.1:44474906-44502406 GCA_022829025.1 Squalius cephalus
CTAAGTATGTATTTTTATCGTTTTTATTTTACAGTCATTTATATTAATTTTATATTTTTATAATTTAATAATTTTATTGTAAGTGTTTGTTATTATTCTTTTTATTTTAAAATATTACAAATGTTTTATTTTAATATAATTTATATTAATTTAGCATTTTTATAATTTAATGCATTTTGGTAAGTGTTCATTTTGGTAGTTTTTATTTTAAAATCATGTACATTAATTTTGCATTTGTATGATTTAATTTTTATAAGTATGTATTTTGATTGATTTTATTTATATTAATTTAGCATTTTTATAATTTAATATTTTTAGTAAATGTTTTATTTTGATTGTTTTATTTTAATATCATTTATTTAAATTTTTAATTTTTAGGATTGAATATTTGTTGTTTATTATTATTTAAATTTTTAATTTTTAGGATTGAATATTTGTTGTTTATTATTATTATTATTTTAATTTTAAAATAACTTATTTTAATTCTGCCTTTTTGTGATTTAGTTAGTTTTTAGTAAATGTTTTATTTTAATATCATATATATAAATTTAGCATTTTTATAATTTAATGTATTTTAAGTCCAGGGCCCTGATCTGACCAGCACAGGGTTATCCTGAGGGCCGTACCTGAGTCCAGGGCCCGGTGACCCACTCGGTGTGGCTCTCACAGGGGCCGCTGTTGCAGGACTGAGTCTCGACCGGCCGATCGGACCCGCAGTCCTCCAGAGGCAGAGCGCTGGTGTGATCGCTGAGACACACAACACTCCGAGTCCGCAGACCCACGCCACAGTCCGCAGAGCACTGCCGAACACACACACACACACACCCACACACACGAGAGTCAGCACAGCCATACACACCTGATCAGAAACTAGGACTGCACGATTAATCGCAATGAAACCGAACGAGATTTGAACGAGACTTTTTCAAATGCACGATATAAGCGGCTCAAACTCAGTGCTTTCAGAGTGAGCAGCGTTTACTGAGCCGTACGGCACTGACACGCTGCACATTACAAATGATCACAGACTTGGCCATTTCAAAATCGGTTTAAGAGCGATTACATGGAAATTATGGACGATAATCGTGCAGCGCTATCAGAAACCAGTCTAGCGTGACTCACCCGAGCGCTCCACTCGCTGAAGAACCAGCTCTTCGAACACGGACCCGCGTCACAGTTTTCCACATCACTGGGACGCAGTTTCATGTTGCACTCGTCGTCTGCCACGATATCACCAACATTACTGACACAGTGCACCTCACGTGACCTCTGACCCACGCCGCAGGGCACAGAACACTGACAACACACACACACACACACACTAATGCACAGATGCTTCTAACCAAGCGGCAACCTTCCGGTCTCTCTCTCGAGTCCAACACTGAGTGAGTTAAACTGCAGTTCATCCACTGGCCACTAGAGGCCGGCTGCAGAAGAGGGTCATTACCCATAAACCCCTGTGTTAAAATGGCCAACTTTACAGCAGAAAAACACATGTTTACAGTCTGGTGCTAAAAGTGGTTTTGGTCTATAAAGCTAATGTTGTCCTTCATGACGACTGTGAGGGGGTGAATTTTTTTTATAACTCATCCGTTTCTATTATATTAAGCCTTAAAGTTCTGCATAATTAAGGGCGTGGCCACTTGAGTGACAGGTGGATTGCCGCTGATGTCACTGCTAGCCGTTTGTCTGCTGTGTGTTAGCATCACGTCACCTCAGCTAATCCGCCTCGCTGCACACGTTCATTTATCCGGGAGTGACGCGGCCAAGATGGCGACGGCCGGCTCCGCCCACTTTGGGCTTCAGAAACGCTCTTCAGAAACCTGACGTCTCGGACACTACGTCCATATTTTTATACAGTCTATGCTTCTACCTCATGTTTGAACTCCGGAACTGCCACAGTAAAGCGTGTGTGTATGTTTTAGTTTTACTTGAGACTTTCCTTTCCACCTTTGTCGCCTTTCTTCGCCTTTGTCTTGCTTATTTGAGGACATTTCATTTAATATTCAACTATAATACTGATCTCCTGCATTGACACCATTATATGAGAACTGAACTGAGCTGACGATGACATCAATGTTTTCTCCAGAGAGGCTATTTAGATTAATGAACTAAATTAATAACTTTTTTACAACAAAAATGAGCCATCACTGAACTTACTTAAGCTGGACTATGATGCTATTTTCTTCTAGAAACAAACTTTGCAGCATTATATTCCTGTTATCTCTGTAAAGCGTCTTTGAAACACTCTGTGTTGTTAAAAGCGCTATATGAATAAAGCTGACTTGACTAGTGTTTTATTGCAGTTATCAAACCCAAACGAGTCCAAAGCTCCGCCCACTGCCCCCGCTGATAGGCTGTCGCTCAGAGTCCTCACGTGTGTGGCCAATCAGCGGGGAGGAAGGGCTGTGACTGACAGCTGTCACTCACGGGACTCCAGTCCGAGCGGATCTGCCACTCGCTGCAGATCTTCAGCTGGCAGGTGCTGCTGGTCTCGGGCCGCTCCGCGCGGCATCGGCTGGTGTGTGTGTTTAGCGTGCGGTTGGCGTACACCTGACGACACAAGACCTGGCGATGCTGTTGACCCAAACCACACGTCTTACTGCACTCCGACCACTCGCCGATGTCCCAGCTGAACACACACACACACACACACACACACACACACACACACACACACACACACACACACACACACACACACCAGTCAGAAGAGGTTCTACGAGAGCTTGTGTCATTACGTGACTGTAGTGACGTCTGAAGACAAACGGACTATATTCACTATATATCACCTCATGAGTCTTTTGGGGACATTATAAAACACTTAAAGACATTAACACAAATTCATAAACCTTATCGAATATTCTATTTAAAACCAGCCGACATTTAAATCTCTTAGTGGAACAAAAACAACAACATTTAAATCTTTATAAATGAAACAAAAATGACAATATTTAAATCTCTTAATGGAACAAAAACGATAATATTTAAATCTCTAACTGGAACAAAAACGATAATATTTAAATCTCTAAGTGGAAAATATTTAAATCTCTAAGTGGAACAAAAACGGCAATATTTAAATCTCTAAGTGGAAAATATTTAAATCTCTAACTGGAACAAAAACGATAATATTTAAATCTCTAAGTGGAACAAAAACGGCAATATTTAAATCTCTAACTGGAACAAAAACGATAATATTTAAATCTCTAAGTGGAACAAAAACGGCAATATTTAAATCTCTAAGTGGAACAAAAACGGCAATATTTAAATCTCTAAGTGGAACAAAAACGACAATATTTAAATCTCTAAGTGGAACAAAAACGGCAATATTTAAATCTCTAAGTGGAACAAAAACGATAATATTTAAATCTCTAAGTGGAACAAAAACGATAATATTTAAATCTCTAAGTGGAACAAAAACGGCAATATTTAAATCTAGAATCAAAAAAAAAAAAAAACATTTAAATATCTTAATGGAACTAAATCTCTTAATTGTCTTGATCTCTCAGTAGTTTTTGAGTCACTGCTCTGCACTGGAACAAAAACGATAATATTTAAATCTCTAAGTGGAACAAAAACGGCAATATTAAAATCTCTAAGTGGAACAAAAACGGCAATATTTAAATCTCTAAGTGGAAAATATTTAAATCTCTAACTGGAACAAAAACGGCAATATTTAAATCTCTAAGTGGAACAAAAACGGCAATATTTAAATCTCTAAGTGGAACAAAAACGGCAATATTTAAATCTCTAAGTGGAACAAAAACGATAATATTTAAATCTCTAAGTGGAACAAAAACGGCAATATTTAAATCTCTAAGTGGAACAAAAACGATAATATTTAAATCTCTAAGTGGAACAAAAACGGCAATATTTAAATCTCTAAGTGGAACAAAAACGATAATATTTAAATCTCTAAGTGGAACAAAAACGGCAATATTTAAATCTCTAAGTGGAACAAAAACGATAATATTTAAATCTCTAAGTGGAACAAAAACGGCAATATTTAAATCTCTAAGTGGAACAAAAACGATAATATTTAAATCTCTAAGTGGAACAAAAACGACAATATTTAAATCTCTAAGTGGAACAAAAACGGCAATATTTAAATCTCTAAGTGGAACAAAAACGACAATATTTAAATCTCTAAGTGGAACAAAAACGGCAATATTTAAATCTCTAAGTGGAACAAAAACGATAATATTTAAATCTCTAAGTGGAACAAAAACGATAATATTTAAATCTCTAAGTGGAACAAAAACGATAATATTTAAATCTCTAAGTGGAACAAAAACGGCAATATTTAAATCTAGAATCAAAAAAACCAAAAAAACATTTAAATATCTTAATGGAACTAAATCTCTTAATTGTCTTGATCTCTCAGTAGTTTTTGAGTCACTGCTCTGCACTGGAACAAAAACGATAATATTTAAATCTCTAAGTGGAACAAAAACGGCAATATTTAAATCTCTAAGTGGAACAAAAACGGCAATATTTAAATCTCTAAATGTAACAAAAACGGCAATATTTAAATCTCTAAATGTAACAAAAACGATAATATTTAAATCTCTAAGTGGAACAAAAACGGCAATATTTAAATCTCTAAGTGGAACAAAAACGATAATATTTAAATCTCTAAGTGGAACAAAAACGGCAATATTTAAATCTCTAAGTGGAACAAAAACGGCAATATTTAAATCTCTAAGTGGAACAAAAACGGCAATATTTAAATCTCTAAGTGGAACAAAAACGGCAATATTTAAATCTCTAAATGGAACAAAAACGATAATATTTAAATCTCTAAATGGAACAAAAACGGCAATATTTAAATCTCTAAGTGGAACAAAAACGGCAATATTTAAATCTCTAAATGGAACAAAAACGATAATATTTAAATCTCTAAATGGAACAAAAACAATAATATTTAAATCTCTAAGTGGAACAAAACGGCAATATTTAAATCTAGAATAAAAAAAAACAAAAAAACATTGAAATATCTTAATGGAACTAAATCTCTTAATTGTCTTGATCTCTCAGTAGTTTTTGAGTCACTGCTGCACTGATATTGTTCTAGACAACACTATAAATACTGTATCTAGATCTAAATCCAGAGGAGCACTCGTATCATGGTTATATATCCTCATATATCGGCCAGCTCTGAAACTGCTCCAGCCCTATAGACATCAGTGTGCCTAGACTAGACTCAATGCTGCATTTACACCACTGGATGTCAGTATAAGCCAAACGACTGTCACACAACATCATTTACTGCAAGGTTCTTCAAATCCGGCCCAGATAATCAACTAGAACGCTACCTGGAGCTCAACTATACTTGAAGAAACACACGAGACTCACAAAGCAGGACAGGGCTGGATGTTGCACGGCTCCTCCTGAACGCTGGGTTTGGTGTTGCTGTCACACAGACCGATCGGCACGTGTGTGTGAGTGACCCGATGAACACACACGAACACTGTGTACCTGCTCCCTGCAAACCAGGAACACATTCAGGTGTTGCTCAAATCCAGCGTCAAATGCATTACACAACGAGCCCGGATGTTCTTCTTTAGGCCTTGTCCACACTAACACGTTTTCATCTGGAAACGCATCTTTTATCTTTTTATTAATGAAAATTGCTTTTTGAAATCGCTCTCCAAAGAGGATAAACTTGTAGTTGTAGTGTGGACTGTCAAAACGGAGGTGTTTACAAACGATGATGCAAGTTTAGTCATGTGACACATATTGTTCCAATAGATATTCATGTTTACACTGGTATTGAGCACGTTATGTGCTGTTCTCTTTCACACTGTTACTAAAATATGTCACTTCACACACTGTTCATATCACAGTCCTGCAAAGATGGCAGAAAATTTACTCACATTTGCTAAACATGAGAGCAGTTTTAGCGTTTCAGACCAAACATATAATAGTGAGATATTATGCTAAATAAAATTACCCTGTCAAAAGAATTGCGCGATAACTTTACTCTTTTTCCCCCCGTCCATATCGTCTCAGTGAGCTTTAGTGAGGGTTTACGCATGCGCAGTAAAGGTGAATCTAGCGTTTTCAGGCGTTTTCCAAAAGTTTCTCATCCGCACTGAAACGCTAGTGTGGACGGAGAGCGCTTTTAAATGAAAACGCCGTTTTCAAATGAATCCGGATTAATGTGGACATAGCCTTAAGCCCTATTCGCTATTCGGACGGGATTAGGTTTACAAGAGCAGATGGAGTGTAATTTTACCACAGGACGTCTGTAATATTAATGGCCAATCCGCACGGGATAAGATATCCCAGTAAAACTAGCGGAAGTGGGAGAGTAACTCGATTTGCACACCGCCGTCACTCCTGTAGTCATTGTGTGCATTACGTTGCTTACGTGCACAAACACATATAACCTATATTTATATATATAAAACAGTTATGTCCGGTCGAACGATGTATTAATTAACTTCAGATTGGATTGTGTTGGTAATAGGCACTTATCTAACGCTAAAAGATGTTTCGTGCCTCTAACGAGTGCTTCGATCTTCTCTCTGATCTGATGGTGTGTGTAAAACACTTGAGTTTTGCCACAGACTCGTCCCAGCGTCTAGAACGCAACTGATGCTTTCTCAAGCGCCTCCATACTTTAAAAACAGCGGAAAACTACTTTTAAACACGAAATGACAAAATATTTACGTGCATATTTACAGCATGTCTATTCGCACGGGATTAGTATTACCTGAGGTCATTTTTCCAGACCTTTTTCCAGAAGATAAAAGTCGCCGTAATCTTTACTGACATTGTCCATAATGATCACTGAGATGCACATTCGGACGGGACTAAAATCTCGGAGAAGCTCTGGTAATTATTACTCTACCCCTCCTCTCCATGTTCACTAGTCTCGTCCGAACAGGGCTTTAGATTGATTGAGTGAATCACTCAACAGTGTGTTTCTGACCTCTGCCACAGGAGGCGCTGCAGTCTGTGGAGCCGCTGAGCTTCCAGTTATACTCTCGCACTCGGGTTGGAGGCGGAGCTTCGGGAAGCTGATTATCCGGGATGGACTTGACCCCTGACCCCTCGTGACCCTCCAGGGTCAACCGGCTGTTCGCATCAGGACCCGTCTGACCGTTCACAACATTTACTGTGGAGCAACACAAGATCCAGAGAACAGAATGCTGTCATTTGCACATGGGCAATGCATATAGGGAATAAAAGGCAATAGAGATTTTCACCACATCACCACTTTTGAATAAGAAACAATGTCAAATCTATAAAACTCATCAAAGCTCCGCGAATCACAACAAGCATATAGATGAGAACAGCACACACACCCGAACTCGACTGCACATCACATTTTTGACATTACTGAAACGGCTTTATCGTAATGCAACGGACCTGTCTACGGGACATACATTAAGCCTTTAAATAAAAGGGTTATTCGGCTGTTTGTGTCATTAACAATAACAGATCGTGCAGCGACAGGAAATAGAAATGAGCACAAAACACCTGCCGAGTGCCTTACACAACGCTGACGGCGGACTGGCGCTCAGGAGTAGAGCGGCTGCGGACGAATAAAAAAAACTAAAATTTGAGCGGCTGCAGACGAATTTTTTTTTTTTTTTTTTTGAGCGGCTGCGGACGAATTTAAATAAATTTTTTTTAAGCAGCTGTGGGCGAATTTAAATAAAAAAAAATTTAAGTGGCTGCGGACGAATAATTTGTTTTGAGCGGCTGCGGATGATTTTTCTTTTTTTTTGAGCGGCTGCGGACGAATTGAAATAAAAAAAAATGTAAGCGGCTGCGGACGACTTTTCATTTTTTATTTTTGAGCGGCTGCGGACGAATTTTTTTTTTTCAGCGGCTGCGGACGATTTTTCATTTTTTATTTTTGAACGGCTGCGGACGAATTTAAATTAAAAAAAAATGTAAGCGACTGCGGACGAATTATTTTTTTTCAGCGGCTGCGGACGATTTTTAATTTTTAATTTTTGAGCGGCTGCGGACGAATTTAAATAAAAAAAATTTAAGCAGCTGCGGACGAAATTTTTTTTTGAGCGGCTGCGGACGAATTTAAATAAAACATTTTTTAAGCAGCTGTGGGGGCGAATTTAAATTAAAAAAAATGTAAGTGGCTGCGGACGAATAATTTTTTTTGAGCGGCTGCGGATGATTTTTCTTTTTGAGCGGCTGCGGACGAATTGAAATCAAAAAAAATTTAAGCGGCTGCGGACGATTTTTCATTTTTGAGCGGCTGCGGACGAAAATTTTTTTTTCAGCGGCTGCGGACGATTTTTTATTTTTTATTTTTGAACGGCTGCGGACGAATTTAAATTAAAAAATTTTAAGCAGCTGCGGACGAATTTTTTTTTGGAGCGGCTGCGGACGAATTTAAATAAAAAATTTTTTTAAGCAGCTGCGGGCGAATTTTCATTTTTAATTTTTTTTTAGCGGCTGCGGACGAATTATTTCTACGCACACACAATATGACGTCACACTCTGCGCGTATGTTTTAAAAAACATGTTTTAACATATAAATAACACTTTTTAAATAGCCCACTTAAAGTGTTTATTTCAACTAAATCACTAAATGCTAAAATTGAATAAATGTAAATGAACAAAAATTTGCTCCAGCACTTCCCGCCGCCCGCTACCGGACAAACAGAACCTCGACTCACCATCCAGCCGGTTCTCTTCAGGACGCTGGGCTTCGACGGCGTTCTCTGACGGCATGAGGAACTCGTAATGGACGCCGGGATTGGGTTGCTGGTAGATCATCTGAGCAGAGACACACATCAGGGAACGTTCTGTTGACTATAAGACACTTTACAACTACATGTTAACTTATTCTAACCCCACCAGTCTACTAATACTCTACTAACACTCTAATGAGAGATAGTAGACATGTATGTGAAACGTTACTTATAGTCAACAGAATGTGTTAAAGGGACCATCAGGATAAAGTGAGACCGAAACGACTGTCAGCTTCAGTGTTCCTGCAGATTTCTGGCTCAGTAAAGGCTTGCGGTTGATCTGGATCAGTGTGAGCCGTGTAATCGTCCTGAAGTCGGTCAGACACACACTCCAGCAAGCGTTCAGTTTCTCGTCATGTTTCAAACCTTCAGGGTCTCAATGAGGCGAGTGAAGACCGCTTATTCCTCATTTAAAAATCACTGCTATAAAATAATTGGCTAAAATCTGCTAAATAAATACATTTACATGTAGAACTGCAACAACAACATTATTACAACAATAATATTATTAATAATACATTATTGTATTAATACATGTATAATAATACTATTATTATTAATAATGGTAATAATAAATAATAGTATTAATATATTTATAATAACATTAATATAATTATTACAACAAATTATAATATTAATGCATTTATTTTATATTTATATTAATAAAATTAATACAACAGCAATAATAATGATAATAATAATAAAATAATGTAATTAATAAAATAATTAATATAATTAATTAAATTAATACATGTTATTGATATATAAATATTATTAATAAATGTAATAATACAATTTGATCAAATAAAAAACAATATATTAGTAATAATATTAACACAACAATAATAATAATAAATACCAACAACAACAATGATAATAAAATGGCAAATATAATTGACAGATTAATACATGTAATTTCTACATTAATACATGTAATAATTAATATATAAATATAATTAACAAAATTAATAATTCATACAATTTAATTAAATAAAAACAATATATTTATAATAATAACATAACAACAATAATACTAAAAAATTAAATTATTGAATTAATAAAATAAAAAATATAATAATTAAAATTAATACATTTAATAAATAATTAATAAATGTAATTTATTAAAATAATTAAATAAAAATGTATTATAATATTACCATAATAATAATAAACATTATATTAATAATTCAGTATTATATTGCAATAACATAACATTGGGTTCCAGAAATCCCGCTCTGAGGTGTTGAAGTGTCACTCACATAAACATCCAGGATCTCATTGGTCGGGCCCTCGGCCAGGAGCGACTCTCCGGTTCTGCTGCTGATCTCATTGGGCCGTCGGTACATGAACATCGTTCCCACTCCCTCGTACATTCCTGGACGGTCGATGGCCCAGTTTCCATTAATAATGGATCGGCCAGACCGACTGAGCAGAGCTGCGCACACACACACACAGACACACACACACACACACACACACACACACACACACACACAAACACACACAAACACACACACACACAGGAGCTGGTCAGAGTTATTGTTGCTGACTAACGGTGCTTCTAACACACGCTGACACACAAATAAAACTCGAACCCCTCGCTGACGGACACATGTGAGTTAACACACGTTCAGTGACCCGAGGCCATCGCCCGGCTCATCTTTGCATTGGCGTGCGCGGTTTATTGAATCCTGAGGCTCATAAATCAGGAGAGGGAGAAACGGACACTGTGAGAAAACTGAGTTTGTCAAGTCAAGTCTCCTTCGTTTATACAGCGCTTTAACAATATAGATGTTTCACAGCAGCTTTACAGTGATAACAGGAGATTACAGTAACAGAGAGTGTTCAGGCTTTACAGCAGATCTAGAATAAAGATATTGTCCAGATAAAGTTAGTTTTGATTGATTCACTTCCGTTGTAAAGATCATTAGTTATTAACTTAGCGGCCGCTGACACGACACTATGTCAATATGTCATTGAATAAAGCACAGTTATTATAATATATATGTTATAGTAATCCTGACATCTGATCCTCAACAACCTCGACACACACATGAACCAGCTACTGGAAACCAGTACAGATCTGATGGGTGAATGATGGAGAGTGTGTTTGTGTCGCTCACTTCCGGTCTCGTTCTCAGCGTCAGTCTATCACACTGTCTGGGACTTTAACGAACCGAGAGACTGAAATACACGTTATACAGTTTCCCAGAGTCTGAGCTGGGCTGTAATTGAACAGATCTGATGTTTTTTACAAGCCGCTGGTTTAAAGTCTCCTAAAGCAGCGGCTCCAGCTTGTAGTTATCACTATAGCTTTAGTTACAGTTATAGTTATCATTCTTGGTATGGTAATATAGTCACTATAGTTATTGCTATAGTTATCATAGTGGCTTTCATTATAGTTACTATATTTATTGTGATAGTTATCGCTATAGTTATCTTCATTATAGTTTTCGCCTTTGCTATGTTTCTTTGAAACGGGTCTCCGAATTGCAAAGGGCACTGAGTATACTGTAACTAAACTATAGTTATCATCCTAGTAATCACTATACTTACTGTTATAGTTATCAGTACAGTTATTGCTATAGTTATTGCTATAGTTATTATAGTTATCATTTTAGTTTGTGTTATAGTTTCAGTTATAGTTATCGTTATAGTTTCAGTTACTGTTATAGTTATCAGAATAGTTGTTATTGTAATCGTTATAGTTATTGTTATAGTTTTAGTTACGTTATAGTTATAAGTATAGTTGTTATAGTTATCGTTATAGTAATCGCTATAGTTTTCATTTTGCGTTTTTTTTTCGTTACAGGTTTAGTTGTACTCATTGTTAGTTTTAGTTATAGTTATGTATCAGTAGGGGTGTGACAGTTAGTATATAACCGTGAGACCGACGGTTATAGTTGAACACCGTCATTAGATCTCTATAACCGCCAAAACCGTGTTATTAAAATATTTTTTACAAACATTTTTTATCATAGAGAATGTTTAAATACTAATTAAAAACAATTGTTAACAGTCTGTGTTATTAATGGTCTACGTCGTTTCCAACTGTATTTGATTCTTTGCCAAGTACCCCTTGACCGACCGCCAATCATTTGAGATAGAAATAACAGCTATGATATAGTGATGTGCCATCATTATGAGATTTATTAAACAAATTAAAAACATTTGCAATAATAAACATTAGCAATGAACATTTGCAATCGGGAGACCTGGTCACTTAATGAAGTTTTGTTTTGTAAATCGTCAGACATGATTTTTACCACTTCATTAAGTTTTGCTTAGTAGAAAGCCTTTCTTTAAAGCGAATTTCGTTTTGTACAAATTGTATCTTAATTTTAATAAATGTTTCATCAACCAATTGCATGTATTTAATAAATAAAAAAGCAAATATAGGAGACAATATAACCGTGACATTGAGGCTCCAATGCGCCGCGTTCACTTGCATTGCATTGTTAAGTTGAACTAGAGCGCATCTCATCGTAAATGAATGAAACTCAGCGTAGGCCTATGCCTCATACATTAGCATTAAATATCTTTGCTGCATCCTTTCTAGAACAGACAAGGGCTTTCTTGCGGCTCGCATCAGCAGAGCATTATCGTCCATAGACCGCAAAACACTCAGCGGATGGCGGGCGGGTGCCGCTTTGAAATCTGGTCAAAAAACGTTGGTGCGGATGATGAGTTATGTGATGCGGTTGCGGATGAACTAATACCCCATCCGCGTATCTCTATTGATAACAACATTGAACACTACACAAATATTAATTTTATTCAAACTAAGTTGTCCTATAACAGACGAACGTCGCACCCCCCCCCCGTTACAGTTTTAGTTACCGTTATAGTTTTCGTTATAGTTATCATTATAGTTTTAGTTACCGTTATAGTTTTCGTTACCGTTATAGTTTTAGTTACGTTAAAGTTTTCATTACCGTTATAGTTTTCGTTATAATTATTATAGTTTTCGTTATAGTTATTTTAGTTTTCGTTATAGTTATTATAGTTTTCATTACGTTATAGTTTTCGTTATAGTTTTTATAGTTTTTGTTATAGTTTTAGCTATCATTATAGTTATCGTTCTTGCAGTGAATGGACTTCACTCACCCAGATAGTTCCTGCTCTTCACCATCTCCGTGACGTTTATTTTGGTGGCTCCCGGGGGAATCTCCACGATCTTGTGATAGCCCACTTTGGCCAGGCTGTGTTGAAACAGGCCCGAGACGAGCTTACATGCGCTGTTATCCCCTCCACACACGCCACATTTATCAGGAACCTTCCCAGAACCCAACAGGTCGTCGCAGCCGGCGCTCTGCCACAGAGAAACACAAGAAAAAATCAATGACCTCTAATAAGGGTGCCACTGAGTAGTTCTAGGAACGAGCCACCAGGATGTTTCCCCGAGAACTACTGGTTCCTCTAGGAATGTTTTCCTGGTTGCGTTCGCAGCGCCAGTAGGAACTCTGAAGTGACGTAAGCCGCGCTTGTTGTTGGGACTTTTATTTTGACGTCGCTGAGAACGCCAGAGCCTGAACACACAGCGTTCACATTCTCCGTGTTCATTAGTTTACGATCTTATACGTTATTAGATAGAACTGTTATACATATAAAGTAGACGGTAATGAAGAGTTATTAGCGTATGTGTGTGTTTGATGTCCAATCATGTTTCTCTTGATCTCCTCAAAGTTGTGTTGGGTTTTCTCCTCAGTGTGAAGGTTGAGAGCTTCATCTATCACTGTTTTGCATGTTGGTAGAGTTAGTTTCTGGAGTAAATATATAGGCTATAGTATGTGTGTTTACACAGCTTTTTTAATAATGGCGTGTGCTTGTGTTTCGCGTGCGTTCGGCCAATCAGCGAACACTAACGTCACTGTAGTTCCTATAGCGCTGGTTTAGACCGACTCTGAAGCAGGAGTAAAGTAGTTCCTCCAAAAGGAGTTCCTAGCAAACACGCCGACATCCGCCAATAGTTCTAGGAACTATGAAAAGGTTCCTCCGGTGCTTAAACTCACACACATGTGACCTCTGCTACACTGGGGTCAGTAGAGTGTGTGTAAGACCGGCAGTGATGAAGATGTGATCACGTGATCAGTGTGTTTGGCTAATGGTTTAGACAGCTTGATCTCTTCCGAACACTGTGCGTCTGTTTTCATACGTCTGTTTGACGTGGGCGGAACATTAATCAGACATCAGCGCTGGAGACCGGGAATATATTTCTCTTTTCAGCACTCCATAAATCCAGGGTTTAGTGAACAGGTGCAGAAAGAAGGGAGTGAAAAGACAAGAGAGGAACGAGTGAGGAAAAGAGAGAGAGTTTGGAGCCGGTGATCCTGTGGGAGGTACGGACACAAACACCCATAATCCCTTGCAGGAGCCGGAGCCAGTGTCAAACCCAGTTCAGCTCTCCAGAACTCATCCCAGTGTACTAAAGCCTGACTCATTACAGATTCACAATCAATGCATTCACACACAACACACACACACACACACACACACACAACACACACACACAACACACACAGCGGTCAGTGGAGGCGGGGGGGGCAAACAGTTTGTCAGTAAGTGATCGTTCTTGGTCTGGACACAATTATCGTTATTGTTATAGTTACCGTTATAGTTCTATTTATTGTTTTAGTTGGTTATAGTTATTATAGTTAACGTTATTGCAATAGTTATCATTATAACGTCCATTTAGTCTGATCAAAATCCCTTCAGACACAAAATACAAATGACAGTAATGACTTTCAGGGATGCAAGTAGGAACTTCCCAAGAGGACCTGAAGGAAGCATCCGACCTGAATCCAGGTCATGTCGTTCCCAGAGCCTCTCTCTCTCCTCTCTCTCTCTCCTCTCTCCCTCTCTCTCTCTCTCTCTCTCTCTCATCTCTCTCTCTCCTCTCTCTCTCCTCTCTCTCTCTCTCCTCTCTCTCTCATCTCTCTCTCTCCTCTCTCTCTCCTCTCTCTCTCTCTCCTCTCTCTCTCATCTCTCTCTCTCATCTCTCTCCTCTCCTCTCTTCTCTCTCTCTCTCTCTCCTCTCCTCTCCTCTCTCCTCTCTCTCTCATCTCTCTCTCTCATCTCTCTCCTCTCCTCTCTTCTCTCTCTCTCCTCTCCTCTCCTCTCTTCTCTCTCTCTCCACTCCTCTCCTCTCCTCTCTCTCTCTCTCTGTGGGACATCCGGCCTGTTTGGCACCCGGAGAAACACCAAAACACGGATTTCAACATTCCTAAAATTCCCTTCAGACTCGCCGCTGAACGACAGCTGATGGTGTTTCGGTGATTTTTAGTGGATGTATGAATTGGATTCTCCTGTAGTTCATCACATCAGCTTCTGCTCTGAGATGATAGTGAAGACTAGAGATGAAAACATCATCGTCATCATCATCATCATCATCATCATCATCATCTCCTGGAACACCAGACCTCTCGAGTTTCCGCCTGGATGTGAGTGTGACGGGATCAGCGTCTCGTCTGATATGTAATCTCCTCTCTGAAGTCCATCACAGTAAAAGCTCTTTGAACAACTCGGGTTTGTGGTTCACCAGTCGGACTGACCCGAAGGCTACGGTTACAGGCGGCCCGGGATATTTTACACTCCATAATGGACGAATTCAAACAAAAGCACCTTCACACACGAAGAACACACACATTTGTGCAAAACCAATGCCCTCGATGGAACACACACTCTCTGAAATCGTTCTGAAGTTATTGATATTTCAAGCCCTTCACTGAACCATCACAATTATTACGGGTGATTCAAACAAAGCAGCTCTTTGTGTGTGTGTGTGTGTGTGTGTGTGTGTTCAACATTCTCACATTCACCTGGATCTTCTTTATACTGAAAATTCACATTCTAACTTCTGTAGAAAATGCATAAATGCAGTTGCTTGTGTCCTAAAGTCGTCTTTCTGCAGTCATATAATAAATACAATAAATAAGAAAATACGACATCTGGTACAGCCTCGTCTTCTCAGCACCGACGGCACGAGTTCCCATGATGCACTGGGCTGCACGAGTTCCCATGATGCACTGGGATGCAGGAGTTCCTACAATGCACTGGGCTGCACGAGTTCCCACAATGCACTGGGCTGCACGAGTCCCCACAATGCACTGGGCTGCACGAGTTCCCATGATGCACTGGGCTGCATGAGTTTCCAAGATGCACTGGGCTGCAGGAGTTCCCACAATGCACTGGGCTGCACGAGTTCCCACGATGCACTGGGCTGCACGAGTTTCCAAGATGCACTGGGCTGCAAGAGTTCCCATGATGCACTGGGCTGCACGAGTTCCCACGATGCACTGGGCTGCAAGAGTTCCCATGATGCACTGGGCTGCAAGAGTTCCCACGATGCACTGGGCTGCACGAGTTCCCACGATGCACTGGGCTGCACGAGTTCCCATGATGCACTGGGCTGCACGAGTTCCCACGATGCACTGGGCTGCACGAGTTTCCAAGATGCACTGGGCTGCAGGAGTTCCCACAATGCACTGGGCTGCACGAGTTCCCACGATGCACTGGGCTGCACGAGTTCCCACGATGCACTGGGCTGCATGAGTTCCCATGATGCACTGGGCTGCACGATGCACTGGGCTGCACAAGTTCCCACGATGCACTGGGCTGCACGAGTTCCCATGATGCACTGGGCTGCACGAGTTCCCACGATGCACTGGGCTGCACGAGTTTCCAAGATGCACTGGGCTGCACGAGTTCCCACGATGCACTGGGCTGCACGAGTTCCCACGATGCACTGGGCTGCACGAGTTCCCACGATGCACTGGGCTGCACGAGTTCCCACGATGCACTGGGCTGCACGAGTTCCCACGATGCACTGGGCTGCACGAGTTCCCACGATTCACTGGGCTGCACGAGTTCCCATGATGCACTGGGCTGCACGAGTTCCCATGATGCACTGGGCTGCACGAGTTCCCACGATGCACTGCAGGAGCCAGAAGCTTATGGACAGACTGGAAGCCTTTCAGTCAACACTTTCCATCCAGCGTTTCTTTCACAAAGCCAACAAACGGACACGAGGTGATCTCAGATCTCTTAATCTGCCGACGGCCGGGAAAGGAATAATCGAGAACGGTGATATCATGGCATCGTTATAAACTCAGTTCATCATGACTGATGCACGAAGACGTACAATATAACAAAGCATCTATGAACCCTGAAATTTACTAACCCAACCTTAAAGGGTTAATTCACCCAAAAATGAGAATTAGCCCATGATTTACTCACAATCAAGCCATCCTAGTGTATATGACTGTCTTCTGTCAGCCAAACACAATCAGAGTTATATTAAAAATATGCCCTCCTCTTCCCAGCTTTATAATGGGAGTGAATGAAGCGCATTCCCGACCCGACACATGACCTCCGACCCGACGCATGACCTCTGATCCGACGCATGACCGCTGACCCGACGCATGACCTCTGATCCGACACATGACCTCCGACCTGACGCATGACCGCTGACCCGAAGCATGACCTCTGACCCGACGCATGACCGCTGACCCGAAGCATGACCTCTGACCCGACGCATGACCTCTGACCCGACGCATGACCGCTGACCCGACGCATGACCTCTGACCCGACGCATTACCTTTGACCTGACGCATGACCTCCGACCCGACGCATGACCGCTGACCCGAAGCATTACCTCTGACCCGACGCATGACCTCTGACCCGACGCATGACCGCTGACCCGACGCATGACCTCTGACCCGACGCATGACCTTTGACCTGACGCATGACCTCTGATCCGACGCATGACCGCTGACCCGACGCATGACCTCTGATCCGACGCATGACCTCTGATCGACGCATGACCGCTGACCCGACGCATGACCTCTGACCTGACGCATGACCTCTGATCGACGCATGACCGCTGACCCGACGCATGACCGCTGACCCGACGCATGACCTCTGACCCGACGCATTACCTTTGACCTGACGCATGACCTCTGACCCGACGCATGACCGCTGACCCGAAGCATTACCTCTGACCCGACGCATGACCTCTGACCCGACGCATGACCGCTGACCCGACGCATGACCTCTGACCCGACACATGACCTTTGACCTGACGCATGACCTCTGATCCGACGCATGACCGCTGACCCGACGCATGACCTCTGATCCGACGCATGACCTCTGATCGACGCATGACCGCTGACCCGACGCATGACCTCTGACCTGACGCATGACCTCTGATCCGACGCATGACCTCTGATCGACGCATGACCGCTGACCCGACGCATGACCTCTGACCCGACGCATGACCTCCGACCCGACGCATGACCTCTGACCCGAAGCATGACCGCTGACCCGACGCATGACCGCTGACCCGAAGCATGACCTCCGACCCGACGCATGACCTCCGACCCGACGCATGACCTCTGACCCGAAGCATGACCGCTGACCCGACGCATGACCGCTGACCCGAAGCATGACCTCTGATCCGACGCATGACCGCTGACCCGACGCATGACCTCTGATCCGACGCATGACCGCTGACCCGACGCATGACCTCTGACCCGACGCATGACCTCTGATCGACGTATGACCGCTGACCCGACGCATGACCTCTGACCCGACGCATGACCTCTGACCCGACGCATGACCTCCGACCCGACGCATGACCTCTGACCCGAAGCATGACCGCTGACCCGAAGCATGACCTCTGACCCGACGCATGACCTCTGACCCGACGCATGACCTTTGACCTGATGCATGACCTCTGATCCGACGCATGACCGCTGACCCGACGCATGACCTCTGATCCGACGCATGACCGCTGACCCGACGCATGACCTCTGACCCGACGCATGACCTCTGATCGACGCATGACCGCTGACCCGACGCATGACCTCTGACCCGACGCATGACCGCTGACCCGAAGCATGACCTCTGACCCGACGCATGACCACTGACCCGAAGCATGACCTCTGACCCGGCGCATGACCTCTGACCCGACCCGACCCCTGTAGCTGAAACAGTAGAGCGCTGGCACTTGCAACGCCAAGGTCATGGGTTCGATCCCCAGGGAAAGCAAGAACTGATAAGAATGAAAATGTGTACCTTGAAATGCAATGTAAGTCGCTTTGGATAAAGGCGTCTGCCAAATGCATAAATGTAAATGTTTGTGTCGATAGTTTTCCGCCTGTGATCTCCTGCATGTTTATTTAGATTTTTGGACACTCCTTTGTTTCGTCATGCTATTTACACAGCCATCGTTACTTAATAGAAATAAATGGTGAATAATTTAAAGGTGAATACTGTCTAGAAGCTCGGAATCCCTTAAAAATACAAAATAATAAAGAATAAATATTATTGTGACAAAATGTAGAACATTCATTTTATACAACTAAAAACTAAAACTTGAAAAAATATATAGATTTTTTTTTTTTTAAATACACTAAAACTAACCCAAACCAAAATTATAAAATTAAAACAAAACACAAAAATAAAATCTAATTCCAAATATTAACAAAACCTATAATAGTATTACTAAAATAAGGCTGCCTAATCCTTGGACACTTTAGAGCTCATATAACACTCATATTTGTGTCTGTGGAAATGGACAGAGAATATATATGATGAGAACATTAGAGTGTTTTCCTCCAGTCTAAACTGTGTCTGTATTTATCTGACAGCGAGTCACATTCCTGTAAAAGTTCATGTGGACCCCATGTGGAGGACGAGACCAGCAGCAAACGCAGGATTTAAGAGTGTAACCGCAGGGTTTATAATGGGCAAGATAACAGCCACTGTTTTACCGCGGTTAACTCCAGCACTGGAGCCGCTGTAATTACCTTCAGACTCACAGCCAGTCTGAGATGCAAATAAATCTGTTTATATCTCAGGTTTTTCTTGTCATTACTTGTTTTGTGTAAAATGCTTTGGGAATATTGTGTGTGAACACAATCATGCCAATTAATACTTTCAATTGTAGACTGTAATCATAAAAAAAACACTTTTCTAAGTTGAAAGCCTCTGTTTATGGAAGCTTTTTCCACCACAGAATAATAAAAAAAAAAAAAGGTAATTGCGAATTTTTTGCTTTACAACTCGCAATTCTGACTTTATAACTCGCAATTCTGAGTTTATAACTCGCAATTCTGAGATAAAATAAATAAAAATTATTTTTATCTCAGAATTGCGAGATATAAACTCAGAATTGCGAGTTATAAACTCAGAATTGTGAGATATAAAGTCAGAATTGCGAGTTATAAAGTCAGAATTGCGAGTTATAAAGTCACAATTGCGATTTATAAAGTCAGAATTGCGAGATATAAAGTCAGAATTGCGAGTTATAAACTCAGAATTGCGAGATATAAACTCAGAATTGCGAGTTATAAACTCAGAATTGCGAGATATAAAGTCAGAATTGCGAGATATAAACTCAGAATTGCGAGTTATAAACTCAGAATTGCGAGATATAAACTCAGAATTGCGAGTTATAAAGTCAGAATTGCGAGATATAAAGTCAGAATTGCGAGATATAAACTCAGAAATGCGAGATATAAAGTCAGAATTGTGAGTTATAAAGTCAGAATTGCGAGTTATAAAGTCAGAATTGCGAGTTATAAAGTCAGAATTGCGAGATATAAACTCAGAATTGCGAGTTATAAACTCAGAATTGCGAGATATAAACTCAGAATTGCGAGTTATAAAGTCAGAATTGCGAGATATAAAGTCAGAATTGCGAGATATAAACTCAGAAATGCGAGATATAAAGTCAGAATTGTGAGTTATAAAGTCAGAATTGCGAGTTATAAAGTCAGAATTGCGAGTTATAAAGTCAGATTTGCGAGATATAAAGTCAGATTTGCGAGATATAAAGTCAGAATTGCGAGTTATAAAGTCAGAATTGCGAGATATAAAGTCAGAATTGCGAGTTATAAAGTCAGATTTGCGAGTTATAAAGTCAGAATTGCGAGTTATAAAGTCAGAATTGCGAGTTATATAGTCAGAATTGCGAGTTATAAAGTCAGAATTGCGTGATATAAAGTCAGAATTGTGTGATATAAAGTCAGAATTGCGAGTTATAAAGTCAGAATATAAAGTCAGAATTGCGAGATATAAAGTCAGAATTGTGAGATATAAAGTCAGAATTGCGAGTTATAAAGTCAGAATTGTGAGATATAAAGTCAGAATTGCGAGATATAAAGTCAGAATTGTGAGTTATAAAGTCAGAATTGTGTGATATAAAGTCAGAATTGCGAGTTATAAAGTCAGAATATAAAGTCAGAATTGCGAGATATAAAGTCAGAATTGTGAGATATAAAGTCAGAATTGCGAGTTATAAAGTCAGAATTGCGAGATATAAAGTCAGAATTGTGAGATATAAAGTCAGAATTGCGAGTTATAAAGTCAGAATTGTGAGATATAAAGTCAGAATTGCGAGATATAAAGTCAGAATTGTGAGATATAAAGTCAGAATTGTGAGATATAAAGTCAGAATTGCGAGTTATAAAGTCAGAATTGTGTGATATAAAGTCAGAATTGCGAGTTATAAAGTCAGAATATAAAGTCAGAATTGCGAGATATAAAGTCAGAATTGTGAGATATAAAGTCAGAATTGTGAGATATAAAGTCAGAATTGCGAGATATAAAGTCAGAATTGTGAGATATAAAGTCAGAATTGCGAGATATAAAGTCAGATTTGCGAGATATAAAGTCAGAATTGTGAGATATAAAGTCAGATTTGCGAGTTATATAGTCAGAATTGCGAGATATAAAGTCAGAATTGCGAGATATAAAGTCAGAATTGCGAGATATAAAGTCAGATTTGCGAGATATAAAGTCAGAATTGTGAGATATAAAGTCAGATTTGCGAGTTATATTGTCAGAATTGCGAGATATAAAGTCAGAATTGCGAGATATAAAGTCAGAATTGCGAGATATAAAGTCAGATTTGCGAGATATAAAGTCAGAATTGCGAGATATAAAGTCAGATTTGCGAGATATAAAGTCAGAATTGTGAGTTATAAAGTCAGAATTGCGAGATATAAAGTCAGAATTGAGAGATATAAAGTCAGAATTGCGAGATATAAAGTCAGAATTGCGAGATATAAAGTCAGAATTGCGAGATATAAAGTCAGAATTGCGAGTTATAAAGTCAGAATTGCGAGATATAAAGTCAGAATTGCGAGATATAAAGTCAGAATTGTGAGATATAAAGTCAGAATTGCGAGATATAAAGTCAGAATTGTGTGATATAAAGTCAGAATTGCGAGTTATATAGTCAGAATTGCGAGATATAAAGTCAGAATTGTGAGATATAAAGTCAGAATTGCGAGATATAAAGTCAGAATTGTGTGATATAAAGTCAGAATTGTGAGATATAAAGTCAGAATTGCGAGTTATAAAGTCAGAATATAAAGTCAGAATTGCGAGATATAAAGTCAGAATTGCGAGTTATAAAGTCAGATTTGCGAGATATAAAGTCAGAATTGCGAGATATAAAGTCAGAATTGCGAGTTATAAAGTCAGAATTGCGAGTTATAAAGTCAGAATTACGAGTTATAAAGTCAGAATTGCGAGATATAAAGTCAGAATTGCGAGATATAAAGTCAGAATTGCGAGATATAAAGTCAGAATTGCGAGTTATAAAGTCAGATTTGCGTGATATAAAGTCAGAATTGTGAGATATAAAGTCAGAATTGCGAGTTATAAAGTCAGAATTGTGAGTTATATAGTCAGAATTGTGAGATATAAAGTCAGGATTGCGAGTTATATAGTCAGAATTGCGAGTTATATAGTCAGAATTGCGAGTTATAAAGTCAGAATTGCGAGATATAAAGTCAGAATTACAAGATATAAAGTCAGAATTGCGAGGTATAAAGTCAGAATTGCGAGATATAAAGTCAGAATTGCGAGATATAAAGTCAGAATTGCGAGATATAAAGTCAGAATTGTGAGATATAAAGTCAGGATTGCGAGTTATATAGTCAGAATTGCGTGATGTAAAGTCAGAATTGCGAGATATAAAGTCAGAATTGCGAGATATAAACTCAGAATTGCGAGATATAAAGTCAGAATTGTGAGATATAAAGTCAGAATTGCGAGATATAAAGTCAGAATTGCGAGTTATAAAGTCAGAATTGCGAGATATAAAGTCAGATTTGCGAGATATAAAGTCAGAATTGCGAGATATAAAGTCAGAATTGCGAGTTATAAAGTCAGAATATAAAGTCAGAATTGCGAGATATAAAGTCAGAATTGCGAGTTATAAAGTCAGATTTGCGAGATATAAAGTCAGATTTGCGAGATATAAAGTCAGAATTGCGAGATATAAAGTCAGAATTGCGAGTTATAAAGTCAGAATATAAAGTCAGAATTGCGAGATATAAAGTCAGAATTGCGAGTTATAAAGTCAGATTTGCGAGATATAAAGTCAGAATTGCGAGTTATAAAGTCAGAATATAAAGTCAGAATTGCGAGATATAAAGTCAGAATTGCGAGTTATAAAGTCAGATTTGCGAGATATAAAGTCAGATTTGCGAGATATAAAGTCAGAATTGCGAGATATAAAGTCAGAATTGCGAGTTATAAAGTCAGAATATAAAGTCAGAATTGCGAGATATAAAGTCAGAATTGCGAGTTATAAAGTCAGATTTGCGAGATATAAAGTCAGATTTGCGAGATATAAAGTCAGAATTGCGAGATATAAAGTCAGAATTGCGAGATATAAAGTCAGGATTGCGAGTTATAAAGTCAGATTTGCGAGATATAAACTCAGAATTGCGAGATATAAAGTCAGAATTGTGAGTTATATAGTCAGAATTGTGAGATATAAAGTCAGAATTGTGAGATATAAAGTCAGGATTGCGAGTTATATAGTCAGAATTGTGAGATATAAAGTCAGGATTGCGAGTTATATAGTCAGAATTGCGAGTTATAAAGTCAGAATTGTGAGATATAAAGTCAGGATTGCGAGTTATATAGTCAGAATTGTGAGATATAAAGTCAGGATTGCGAGTTATATAGTCAGAATTGCGAGTTATAAAGTCAGAATTGTGAGTTATATAGTCAGAATTGTGAGATATAAAGTCAGGATTGCGAGTTATATAGTCAGAATTGTGAGATATAAAGTCAGGATTGCGAGTTATATAGTCAGAATTGCGAGTTATAAAGTCAGAATTGCGAGATATAAAGTCAGAATTACAAGATATAAAGTCAGAATTGCGAGATATAAAGTCAGAATTGCGAGATATAAAGTCAGAATTGCGAGATATAAAGTCAGAATTGTGTTATAAATTGAGTCTTTTTTCGTTAGAACTGGACTTTATAACTCGAAACTGCGAGGTTTATATCTCACAATTCTGAGAAAAGATGTCAGAATTGCGAGATATAAACTCGCATTTGTGTGATATAAAGTCAGAATTGCGAGAAAAAAATATCTCGCAATTCTGATTTTATAACACAATTGCGACTTTATATCTTGCAATTCTGAGAAATAAAGTCAGAATTGTGAGACGTAAACTCGCAATTGTGTGATAAAATGTCGCAATTATCTCTTAAAAAGTTTTATTCTGTGGCGGAAACAAGCTTCCGTATCTGTTCCTGTTCTACAGCTGAAGAAAATAAGCATAAGAGATCATGATATTTTCCTGTTAACAGAATGTAAAGTTAAAGACATAAATCAGCCGGGGTCTGAAGCGAGTCCTGTGATTTACGGCTCTTCTGAGCGCTGGCATCAGCAGGAGGGAAACGAGCGTGAGGTCGAGGTCACACTGCAAAAAATGCTTCTCTTACTTGGTATTTTTGTCTTTTTTCCAGTCCAAATATAATCAAGAAGCATTTACTAGAGAAGTAAAATGACATCGGAAATTCTGTCTTGTTTTCTGATAAAAATAAATAAATAAATAAGTGAGTTTTTGCTTAAAACAAGCAAAATTATCTGCCAATGGGGTATGAAAATAATCTTGTTTTCCATTTGAATTAAGATTTTTTTTTCTTTACCCCAATGGCAGATAATTTTGCTTGTTTTAAGCAAAACTCACTTATTTATTTATTTATTTTTATCAGAAAACAAGATATAATTTCTTATGTCACTTTAGTTATCTAGTAAATGCTTCTTGATTTAAGAATTTTTAGATATTTGGACTGGAAAAAAGTGAGAACAGCATTTTTTGCAGTGAACGAGTGTAAACAAACACGTAAAGCTGGAATAGCCAGCGGTGGCACTGGGTTCCTCACAGCTGGCACAAACACACACTGAACCTCTCCTCCTTTCATCTCTCAGATCCTGTTATTAAAAAAGCCCAGCGATGACATTTAAACGGTCGTTTCTGCAGCGTTTGACATGTTAATGATGGGAGGGGAAGCGCTGTAGGAAGTGAACGTGGCCTCAGAAACCATGTGTGCATTATTCACACCCGAGAACACAATGAGCGTCACATTCCCTCTCAAGGACACTCGTTTAACGTGCTAACGAACAGCTAACAGCAGGACCACGCATAAAACATTCGTCCAAAGTAGAGCTGAGTGATTTATACCACAAAATCATTCATATTTTAAACAATCATGTCTGTATAAATTGGTGAATAAAATACTTGTGAAAAACTTAAAAATACAAATGAAAGGTGATTGATCAATAATTACTTTATATTTTAATTGATGCATCTTGATGGACTCAAATAGAAAAAATCAAACAATTAATATCAAATAAAGTGAAAACATATTCACTAGTTTCTTCAAAACTCATGAAACAGATCCAGACTGTAAATTCTGATTGGATGTGAAGTCGTTCACTCTTCATCTGTTTTGCACATTTGTGCAATTAATATTAACGTGGTCTAAAACATCTGCGTCTAACAAACACTCCTTAAAAAAATTTGGATAATACATTTGCATAAATATTTAGTGCTCAGCCCTAATCTAAAGGCAGTATGCAGAATATGACTGATAATAGTCTTAAAGATCTTACAGAGAGAGATCTTTAAAAAGGTTTGTATAAATGTGAATGTAGTTAGTATATCCCCTGAGAACTGGAGTTTCTTTGACACGGACAGACGCGTGTGATCGAAGCAAACATGAAAACACACAAACCTGCGACCACGGCTTCCCCAGGACTCGCATCTGCAGACACACGAGCAGCAGCGGAGCGATGGCAGACAGCATCATGACACACACACACACACACACACACGCTCTCTCTCTGTGTGAATGTGTCGTCCTCCCGGAGCGAGGTCACATGAGCCGCACAGACAGTGTCTCTCTGAACGACACACACATGTGAAAGCTGAGCTGGAGGAGGAGGAGGAACAGTGTAAGAGGAGAGAGAGAGAGAGAGAGAGAGAGAGAGAGAGAGAGAGAGAGAGAGAGAGAGAGAGAGAGAGAGAGAGAGAGAGAGAGATGAAGTGGGAAGTTTTAGGATGAAACACACCACATATGAAACCAGCTGCACTGACTATACTCTGGAGGTACAGAACAATTACCATTTTCATATACCATGGTATCTATATGGTTTATATGGTATTACCATGTCCAAAACAATGAATTTTCATAATACTGTGTCCAAAATACTGTGGTACTGTCTGCAAGCTCCATGTCCAATAATGAGACATGAACAGAATCACACAGATGAGAAGAAAAATACTGGTCAAACAAGAGGTAGCAATTAATCAGAAAACCAGCAACACCCTGACAACCATGCAACAACACTGTGACAACTACCCAGAACACCCTAACAACAGCACCACAGCAACACCCTGACAACCACACAGCAACAACCTGACAACCACGCAGTACACCCTAATAAAACCCTAGCAACCAAACAGCAACACCCTGACAACCATGCAACAACACTGTACCAACTACCCAGAACACCATAACAACAACACAGCAACACCCTGACAACCACGCAGTACACTCTAACAAAGCCCAAGCAACCACACAGCAACACCCTGATAACCACACAGCAACACCCTGACAACCACCCAGAACACCCTAGCAACACCCTGGCAACCACACAACAACACCCTGACAACCACCCAGAACACCCTAGCAAAACCCTGGCAACCACACAGCAACACCCTGACAACCACCCAGAACACCCTAGCAACACCCTGGCAACCACACAACACCACCCTGACAACCACCCAGAAGACCCTAGCAAAACCCTGGCAACCATACAACAACACTCTGACAACCACCCAGAACACCCTAGCAAAACCCTGGAAACCACACAACAACACCCTGACAACCACCCAGAACACCCTAGCAAAACCCTGGAAACCACACAGCAACAACCTGGCAACACCCAGAACACCCTAGCAAAACCCTGGCAACCACACAGCAACACCCTGACAACCACCCAGAACACCCTAGCAAAACCTTGGCAACCACACAGCAACACCCTGACAACCACACAGTAACATCCCAACAACCACCCAGAACAACCTAGCAACCACACAACAACACCCTGACAACCACCCAGAACACCCAAGCAAAACCCTGGCAACCACACAGCAACACCCAGATAATCACCCGGAACACCCTAGCAAAACCCTGGCAACCACACAACAACACCCTGACAACCACCCAGAACACTCTAGCAACACCCTGGCAACCACACAACACCACCCTGACAACCACCCAGAACACCCTAGCAAAACCCTGGCAACCACACAACAACACTCTGACAACCACCCAGAACACCCTAGCAAAACCCTGGAAACCACACAACAACACCCTGACAACCACCCAGAACACCCTAGCAAAACCCTGGAAACCACACAGCAACACCCTGGCAACACCCAGAAC
>CM040798.1:44507406-44549906 GCA_022829025.1 Squalius cephalus
CGACATTTAAAGGGCTCCTATAATGCCCTTTCACAAGATGTAAAGTAAGTCTCTGATGTCCCCAGAGTGTGTGTGTGAAGTTTTAGCTCAAAACAAATATTTTTTATAGCATGTTAAAATCGTTACTTTTTGAGGGCGAGCAAAAACGTGCCATTTTTGTGTGTCCCTTTAAATGCAAATGAGCTGCTGCTCCCGGCACAGGGGGCGGAGCTTCCAGATCTTAGGTTTTAGGTTTAATGGTGTCATTAACCCGTGAAGAAGCTCGTTGTAGTTCCTACCAGCCGTTGTTGTAGTCGATTTCTGTAAAAGAAAATATCTCCCTTTGCTTTGAACTTTGAGCATAGTAACTTTGAGCATAGTAACTTTGCAGATGTTGTTTATGCTCAAACACAACATTACACACTAACTAAAGTTAGAAAAGTGAAATCATAATCAACCCCTTTAACCTTCTCAGACAGTCGCGTCTGACATGTGCACGTGCAGCTTGTTATTCCGGCGTCTGTTACATCTCGTTTCTGCAGGATTTGTTGAAGTGACATGTCTGAAAAAAGCACAGCTGGAACGACAGGCAGATTCGAGCGTGGCTAATTCACTCACAAACACAAAAGATCCTTTGGCAACTGTTGTGCGTCTGACCGTCTTTACATGCAGAACGCTCTGAACTCTGGGTAACTAAAGCATGTGTGAATAACAGAGATTGGGAGATCAGACAGAACATACCTCTGCAAGAGAAGAGCTTCTGATCGACTGTTATCAACATGTGACTAAAACACCTTTAACATGCTGTTAGACTCAATTAGGATCAAACTTATATATTTATAAGTCTTAAATATTTATATAAACTCATTATATTTAATGTCAAAATCAAAAGTCCCCCTGTAGTCAATCATTTTATCCCTTAAAACTCAACTTTGATCACCAAAATGACATATTTAAACATTTTCTTCTTGAAAAAATATTCTTCATGCCTTAAAATATCTTGAATGTAACTCGACACCCTTGCCTCATTTAGAATGCGTGGTTCTATGAATATGCAAATGAGCCCCGCCTCCACTCACTCACTCAGCTCAGAGATCCACTGGTTGACGATCACACGTTGATCTGATTGGTTACAAGGTAGTTTGTGACGTCAGAAACACCAGCGATTTCAAAGCGTGTTTTTGAGACTGTCTTTGGTTCACTGCAGTTTTAAGGAGGAAATACTCAGCAATGCTGTCGACTTATGAACTTACACATGCTTTGTCTTAAAGCAGATTAAAAACACCACATAGACACATAAACAACATTAAAAGCTGGATTAGGGTGAGTTGCATCCTGTAATTATGCATAATTTACTGTGCATGTAACGTGCAACAAAGAAACTGTAAAATGAAGTGTTGCCAAAAGCATCATTTAGTAAAACAAACACTATCATAGCATACTTTACAAACTGAATATCATATCAGTATTTGCCTCACAGTAATGAGGATGGGATTACAGTAGGAGGTGTAGCTGTAAATGCAGCTACTAGTGTGCTTTATCTGAAGCAGTGTGCACTGTGCAACAAGTATGCTACTCATTAATAAATGCAATACACTCACCTAAAGCATTATTAGGAGCACCTGTTCAATTTCTCATTAATGCAATTATCTAATCAACCAATCACATGGCAGTTGCTTCAATGCATTTAGGGGTGTGGTCCTGGTCAAGACAATCTCCTGAACTCCAAACTGAATGTCAGAATGGGAAAGAAAGGTGATTTAAGCAATTTTGAGCGTGGCATGGTTGTTGGTGCCAGACGGGCCGGTCTGAGTATTTCACAATCTGCTCAGTTACTGGGATTTTCACGCACAACCATTTCTAGGGTTTACAAAGAATGGTGTGAAAAGGGAAAAACATCCAGTATGCGGCAGTCCTGTGGGCGAAAATGCCTTGTTGATGCTAGAGGTCAGAGGAGAATGGGCCGACTGATTCAAGCTGATAGAAGAGCAACTTTGACTGAAATAACCACTCGTTACAACCGAGGTATGCAGCAAAGCATTTGTGAAGCCACAACACGCACAACCTTGAGGCGGATGGGCTACAACAGCAGAAGACCCCACCGGGTACCACTCATCTCCACTACAAATAGGAAAAAGAGGCTACAATTTGCACGAGCTCACCAAAATTGGACAGTTGAAGACTGGAAAAATGTTGCCTGGTCTGATGAGTCTCGATTTCTGTTGAGACATTCAGATGGTAGAGTCAGAATTTGGCGTAAACAGAATGAGAACATGGATCCGTCATGCCTTGTTACCACTGTGCAGGCTGGTGGTGGTGGTGTAATGGTGTGGGGGATGTTTTCTTGGCACACTTTAGGCCCCTTAGTGCCAATTGGGCATCGTTTAAATGCCACGGCCTACCTGAGCATTGTTTCTGACCATGTCCATCCCTTTATGACCACCATGTACCCATCCTCTGATGGCTACTTCCAGCAGGATAATGCACCATGTCACAAAGCTCGAATCATTTCAAATTGGTTTCTTGAACATGACAATGAGTTCACTGTACTAAAATGGCCCCCACAGTCACCAGATCTCAACCCAATAGAGCATCTTTGGGATGTGGTGGAACGGGAGCTTCGTGCCCTGGATGTGCATCCCACAAATCTCCATCACCTGCAAGATGCTATCCTATCAATATGGGCCAACATTTCTAAAGAATGCTTTCAGCACCTTGTTGAATCAATGCCACGTAGAATTAAGGCAGTTCTGAAGGCGAAAGGGGGTCAAACACAGTATTAGTATGGTGTTCCTAATAATCCTTTAGGTGAGTGTATATCACGTCTGGACGCACAATAATGCAGCAAATTCCTGATTCCTACCTGACACTTTCCCGCCACACACACCGATGTCTCGTTGTGTTCACAGGGAGTCCCGTCGACGACTCGCTCCGACTGACGGACGTAGAACCTGAAGCCGACGGCCCGACAGTTGAGCTCACAGGCCTGATCACTGGACACTGAGCAAACACACCATAAACACGTTCATGATGAGACACACGGACAGAAGAGAGTGAAACACTAGGGGTGTAACATTAAGGGCCCTATTTTAAGGATCTAACATCGTGTCCTAACTACACACGATGCCGCGACGCGTGATAAAAGGTTATTTTCCATGTTAATCAGAGTGTTTGTCCTATCCAGCCGCGACGACGCCACGCCACGATTCTGTTTTAGAAACGTTTCAATTTTTCTGACGTCGCGCTGGAACAACAAACACAAAGTGTGGCGATGATAATCTCAGGAGCTGTTTATGTGCTTTATTTAATGTTAAAAGCGTGTCATGTGACTCTGAATATCATTTAGTGCTCCAGCTTTGTGGCTGTAAAATCAACAATGGATAATTCACCTCAGATCTTGAAATTAAACAAGAACGTTCAAACTGTGAACAAACAAGTGCATTATTTGTATTATCAGTAGCCTATGTATTTGAATAATGTTTAAATGGTGTAATATTTGTGAATTTGATTATGTAGCTACTCATCCATTTTCTTGCAAGTGCTGTCAAGATTACTCTCTACAAGATTCCACAAAATGTTCAAAGATCATGCAGTTGATACATTTGAAAATCTATCTAAGGATTATAACCTCCCAAGTAACCATGTTTTTAGATACCTCCAAGTAAGGAGCTATATAATAACAAATATACAGTCTTTTCAAGACCTCAGTCCTATCGTGGAGCATATCTTGAAAGTCTATGAAAAGTCAAGCTTTAAAAATGTAACGAGACAAATTTATAATATTTTAAATAATAACAATGATTACCAAATTAATAATATTTTAAACTCTTGGGAGAAAGACATTGGAATAACAGTGACTGAAGAAGAGTGGAGTCAGGCATGTAAAAATGTTTTCTGTTCTGTAAAGTCCCCCTATTGGCAGGAATATGCGTGGAAACTATTGGTTAGATTTTTTGTAACACCCCTGAAAATTAGTAAATATACAAACCAAACACAATACTGTTGGCGAGAGTGTGGTGAATGTAATGTTGACTTGGCTCATGTCCTCTACACATGCTCAAAAATCCAGCCATATTGGGTTAATGTGTTGGAATTAATGAAGCAAATATGTGGTCAAAATACTCATTTCGAACAACTACATGTCATGCTTGGCATACAGCCGAAAGGTTTAAACAAAGAAAATTATTATATCTTCTGGGTGTTGAGAATTACTACTATTAAACAAATAACTCGAGGTTGGATAAATGGATTGAGGCTGTAGAAAACTTGTATGAAAATGAAATGATAACGCATAAGATGAGAGGCAAAATGAAGTTATTTAAGATGAGATGGTTCGCATATGCTAACCAAATGCATTGAAAAACAAAAACCAAGCATGGATTTGGACCTGTGTAATTAGAGGAGGCATGGATGTAATCTCTGTGACATATGATGCAGCCATATGGAAATTTGTATGTCTGTATGTAAACATGTATATAGGGATGTATGTATGTATGCATACACGTATGTATATATGAATATATGGGTGTATATATATATACGTCTGGGTGTGTATGTATATATATATATGTACGTAGGTATGTGTGCATGTATACGTATACATTTCCTTCTGTTAATTAATTCTTTTATTTTTATGTTCTCTTTTTGATTTATTTCTTGATTTTATTTTATTTTTTTTTTTTTTTTTTTTTATTCACTGGGTGTAAAAGAGGAGAAAAGAAAGGAAAAATAAATAAATAATTGTGTCAACTCTGACATGTTAATTGTATGATCGCAATATGAACAATGTCACAATAAAAAAGTTTAAAAAAAAGATTACTCTCTGGTGCCGCGAGACTCCGCCCACACACTGAAAATTAAAAATGGTCGGCGCTTCCGGTGCTGGTCTAATTTTAGCTGGTCTACCATTGACTTTGGAGCAACATTTTTATTTGTTTATTTTAATAACGTGGCGCAGGACGTGAAAATGAAAATGCCGTCAGGCTGAAAGTAGCAAAACACACTTACATTGCGCCGGGTGTATGATAGGGCCCTATATCATGTCAAAATATATTGCAATACAAAAAATGCAACAATACGTATCGTGGAGAGTGACAATATGTATTGTGTACAGTTCACCCAAAATAAAAATTACTGTGTGAGAAAAAAATTCAAGTTTTCAGTGTTTTAGTGTCAGTACTACATTAAACTATTATATATAATGTTGAATATAATGTATAATAATGCAATGTGGGAATAATTGTGGGTCCTGATAATGTCAAATGTCTGATGTTACCAGTAAAAAGTGGACTACATTATTTTAAATATATCTAGTCAGTGAAAGAGTGCAAACATATTCATCTACAATAATTCTGTATTTTCAGCTTCAGAATCATGAATATTGTTATTCTGGTGTCTCTATTATCCTGTGCTTTGGGTTTCAGCACCAAGTCCAAGAATATTCATTTACAGTCACAATGTAATATCAAATTTAGCATTTTAATCAGCAGTTCATTTTTTTGTTAACCATTTATCATAAGTCTTGGAGTATCACAATAATATCGTATCGTGACATGAGGGTATCAGTACACCCCTTCTAAACACACAATAGACTGTCTCTGACTCAGAGACTGCCAAGGAATCATTTCATCACACAGAAGTTTAGAGCCGCACAAAGTTTAATACTTCGAGTTTGTTGAAATCACTGTGATCTCTAGTACTAATGAGAACAGAATCCGACGCTTGTAATGATACACAGCGGCCACAAGAGGACAGCAAAGACAGACGATGAACCAGAACCAGTCTGAAAAACATCTAGGAGTTATGAAAACTTTATTTCTGAATGTTCATGGGTATCATTCTTCAAACATTATGGGAACGTTACTTTTGAATGTTCTCTGAAACAAGTAACATTTGAAAACATCCACCTCAAAAGTTTCAGAAAAACATTCCATGTATGATGTGTAAATAATGCTTTTTGTGCTGATGTTTTGAGAACGTTATTAAAGGGCAGATGACTGCAAATGAACGTTTTATTAACGTTACTGGAAGAACGTTTGTTTATAACTTTGAGAGAACCTTGAGAGAACATTCCCTGTTTGCTGTGGTGAAAATACACTAGTTTGTGTCATCAAGACAAAAACATAAAACTTTGGCATGAATTCATCGTCAGCTAATCTGCAGCCTGTGGGATATAAGAATATTCCACACAAACCTTAAACGTACGTGAACATGAATCAAATACTGGCGCAGCATCAAAGTTCATAAATCCGAAAACATTCGCTGTTCCACAGGATCCGACACGCCGGGAAAATCTCCTGAAGCACAAATTATTAACTCACTGAAATATGACTAACTTTAATTGTAACATGATCATTAGAGTTAACAGCACAAATACCTGTGTCATTCAGGATGTTTTTCCTTCGGGTAACAAAAATGATGAGATTTATTTAGCTTTAATTTAGTTTAAATATAGAAATGTTAAATGTCATTCTTCATTACTCCAGTCTTCAGTGTCACATGATCCTTCAGAAATCATTCTAATATGATGATTTGCTGCTCAAGAAACATTTATGATTATTATCAGTGTTGATAAGTTATATTTTTTTGGAAACCGTGAAACACTTATTTTTCAGAAATCTTTGATGAATAGAAAGTTTAAAAGAGCAGCATTTATTTGAAATGGAATCTTTTGTAACATTATAAATGTCTTTACTGTCACTTTTGATAAATTTAAAGCTTCCTTGATGAATGAAAATGTACTGACTGATAGTGTAATAATAAAGCATAGGAGATCTACCAAATGTTGAAACACTGATATCTAAAAAAAATCATTCCATCACCTGAACTTAACGAATCTGCTCACCGTCATGAAAAGGTTCCCACTGGTAAAGTCTCCCCATGAAGCGCTGCGTGTTGAAGGAGGAGCACTGCACGTCTCTGATTGGTCTGCTGGATGACGGACAGGCCTGAGAATTCAGAAACACACCCACACATACTTTTTTTTACAAATCTCTTTCGCCATATTAAAGTCTTAAGTGTTGCGAGTAAATCTTCCATCTTTTCAGTGTTTTTATACAGCATCAGTTTGTCCTCAAATGCTTTACATTCTTCATTCTTAACATTCTTTAAAATAAAGGTGCATTCACACCATGTTGTAATTACCACAATTGCGAGATTAAGATTTGTAAAAAGTGTTCACGTCCTCGTAGAACTTGTAATTACAAGTTGTAAACTGGGATTATACTGTGAGCTCCCTCTTGTGACATGACTGCTGCAGATTCATTTTGGAATTAACATTGTTGCTATAAAAATGCATAAATCCGAGTCAGGAACCCTTTAAGGTTCTACATGTGATGCGACTGATGAAACCCTTTAAGGTTCTACATATGAAGCGACTGGACTGACGGAACCCTTTAAGGTTTTACATGTGAAGCGTCTGACGGAACCCTTTAAGGTTCTACATATGAAGCGCCTGATGAAACCCTTTAAGGTTCTACATATGAAGCGACTGGACTGACGGAACCCTTTAAGGTTTTACATGTGAAGCGTCTGACGGAACCCTTTAAGGTTCTACATGTGAAGCGTCTGACGGAACCCTTTAAGGTTCTAAATATGAAGCGCCTGATGGAATCCTTTAAGGTTATATATGTGAAGCGCCTGATGGAACCCTTTAAGGTTCTACATATGAAGCACCTGATGGAATCCTATAAGGTTCTATATGTGAAGCGCCTGATGGAATCCTTTAAGGTTCTACATATGAAGCGCCTGATGAAACCCTTTAAGGTTCTAAATATGAAGCGCCTGATGGAACCCTTTAAGGTTCTACATATGAAGCGCCTGATGGAACCCTTTAAGGTTCTACATATGAAGCGCCTGACGGAACCCTTTAAGGTTCTACATATGAACCGCCTGTTGGAACCCTTTAAGGTTCAACATATGAAGCGACTGGACTGACGGAACCCTTTAAGGTTCTACATATGAATTGCCTGATGAAACCCTTTAAGGTTCTACATATGAAGCGCCTGATGAAACCCTTTAAGGTTCTACATATGAAGTGCCTGATGGAACCCTTTAAGGTTCTACATATGAAGCGACTGATGGAACCCTTTAAGGTTCTACATATGAACCGCCTGTTGGAACCCTTTAAGGTTCTACATATGAAGCGCCTGACGGAACCCTTTAAGGTTCTACATATGAAGCGCCTGACGGAACCCTTTAAGGTTCTACATATGAAGCGACTGACGGAACCCTTTAAGGTTCTACATATGAACCGCCTGTTGGAACCCTTTAAGGTTCTACATATGAAGCTCCTGATGGAACCCTTTAAGGTTCTACATATGAAGCGCCTGACAGAACCCTCCGTTTATATATATATACACATTGCAGTTAACTGTTTACTATTTTCACTTGTTTGTAAAAATTGTTACATAGGAGAAATGTTTTTGTTTTTGTTTTTTGTGCACATGGAGGGAGACTGATTTTGCGCTGAATAAGATTGCATATAATTTCGCTCTACTCTTTTGTATAATGACAAATAAAGATTCTAATTTTGATTCTGATCTCATGACATCATGTCCTGTTTTTGATTAGTTTAGATGTGTTTGGTCCGTGTTGCGTTCATACTTCAGTCGAACTGCACCAAAGTTAATTTTATTCAAATCAAACCTGCCAAGTGTGAACACACCCTCAAGAGTTAAAAGTGCCCTGTTCCTGGGGTTAATGATGATGTTAACCAGGGTTAAATGTTGTGTGAAAGCAGTTTCTCTGCAGATGTTACCGTGGTGTTGCAGATCTTGTGCTGGTTCCGGGCTCCGGGGCAGGAAGCGTTCGGTACCGCGCCGTACGCTCGGTTCTGCACTGCCGGAGTGTGAGAGCGCCGGTTCTGATGGACGTCTCTACCTTGCGTCCTGTAACTCTGGTGCGGGACGTTTAATGGCGATCGTCTCCATTTGTTTTGGGATGTTTGGCCAGAATCTTTCAGTAGAGGCGTTACGTATGAAATCCTGCCGTATCCGTACGTCCCTGGACTGATGCCACTGTTTGCTTTTCTTCAACAGAGAAGAAATATATAGAGAAAGACAAAAGTACATTTACTAATTTAGCAGACGCTCTTATCCCACGTGATTCATCTTAGGTAATAATTCCTAACTGGTGTTAATCACCTCATGTTGCACCAGTGGATGTGATCAAATCCAGCAAACAATCATCAATATCAACTGGTTTGGCAAATAGAGGTTTGTGAGTTGATGAAGCTAATAATTCATTAAATCAAATGTATAATTAAACTAAACAAATAGTTTTCACAATAAATCAAAATAGCAATCTATCTTATCAAATCGCAAATATCAGTTTATTTACACGAGTGCAGCTTCGGCTCACCGGAAATGATTCTTCTCACAAACTGCAAAAGTTTAACGTGCATTTGAGGTTCACTTTATTTACACTCACATTCACAGAATTTACAACATTTATGCGACAGACGTTTACAGCATTTCACTAATAATCTGCCAAAAGAACAACTTGAGAGGATTTGAGTGGAACTCATGTGTGAACAACTTTTTAAAAAAAGTATCTATTTTCATTAGCAGTAGAGTCTTTGTTCATTGTGTCTGAATGAATTATGATATAAAATGAAATGTCATATTGCATTTCAAACTGCGATCACACAACAAACGGCTGGTAGGGACTACAATGTTAGTGACATCACTAACCCTAAAATTTACATAAACTCCGCCCCTGGGAATGCTATTTATATATTATTATGACAGAATATGCTAATCAATGACTAGAAGATAACTACACATCAGATACATAAATTAATCAACTAACCATTGAAACGCTTCTACATTTTGTCACTTCTTCTTGAGTCTCTCCATCTTTCTGACTCCGGTTTGAACATAAAAGGCTAAAAGATTTCGAAATTTTTGTTTTTTAAACACACACACACACACACACACACACACACACACACACACACACACACACACACACACACAAGCTATTCAAGCTCCGCCCTCTGTGCCGGGAGCAGCAGCTCATTTGCATTTAAAGGGACACACACAAAAGATGAAGACAATGCCAAACCTCCATCCATGTCTGAGACTCTGCTGACTCTGGCCTGGTGTTGATCCGCTGGGATCGACCCGACAGACTCTGATCCGTTCCTGAACTCCTCCACCGCAGGAGAGCGAACACGAACCCCACGAACCCCAGGAGCTCCACGACCCCGACCCCGCTCCATCAGAACCAGTGAGATCTCCAGCAGAACCAGTCAGCGGATCAGGCCGCATCTGAGCACGTAAAGAGGAAATAAACAAGAACAAAACTGAGATGTAGAGGTGTAGCGATACTCTCATGTCACGATTCGATACATATCACGATCCTGAACTCATGATACGATACTATTGTAACTGTAATCTTACAGTTAAATCCGACCTCTAGTTCATAGACGCCAGAGGAGAACTGGCCCCCGACTGAGCCTGGGTTCTCCCAAGGTTTTTTTTTCTCCATTAGGTCCTGATGGAGTTTTTCGGTTCCTTGCCACTGTTGCCTTTGGCTTGCTCAGTTGGGGATATTTGGGGATATTTAATTTAATTAATCAATCAACGATACTATTGATCAGCATTACCAAACGTGGACGTTCCACTAGAAACAAACATTGATGTATTGTTTTAATTTATTACTGTGAAGCTGCTTTGATACAACCTATGTTGTGAAAAGCGCTATATAAATAAACTTGACTTGACTTGACTATTGCGATACTCCAAGACATATGATAAAAGATTTACTGTTGATTAAAATGCTAAATTTGATATTACATTGTGACTGTAAATGAATATTCTTGGACTTGGTGCTGAAACCCAAAGCACAGGACAATAGAGACACCAGAATTACAATATTCAAAATACAGAATTATTTCAGATGAATATGTTTGCACTCTTTCACTGACTAGAAAATAATGTCGGCCACTTTTTACTGGTAACACCAGACATTTGACATTATCAGGACACACAGATATTCCCCCATTGCATTATTATACATTATATTCAACATCATATATAGTAGTTTAATGTAGTACTGACACTAAAACTCTGAAAACTTTTTGTGAACTATACACAATACATATTGTTGCATTTTTGTATTGCAATATATTGTGACTCGATATATTGTTACACCCTGAGTAGTTTGATAATGACAGTAGAAGAGCCAGATCTCGTCAAACAGCAGGACGAGAGCTGTCAATCAACAGCTGACAGCCAATCAGAGGGCAGAGGGCGTGACCTGGTCATTCTCAGGGTCAGCGAGAGGTCAGACAGCTGGATATCAGCTGAGTGTGTGTGTGTGTGTGTGTGAGTGAATGAGTGAGAGTGTGTGTGTGTGTGTGTGTGTGTGTGTGTGTGTGAGTGAGTGAGTGAGTGAGTCAGTGAGTGTGTGTGTGTGTGTGTGTGTGTGTGTGAATCATGTTGTCTTTGAGTTTGAGACTCATTGCAATGATCTGCACTGTTTGTATTATGAAGGCAAAAACGGCTAAATAGTCATAAAGACGAACATGAATACCTTCCTCTGGTCGTGTGTGTGAAGACAAATGAAGATCGGCCACAGGATCACAGCGACACTACAAACACAAGATGACATTATTACACATGAACAATGCAAACGCTTTTAAGTGCCACTGGAACAGCTGATCACCTGATGTTCAGAGCGGCTCTCATCCTGAAGCCTGACCGCACTGCACCTGGACACACACACACACACACACACACACACACACACCTGTGCATGTCGTCAGATGTCACTCAAGTTCACTATTAGTCCTCAGTTAACCTTTGACCCGACCTGTGACCTCTGTGACAGAAACACTGCAGCTGCTGCATTCAAGTGCACGAGAGTCAGTAATAATGAGACACGGATGAAGGTTTGAGTGATATTACAGTATGAGATATTACAGTATGAGATAATACAGTATGAGATATTACAGTATGAGATATTACAGTATGAGATATTACAGTATGAGATATTACAGTATGAGATATTACATGAGTTACACTACCAGTCAAAGGTTCTGGATCGGTAAGATTTTTAATGTTTTTAAAAGAAGTCTCTTTTGCTCACCAAGGCTGTGTTTATTTGATTAAAAATATAAATAAAAATAAAGTGTAGTTTATTATATATTTATATTTAATATATATATTTAGTTAAATACTAGTAAAGTGTAATTTATTCCTGTGATCAAAGCTGAATGTTCAGCATCATTACTCCAGTCTTCAGTGTCACATGATCCTTCAGAAATCACTCTAATATGATGATCTGATGATCAACAAACATTGATGATTATTATCAGTGTTGAAAACAGTTATTTACATTTTTATTTCAGGATTATTTGATGAGTAGAAAGTTCAAAAGAACAGTATTTATCTGAAATAGAAAGCTTTTGTAACATTATTAAATATATTAAAATAGAAAACCATTTTAAATTGTCATAATATTTCACAATATTACTGTTTGTTTTGTATTTTAAATCAACTAAATGCAGCCTTGGTGAGCAGAAGAGACTTCTTTTAAAAACATTAAAAATCGTACCGATCCAAAACTTTTGACTAGTAGTGTACATGTATTATATGAAGGCTGTAAGTTAGTAACATAAGTACCATGGTAACACTTTGGTGGAAATGCTTCCATTTCTGTAGTGCCGTGAAAATATCGCGCAACATGAATACAGGCAGCAATGCTGTATATCTACATATACATGTAAGAGTGAGTGCAGTAATAGTGTGGTAAAGGTGTGGTAATAGTGAAGTACCCGTTGAGCTCCAGCTGTTCTAATGGAGAAAGTGTTGGTGTGTGACGCGTCCTGACGCGCGTGATCCGGCGCGTTCACTATTCCCGCAGCTCGCGCGTCGCTCGTTACCAATAATCTCCATCATTAATAACTGTCGCATTCAGACACTGTGTTTCCAGTCCTGTAAAAGTTTCTCCGTCACACACACATCCGTGAAGAAACCAAGCGCTCGGATAGAGACAGGAGGAGTGCGCGCGGCGCGCCACCTGAGAGAGAGAGAGAGAGAGAGAGAGAGAGAGAGAGAGGGGTAGAGAGAGAGAGTTGTGTGTGAGAGAGAGGGGTAGAGAGAGAGAGAGAGAGAGGGGTAGAGAGAGAGAGCTGGTTACCCAGAGAGCAGAGGGTGTGTGTTCACTGCAGGACAGGAGAGATCGAGACAGAGACGCACTTCCTCCTTCACTGTCACAAATACAGTTCAGTCAGAGAACTCTACTTTAGCAAACTCACTAACGTAATACAGAACTTTACAGCCATGACTGAAGTAGATCAGATGAAGATCCTGCTAGGAGAGGGTCAGACAGCAGCACTGGCTGCCAGATACGTGTGTGTGTGCCACAGCCTGAGAGACAGCAGGTGAATGTGTGTGTGATGTGTGTGTCTGACCTCAATGTGTTTCCCCACTGTCCACCACAGTGACCTTCAGTGATATGTGTGTGTGTATATGTTAAAACACTGTGGTGTAAAATGTTCCGATACTATAATTTGTATATATGTTAAAACACTATGGTGTAAAACGTTTACAGATATTATAATTTGTTACACTGTTAATTTGTACAATTAATTTAAGTAGTACATTTAGATTTAAGTTATGTTGTAATACTGTATTATTTTGATGTCTTCTACAAGCTTTGGCAATATTGTAAACTGTACAGTCATGCCAATAAAGCAATTTTTAATTTGAATTTGAATTTGAGAGAGGGGTAGAGAGAGAGAGTTGTGTGTGAGAGAGAGGGGTAGAGAGAGAGAGAGAGAGAGAGAGAGAGAGAGAGAGAGAGAGAGAGAGTGTGTGTGTGTGTGTGAGAGAGAGAAAGAGAGAGAGAGAGAGAATGTGTGTGTGTGTGTGTGTGAGAGAGAGAGAGTGTGTGTGTATGTGTGAGAGAGAGAAAATGTGTGTGTGTGTGTGTGTGAGAGAGAGAGAGAATGTGTGTGTGTGTGTGTGTGTGTGTGTGTGAGAGAGAGAGAGAGAGAGAGAGATTATAGAGTGTGTGAGTGTGTGTGTGTGTGTGTGTGTGTGTGTGTGTGTGTGTGTGTGTGTGTGTTGAAACACTGTGGTATCAAATGTTCACATGTTCTAATTTGTTGCACTGTTTATTTAAGTTACACTGACGGTCAAAAGTTTTCGTTCTGTAAGTTTTTAATGTTTTTGAAACTGTAACTTTAACTGTAACATACTGTCACTTTTGATCAGTTAAATGCATCCTTGATGAATAAATGTATAATTTCTTAAAGTTTTCCCCAAATTAAAAAAAAAAAAAAATCTTACTGACCCCAAACTTTTGAACGGTAGTGTTTAATGTTACAAAAGCTTCTATTTTCTACAAAATAATCCTGAAATAAAATTGTAAATAACTGTTTTCAACACTGATAATAATCATAAATGTTTCTTGATCATCAAATCATCATATTAGAGTGATTTCTGAAGGATCATGTGACACTGAAGACTGGAGTAATGATGCTGAAATCGTCAACCAGTGGATCTCTGAGCTGAGTGAGTGAGTGAGTGGAGGCGGGGCTCATTTGCATATTCATAACTCCACGCATACTAAATGAGGCAAGGGTGTCGAGTTACATTCAAGATATTTTAAGGCATGAAGATTTTTTTTTTATATATTTTAAATATTTCTTTTGGTGATAAAGATAACCAATGATAAAATGATCGTCTACAGCGAGACTTCAGTTCTCAGAGTTTCAAAGGTTTCAGGAGATTTGAGGATTCAGGTTTAATTAAACAGGATCTTTTATAGATCATCTCCAGCTCAGGAGGAGGAGTATCCTCTCCTCTTTCGATCTGATCCTCTGTTCACTGTTCCTGTCAGCCAATCAGACGCCAGGGTTTGGTTGGGGCTGAAACAACACTCATCAATCTTTCATTTCACTCTGATTTGAGCCGGAGTTAATGTTTAACAGGAATGTTTCAGGACAAAAGATGTTGATTCAGGAACACATGTGCACAGATCGCTTCAGTTCAGACGAGTTCACTGGATTACACCTCAGATCATCAGAGTTTCTGCCTCATTTTCCAGCACTAATATCTAAACATCCTTAAATCAAGACACATTTACTGGAGAAGCGAAATATAAATATAAAATTGCTCAAAATGAAGTGAGTTTGTGCTTAAAACAAGAACTAATATCTGCACTGGGGTCAGAAAAATCTTCATTTAAATGGAAAACAATATTTTTTCTGACTCCACTGGCAGATATTTGTTGAACAATAATAATAAGAGTTAATTGGCAAATCATTATCAGGCTGTCTTTGCACATACAACATGTGTTCTTTGTCTGCTCAAATAAAGGCGAACCACATGATCAGTTTCAGGTCAATCCAAATGTTTTCACATTTTTTCTTTTTAATAACCAGTAAAGTACAAAACATAAATCAGTGCTTGTGAAGGACATTCAGTATGGAGAAGCGACAGGCATTGGAGAGACAGATCTGCAACACACCTGAGCGCAAACACTTTCGTTCAGCGAAGACTCGACTGATGATGATAATGACTTTCTGCGCGCAGGTTTGAAGTGAATCTTGACATGTTTATAGTCGTTCAGTGAACTGAAGGAAACTCGACTGAGGGTTGTTCGTAACACACCTGGAATGTACCTGTGTAGAGTGTGTGTTAATCAGGAGCACCATTACGAGACGTTACTGGCCCACAGGAGAGGAGATCATGTGACGTACATTCAGGTACGACCCGAGACCCTTCAGTCTTCGCCTTTTCTCCCCATCACGTGTTTTAGTAATCACCCTAAACTATCACTCGAAAGATTAAACACTCGAAACACTTTGAAATTGCGTTACTACTTTAAAACCTTCCAGCTGGCTCCTCCCCTAATGGGCGGAGTCATGTTTTACCACTCCCTCCTAGTGGGCGGAGTCATGTTTTACCACTCCCCCTAGTGGGCAGAGTCATGTTTACCACTCCCCCTAGTGGGCAAAGTCATGTTTTACCACTCCCCCTATTGGGCGGAGTCATGTTTACCACTCCCCCTAGTGGGCAGAGTCATGTTTTACCACTCCCCCTAGTGGGCAGAGTCATGTTTTACCTCTCCCCCCTAGTGGGCGGAGTCATGTTTACCACTCCCCCTAGTGGGCAGAATCATTTTTACCACTCCCCCTAGTGGGCGGAGTCATGTTTTACCACTCCTCCTAGTGGGCGGAGTCATGTTTGCACTATTTTATAATCAAACTTGACAAAAACACATTGTTAGAAAGACTCAATGTTCTGTATTTGGCATCTGTTTTGTAATAGAATTAATATAAATTTATGACAGGAGAACGCATAAAAAAAACAAAAAAAATTGATATTAACTTCGCAAATTCGGAACACAACTTGGCTAGACATATGGCTTTGATTTTAAACTAATTTTACAGTAAAATGTTTTTATAAATACTACAGTACATTTGCTTTACTGTAAACTTAAACTTCTAGAACTTTTTTCACTTCTGTAATCTGAGTGTCTTCTTTTAAAAAGAGACCGACCTTATTTTAAGTTTTTTAAAGGATTAGTTCACTTAAGAATTAAAATATCCTGATAATTTACTCTCCCTCACGTCATCCAAGATGTCCATGTCTTTCTTCCTTCAGCTGAAAAGAAATCAAGGTTTCTGAGGAAAACATTCCAGGATTTTGGAATGTAAATTGTCAGGAAATTTTAATTCTGATGTGAACTACTCCTTTAAATGATAGTGCATTTTCATGTCTACGCTCAAAAAGGGGGGGTGACAGATGCCGAGTTAAAACACCTCTACGCCTGTCATTTGCTGTGCGTGATCCGCTGGAGGCACGTCTGTCTGAACGCCTGTGTGTCTCTCATCTCCAGCACAGAGTCTCTCACGAGCTCGGCGAACAGCGAAGGCCAGATCTTCTGTAGTGTTTCTCCCTTCACACTGTGACTCGAGGCCCGGTGGATCAGACCTCGCAGATACTGATGAACCATCGCGGAGCGCCGAGAGACATCGCCCTCCTCCTGAGACGCAGAGAACACGTCATTAAAAACATTTTTGCATTGCAAAAGTTATTTCCCTTTAAAGGTGCAGTGTGTGATTTTTAGCGGCATCTAGTGGTGAGGTTGTGAATCGCAGCCAACAGAAGTTATGGTGGCCGACAGGAAGTGATGTCGTCGTCTGAGACAGCAGAGAGTCGCCAGTTAAACAATGAGGTTTCTTTACAAAGATAAATTAAGAAATTAGGTTTACTTAGTTATTCAGCAAAAAGATGTTATTGCGAATGTTATTGTCACTTGTTCATCATTGTGTCAGTGTTTTATTCGCTGACTTTAGCTGAAGCTTCTTTGCACGAAGAACAACATAGTGACGAAATGCGTTTGTCCGTTCAGAGCCACCGTAGAAACATGTGGATGTAAGCGGACCTGCGGTGTGTGTAGAGAGAAACGCCTCATTCTAAGGTAATAAACACATAACGGTTCATTATGTAAGGTCTTTATACACCACTGACAACATAGTTATGAATATGATATTGCATTTCTGTCAACAGATCCTCCTAAATATTACACACTGCACCTTTAAGAAACACATTCATTCAATCATATTTCTCCCATAACACAGTTCATTGTGTACTTCATCATAATGTTTCCTTCTACAAATATTTCAAGTCAAGTCATCCTCTTTGTCACTCATTAAAAAATATTCACATAATAACTTGACTGTTGTTTCCATTTTGCTTTTAAACAAGCTCCATACATCAACTTTCCTTTTTTCGTATTTTCCTTATCAATTGCTATCAATAAATTGAAAAAAATCACATTACAATCTTTACTATTAAAACCGAATGCAATCATTTTTTCCCATGTCTTTTGTGTCATGCTCGTATCAGATTTTTCTTTCAGCATAGATTTTACAGTGTTTCCCAGTGTTGGCCTCACCTCAGGGCCGTCGGACACTCGGCTGGGGTAGTTGAAGAGCGCTCGGCTCAGACCGTCTCCCGCATGTTTGCCGTTGTCCTTCAGTTCCTCTGGACTCTGACCGATTCTCCGACCGCGACCGTCCAGCAGGAACTGCAGCTGACGCTTCCTACACACACACGAGTGACGGGAACAATACGTGTTTTGAATGATCAGTAGGAGTATAGATTTACTTAGGAAGTCCATGCTGAAATAAAATAAATACAAATAAATAAATAAATAAATAAACAAAATATATATATATATATAAAAAAATATTCAATAAAAAATATTTATATAATTTAAAAAAATTATAACATGAACATGTTGCCTATATATACTGAAAAAAAAAAAAAAAAAAAACTCATTATTCATAATTCCCATGACTTTTCCAGGGCCCAGTTGCAGAAACACTTTGTCTTAAAGGGATAGTTCACTTTGAAATTAAATTTTGGTATGTTTTAGCTTACCTCAAGGGCATCCAAGATGTAGGTGTCTTTTTTTCCGCAGTAGTTTCAATTTTGATATTTTTAGGTCAAACCGTTCTTGTCTGTCAGTCATATAATGCAGGTCTATGGTCACTGTCTCAAAGAGCATGCACAGAGTCCAAATTAAACAATTCCCCATCGTCCAAATTAAACAATTCCCCATCGTAAGTACACATTGATGGCCTAAGACACGAAACGAGCGGTTTGTGTGAGAAAACGAACAGTATTTATATTGTTTTCACCTCTTGTAACACAGCCACGTCCAAGTGATCTGAGGGCGCGAGCGCTTCCTGGTGTGTGACGTGTGCGCAGACTGGTGCATAGATATATATATACACTAGATGTCGCCTTGGCTACGGCAGTTCATTGGAACGAATGTCTTTAATGTAGAACGAATGTCTTTAATGTAATCTAGTGTATATATATCTATGCACCAGTCTGCGTACACGTCACACACCAGGATGCGCGCGAGCCTTCAGATCACTTGGACGTGGCTGTGTTATAAGAGGTAAAAACGATATAAATACTGTTCGTTTTCTCACACAAACCGCTCGTTTCGTGTCTTAGGCCATCAATGTGTACTTACGATGGGGAATTGTTTAATTTGGACTCTGTGCATGCTCTTTGAGGGGGTGACCATAGACCTGCATTATATGACTGTCAGACAAGAACGGTTTGACCTAAAAATATCAAAATTGAAACTACTGCGGAAAAAAAGACACCTAAATCTTGGATGCCCTTGAGGTAAGCTAAAACATACCAAAATTTAATTTCAAAGTGAACTATCCCTTTAAGAACTACTTTGACAAACTGCTTTGAATGTGATAAGGAGTATCTTGTATTGAATACGAAAGCGTACGGGTAGCCAATGAAGTCTACAATGAGTAATGTGGGAAGATTTCTTTGTGTATGTGAGGACCCAAGCTGTGGAGTTCTGAATATATTGGATCTTATTTATAGATGAATTGGGTAAGCCATAGAAAAGAGAATTGCAGTAGTCAAGCCGTGAAGTGATGAAAGCGTGAACTAGGGTCTTAGCATCGCTGATATTCAGAAATGGACGCAAGCGCGCGATATTACGAAGGTGAAAGAAGGCAGACTTAGTGAGTGAGAAGATGTGTGGAAGGAAGGAAAGAGGAATCAAAGATTATACCAAGGTTTTTGACAGTGGTCGAAGGTTGAACCAAAACTCCAGCAATATTAACATTGTCAACACAGAAACGGGATGTACTTTGAGGTGAACCAATAAGAAGTAGATCTGTTTTATCAGTGTTGAGTTTGAGAAAATTACTGGTCATCCAAGCATTTATATCATCAACACAAGCTGATATGGAATTTGTGGGGAAAGGAGCATTGCGTTGAGAATGGATGTACAGTTGGGTGTCATCTGCGTAGCAATGGAATTTAAAGCCATGATGATGGATGATGTTACATAATGGGAGCATGTAGATGATGAAGAGAAGAGGCCCAAGAACAGAACCCTGAGGAACACCGTGTGGGACAGAGGCAGTAGTGGACTTAGCCTGGCAGATAGAGATGTAATACTGGCAACCAGACAGGTAGGAGGTGAACCAGGATAGGGCAGATCCAGGTTCACCTCTCTCCTTTCAGCATCACTGTCAAACCTCTGCAACTGATCCAGATGCTGCAGCAAGAGTGTGTTTATCGAGCCGAAGAGACACACGTCACTCTCCTCATAAACCTGCACTGGTTGCCAATCAGATTCAAGGCACTGATGTTTTCCTACAGATCAAACACTGGCTCTGCTCCCTTATACCTAAACTCACTACTTCAGATCTACAGACAAACCAACATTTATTCAGACACCTTCAACATTTTTCACATTATCACATTTTATTTGCAATGGTAATTTTTGGTTTGACTGTATGTGTCTCCAGAAGCTTGTGTTCTGCAGGTGAACGGCTTCTTGTGTTGCATCATCCCAAAGAGACACTTTCAGAATCACTTTCACGAATAAAGCGCTATAGAAATAAATCTGTCACACACCTGGACTCCTCTAGCAGCAGAAGCAAGCGACAGCGTGGCGTTTCGGTCGCAGCGACGTGACCAAGAGCCCCGAACATCAACTCGGAGGCCGTGATGTCATTCATAGTCACCTGAAACACAGATATATCATCACACACACACACACTCGTCATATACAGCAGTGAGTGACGCTGGCGGAGCTGTTCGGACCTCCGTGCCGTTGATCTTCTGCAGGTTGAGATGCTGAAGTCTGTAGATGAGGAAAGATCTCCAGAGCGTCAGTCGCACCACAGGGTTGCCCTCCGGATGGACGGTGATCTGATCGAGACGCCGGATCTGAGCCAGAGCCGACAGCTGAGGAAGATGAGTGATGCTCGTCTCCATGAACATCAGGTGCTGTGGCGGAAACACCATCATTACAGGTGCATGTTAAAGAGGTCATGACAGCAAAACCAAAATATCCTTGATATTTACACATTTAAAGGTGCAAGGTGTGATTTTTAGCGGCATCTAGTGGTGAGGTCAAAGTGTTGGAATCATTTTTGGTCCCAAATTTGTATTAATGTCACTGGTAGTCACTATATGAAGAGTTTCTGGGTATAATATGTCACAGTTTACTTTATTTTGCTCTCCTCACTTACATAAATGAACTATAGTGTCCTGCACACACTAGTAAAAAAATATCCGTGTCTGAATAATTTTAGCTTTGACTGTATCTATAAGGGTCTGATCCTCACCGTGAGGTTTGGGAATTTGAGGCGGATGCGCAGGAATGTGGGGATGATGGAGTCGAAGTGTATGTATCTGAAGGAGACGGTGGTGACGCTCGAGGCCGTCTGGACGCCCCAGCATCGGTCCAGCGTCTCCAGGGCCCCGGGGCCGAACAAGCGCAGTGTTTCGCCCTCCAGCTCCGCCAGGTGACGCTCAGACATCGACAGGCTCTGAACGCCGGGACCGTCCTGAAACCTGGAGACACACACAGAACATTATCATGCAGGAGTGTTTCGTCTCGTTTCATTTCCCTGTGATGAGCGGGAGTCTCCGGCCTTGTCCACACTAAGTATACATTTACACGACAATAATACGCTTAAAAAGTTTTTCCTTTGAGTTTTCCGCGTACAGACAACACCATTGTCAAAACGATCCCCATTCACACGGATCCACGAAAGCGACTAAAATCGCTGTATTCTGCTGCCAGGCCAGTAGATGGCGATGAAACACTATAGACTGAACACGTAATACGCATGTGCATGACGTCATCGTCTTCAGAGATTCATGTTTTTGTTGTTTACTCGGAGACCGCTTTGAAAAACGTGCACTTTGAAACCCGTTTTCAATACTTTGCGTTTTCAGGATCCCAAACCGCAGTTTTCGTGTAAACAAATGGCCAAAACACATAAAACGTTTTACGGTTTTAGTTGAAAACGGTGTCGTGTAAACAGCCCCTAATGCGTTTTTATTAATGAAAATTAAGCTTTTTGAAAACGCTCTCCAAAGTGGATAAACTTGAAAAACAGTGTTTTTTTAGCGTTGTAGTGTGGACTGTCAAAACGGAGGTATTTAGTTTAGTCTAAATAGTCATTAGTCTAAAGTTTAGTCATGTGACGCATGTTTTACCAATAGATATTGATGTTTATATCGGTATTGTGCCTTATATGTGCGATTCACTTTCACACTGTTACTAAAATATGTTACTTCACACACTCTTCATATCACAGTCCTGCAAATATGACAGAAAATGTACTCGTATTTGCTGTCCTGTGGTAAAACATGAGAACAGTTTTAGTGTTTTAGACCAAACATATAATGGTGAGTGAGTGCGACGTGAACGATGAGATATTATGCTAAATAAAATGATCCTGTCATAACCTGGAGACGCACAGAAAATCATCATCAAGAGTGTTTTGTCTCGTTTCATTTCCCTGTGATGAGTCTCCGGCTCCTGTAACACAGGACTGAACGAATGATTTAAACGCTCCTGGCAAACATGTTAGGACAGAGTCTCTTCTCAGAGGAATATTTGGACTGTGTTCACACTTGGCATGAAGAGATCGACGGCAGCGTCTGTCTGTGCTCCAGACCTGATCAACTGAACCTCTCGAAACACAGATCAAACCACTCATTTCAATGGACTTCTACTGTTTATAGAGAGTTTTAAGTACTATAAACCAACACTAACCCAAACACAAAACGTTCTACATTTTAACAATTAAAAAAACACAAAAGATAACACTTTATTTTACAGTGTCCTTGTTACATGTGTTACATGTACTTACCATAGTAATAACAGTAAATTATGTATAATTACATGCAACTAACCCTCAACCAAACCCTAATCCTATCCTAACCCTATAGTACATGTGGTTGCTTAATATTACTCAGTACTTAAATATAATATACTTACACTGTAACAATGACACCTTTAAATAAAGTGTAACCAAAAACATTAACGCTCTACTGAAGCCCCGTTTGGTTAATTAAAATGAGAGTGATTTGGTTGAGAGATTTAATTTTGAGAGGTTAATTCAGAGGGAAATGATGAGTTTTTAACTAGCAGCTCTTGATGTGATTCACGCTTTAATCCTCTGCCCACATACAGACTGAAAACACTCAGACATCAGACGCTGATAGACAGAGTGTGTGAGTGCGTGTGTGTGTGTGTGTGAGTGAGACGCTGATAGATCTGCTCTTCTGCTCATCGCTCACTCGCTCTATTCCTGAACTAACTCTGTTCATGTGATGGATTAAACTGAGCCGGCAAGAATAAGAGAATCACTGCATCACTGAGATAATATTAGTATAATATTAATATTAGAGTGAGTGTGTGTGTGTGTGTGTGTGTGTGTGTGTGTGTGTGTGTGTGTGTGTGTGTGTGTGTGCGTGCGTGTGTGTGTGTGTGTGTGTGTGTGTGAAGATGTACCTGGAGTCTCTGGGGCTGTTTGGGCGACTGGCAGGTCGTAACCCTCCAGCTGAGAGTGTGAGCGGACTCAAGCGCCTGAGACAGAGAATCACAGCAGTCAGACACGTCACACACACTCAGACACGTCACACACACTCAGACACGACACACACACACTCACACACACTCAGACACGACACACACACTCAGACACGACACACACACTCAGACACGTCACACACACTCAGACACGTCACACACACTCAGACACGTCACACACACTCAGACACGACACACACACACACTCAGACACGTCACACACACTCAGACACGTCACACACACACACACTCAGACACGTCACACACACTCAGACACGACACACACACTCAGACACGACACACACACTCAGACACGTCACACACACTCAGACACGTCACACACACTCAGACACGTCACACACACTCAGACACGACACACACACACACTCAGACACGTCACACACACTCAGACACGTCACACACACACACACTCAGACACGTCACACACACTCAGACACGTCACACACACTCAGACACGTCACACACACTCAGACACGTCACACACACTCAGACACGTCACACACACACACTCAGACACGTCACACACACTCAGACACGTCACACACACTCAGACACGACACACACACTCACACACACTCAGACACGTCACACACACTCAGACACGTCACACACACTCAGACACATCACACACACTCAGACACGTCACACACACTCAGACACGACACACACACTCAGACACGACACACACACTCAGACACGACACACACACTCAGACACGTCACACACACACACTCAGACACGTCACACACACTCAGACACATCACACACACACACACTCAGACACATCACACACACTCAGACACGTCACACACACTCAGACACGACACACACACTCAGACACGTCACACACACTCAGACACGACACACACACTCAGACACGTCACACACACTCAGACACGACACACACACTCAGACACGTCACACACACTCAGACACATCACACACACTCAGACACGTCACACACACTCAGACACATCACACACACTCAGACACGTCACACACACTCAGACACGACACACACACTCAGACACGTCACACACACTCAGACACGACACACACACTCAGACACATCACACACACTCAGACACATCACACACACTCAGACACGTCACACACACTCAGACACGACACACACACTCAGACACGACACACACACTCAGACACGACACACACACTCAGACACTCAGAGACTCAGAGACTCGGACACTCAGACTCAGACACTCAGAGACTCAGAGACTCAGACACTCAGACACTCAGAGACTCAGAGACTCAGACACTCAGAGACTCAGAGACTCAGAGACTCAGAGACTCAGACACTCAGAGACTCAGAGACTCAGACACTCAGAGACTCAGAGACTCAGACACTCAGACACTCAGAGACTCAGAGACTCAGAGACTCAGACACTCAGAGACTCAGAGACTCGGACACTCAGAGACTCAGAGACTCGGACACTCAGAGACTCAGAGACTCAGACACTCAGAGACTCAGACACTCAGAGACTCAGAGACTCGGACACTCAGAGACTCAGAGACTCAGACACTCAGAGACTCAGACACTCAGAGACTCAGACACTCAGACACTCAGAGACTCAGACACTCAGAGACTCAGACACTCAGAGACTCAGACACTCAGAGACTCAGACACTCAGAGACTCAGACACTCAGAGACTCAGAGACTCAGAGACTCGGACACTCAGACACTCAGAGACTCAGAGACTCAGAGACTCAGACACTCAGAGACTCAGACACTCAGAGACTCAGAGACTCAGAGACTCAGAGACTCAGACACTCAGAGACTCAGAGACTCAGAGACTCAGAGACTCGGACACTCGGACACTCAGACACTCAGAGACTCAGACACTCAGAGACTCAGACACTCAGACACTCAGACACTCAGAGACTCAGACACTCAGAGACTCAGACACTCAGAGACTCGGACACTCAGACACTCAGAGACTCAGAGACTCAGACACTCAGACACTCAGAGACTCAGACACTCAGACACTCAGACTCAGACACTCAGAGACTCAGACACTCAGAGACTCAGAGACTCAGACACTCAGACACTCAGAGATTCAGACACTCAGAGACTCAGACACTCAGAGACTCAGAGACTCAGAGACTCAGACACTCAGAGACTCAGAGACTCAGACACTCAGAGACTCAGACACTCAGAGACTCAGACACTCAGACACTCAGACACTCAGAGACTCAGACACTCAGAGACTCAGAGACTCAGACACTCAGACTCAGACACTCAGAGACTCAGACACTCAGAGACTCAGAGACTCAGACACTCAGAGACTCAGAGACTCAGACACTCAGAGACTCAGACACTCAGAGACTCGGACACTCAGACACTCAGAGACTCAGACACTCAGAGACTCAGAGACTCAGACACTCAGACTCAGACACTCAGAGACTCAGACACTCAGAGACTCAGAGACTCAGACACTCAGAGATTCAGATACTCAGAGACTCAGACACTCAGACACTCAGAGACTCAGAGACTCAGACACTCAGAGACTCAGAGACTCAGACACTCAGAGACTCAGACACTCAGAGACTCAGACACTCAGAGACTCAGAGACTCGGACACTCAGAGACTCAGAGACTCAGACACTCAGAGACTCAGACACTCAGACACTCAGAGATTCAGACACTCAGAGACTCAGACACTCAGAGACTCAGAGACTCAGACACTCAGAGATTCAGACACTCAGAGACTCAGACACTCAGAGACTCAGAGACTCGGACACTCAGAGACTCAGACACTCAGAGACTGAGACACTCAGAGACTGAGACACTCAGAGACTCGGACACTCAGACTCAGACACTCAGACACTCAGAGACTGAGACACTCAGAGACTCAGACACTCAGACACTCAGAGACTCAGACACTCAGAGACTCAGAGACTCGGACACTCAGAGACTCAGACACTCAGAGACTGAGACACTCAGAGACTGAGACACTCAGAGACTCAGACACTCAGACTCAGACACTCAGACACTCAGAGATTCAGACACTCAGAGACTCAGACACTCAGACACTCAGAGACTCAGACACTCAGAGACTCAGAGACTCAGAGATTCAGACACTCAGAGACTCAGACACTCAAGATTCAGACACTCAGACACTCAGAGACTCAGACACTCAGAGACTCAGACACTCAAGATTCAGACACTCAGACACTCAGACACTCAGACACTCAGACACTCAGAGACTCAGAGACTCAGACACTCAGAGACTCAGACACTCAGACACTCAGACACTCAGAGACTCAGACTCAGAGACTCAGAGACTCAGAGACTCAGACACACACACTCACACACACAGACACCTGGGCTCGTCCGGCGAGGTCTCCTGAGCGTTCCCATTAGTCTGCGCAGGGCTGTGGGCGGGGCTATTGTCTGGACTGACGTCTTCCTTTGAGCCGTTCTGCGCAGGAATCTCGAGGCTCGAGGCTTTAAGCCCCTCCCACTGCTGAGCCTCGTTCGGTTTAAGCCCCTCCCACTGATGCGCTTTAAGCCCCTCCCACTCATGCGCGGCGTTCTGGATCGCCAGTCGACGCCTTTCCTGCGACCAAAGAAACCATTAGATCCTTCAGTGGTTCCTGTGTGAAACTACAGCTGCGGTTCTATGACGAATACTTCTTGTACAGTTTCAATGTCATTATTTTATCATATGCTTTACAGTAAATGAGAATTCAGGAACTTAATGGACAAAATAATGTCAATGATCAGTTTTACTGAGATTCACTTTTATGGAGTCAGATCTACTTGCTATAAAAAATTAAAAATGAAAGACATTTACAATCTAAAAAAAACAATAACACTTAAAAACTAAACCTCTTAACATTAAAAATATAAACATACATTTTAAAATATATAAAAAATTGTAAAAATGTATAATTAAGAAAAAATGATAAAAATGAAAAATTACTCAATAAAATTAAATTATGAAAATGTTTATTATATAAATAAATAAAAAGGTGAAATTAAAAATTATAATTAATTTTTAATAATTATAAAATAATTAATTAATATTAAGAATCTAAAAATTAAGAAAAAATAAGAATCTAAAAAAGATCAAGTATACTAACTAAAATTAAATTATAAAAATGTAAATGTAGAGAGAATAAATGTAAGTAAAACATTAAAAAAGGGAAAATGAAAAGAAATAATGAATAAATTAAAAATAAAAAGAATATAATTAATATCTAAAAATTACTTTACACTTACTACAACAAATTAAATTATAAATATATAAACAAACTATGTAAAAGATTCAAGTCAAAATAAAACACTAATTAAATCATAAATAATAATATAATAAAAATGTCAAATTAATATAAAAGATTTTTAATAAAAATAAAAACAATCCAAATTAAACACTTACTAAAAATGAATTCATAAACATGTCAAATTAAATTTTATTTGCTGACCGGCATTGCCGTGATCATTAACTGACATCAGAGAATAGATCTGATGAGAATCATTCATCTTGAGAGTCTCTGAACTGTTATATTCATAATTACGGCCTCGTAAGACTGAGATCAACAACATTCTGGAGAAAAGGGTTTCATGTTGCTTGACCTCCAGCTGCTCCTAGAGATCAAAGATTGAATCCTGGCGCTGAATGTGTGTCACAGATGCTGAGAATCGCTGTCATCCAGAAGCATGTGATCACTGTGTGTCAGAACAAACTCCATGTGTGAATCTGTGTGAGCGACCTCGTAGAAAGAGTGTGTACAGGGAGAAAACACTGCAAAAGTGATTCTCTCACTCAGAGTTTCTCTCGTTTTCTGAGAAATGAAGTGAGTTTGTGGTGAAAACAAGAACAAGTGTCTGTCGGTGGGGTCAGGATGCTTGTTTTCCCTCTGAATTCAGTAGTTTGTTGTGTGTGTGTCGGGCTGAAGTGTGTGTCGGGCTGAAGTGTGTGTCGGGCTGAAGTGTGTGTTTGTACCTTGTGCGCAGCCAGTTTGTGACTCTCTTTCTTCTTTTCATCCTCCTTTCGTGCCGAAACACTCGCCGAGCGTCTCTCCTCCTCCTGCAGAACGCCAGCAAACCGTCAGGACGCAATTAACACACACACACACACACACACACACACACACACACACACACACACACACACACACACACACACACACACACACACACACACACACACACCTCCAAAACTGCAGCAATGATAATCCTCTGTGATCCACACACACATGTGTGTGTGTGTGTGTGTGTGTGTGTGTGTGTGTGTGTGTGTGTGTGTGTGTGTGTGTGTGTGTGTGGATCACAGAGGATTATTTTCAGATGATGTGCCGGCCCAGCTGTTTTCTTCCCAGCATGCATTGCTGCAGTTTTGGAGATCAGGGGTTTCAAACATGATCTACACATCAAACACTTCAAAGGCATCTATCGTTTATAAACACAATTAATACACTGAAAAATTAATATTATAAATCTATTAAATTACATAATTATAAGTTATATCTACTCACTATAGGAATGTAACGTTAAATATATGATTTATTTACATTAATTGACAAGCTTATTTATTTTAATTTTATGTAATCTATATATGAACAACTACCTCATTTTTATTTTAATCCCATTTATTATTAACTAATCTAGTTTATTCTCTTTTACATAAAATAAATAAATTATAGAAATTATACAGCTCTAATATAACTCCACAACAGCTAAAACTAATCATAATCACAAATCCTAGAAAATATCAAAACGTAAGCCCCCGCTATCATAACATCATGTTCTTTTACATTTAAAGAATGAAACGGCATCACAACAGAAACATTCTCCATTACACTCATCGTCAGAACCCATCAAACAGCTCGTCCCTGTTTTTAATTAGTTTAGGCCTTTAGTTTGCATCACATCTGTGACACACTTGATCAGAACAGGGTTAAACGGGTCGTGATCGGCAGAACAGGGTTAAACGGGTCGTGATCGGCAGAACAGGGTTAAACGGGTCGTGATCGGCAGAACAGGGTTAAACGGGTCGTGATCGGCAGCACAGGGTTAAACGGGTCGTGATCGGCAGAACAGGGTTAAACGGGTCGTGATCGGCAGAACAGGGTTAAACGGGTCGTGATCGGCAGAACAGGGTTAAACGGGTCGTGATCGGCAGAACAGGGTTAAACGGGTCGTGATCGGCAGAACAGGGTTAAACGGGTCGTGATCGGCAGAACAGGGTTAAACGGGTCGTGATCGGCAGAACAGGGTTAAACGGGTCGTGATCGGCAGAACAGGGTTAAACGGGTCGTGATCGGCAGCACAGGGTTAAACGGGTCGTGATCGGCAGAACAGGGTTAAACGGGTCGTGATCGGCAGAACAGGGTTAAACGGGTCGTGATCGGCAGAACAGGGTTAAACGGGTCGTGATCGGCAGAACAGGGTTAAACGGGTCGTGATCGGCAGAACAGGGTTAAACGGGTCGTGATCGGCAGCACAGGGTTAAACGGGTCGTGATCGGCAGAACAGGGTTAAACGGGTCGTGATCGGCAGAACAGGGTTAAACGGGTCGTGATCGGCAGAACAGGGTTAAACGGGTCGTGATTGACCCAGACTCACTGTGACACGCTTCATGTCGAGCAGCTGAAGGTGTGGCGAGCAGCAGCGGAGGAGTGTGTGTCTGTAGCATGACTCCAGCGCCACGGGATTCCCATCGACGCTCAGCTCACTCAGAGAGCGGCAGTCCCACAGACAGGCCAGCGCATCCAAACTACACACACACACACACACACACACACACACACACACACACACGACACTGGCGTCAACATCACACGGCATTCTGCAATAGTTCTGATTTCAAACAGGAAGAGAGCATCGTTAACTGTCGTGTTGCTTCCCTTTGCGTGGAAGCCCATTTTTACCATGGAATTAAACAAGAACATCGCTAATTTTTAATCACAAAAACATTCCGTGACCCAGCAGATGCTTTCATCCATGAAACAGTTGCCCCTTAGAACAGATATAAACTGAGTGAAGAAAAATAAACAGATATAAAAAGTGAAGAATTGCGAGATATAAACTCAGAATTGCAAGATATAAAGTCAGAATTGCGAGATATAAAGTCAGAATTGCGAGTTATATAAAGTCAGAATTGCGAGATATAAAGTCAGAATTGCGAGTTATATAAAGTCAGAATTGCGAGATATAAAGTCAGAATTGCGAGATATAAACTCAGAATTGCGAGAGATAAAGTCAGAATTGCGAGAAAGTTAGAATTGAAAGAAATAAAGTCAGAATTGCGAGATATAAAGTCAGAATTGCGAGAGATAAACTCAGAATTGCGAGAAAGTCAGAATTACGAGATATAAACTCAGAATTGCGAGAGATAAAGTCAGAATTGCGAGATATAAACTCAGAATTGTGAGATATAAAGTCAGAATTGTGAGATATAAAGTCAGAATTGAGATATAAAGTCAGAATTGCTAGAAATAAAGTCAGAATTGCGAGATATAAAGTCAGAATTGCGAGAGATAAACTCAGAATTGCGAGATATAAAGTCAGAATTGCGAGATATAAAGTCAGAATTGCGAGAAAGTTAGAATTGAAAGAAATAAAGTCAGAATTGCGAGATATAAAGTCAGAATTGCGAGAGATAAACTCAGAATTGCGAGAAAGTCAGAATTACGAGATATAAAGTCAGAATTGCGAGTTATAAAGTCAGAATTGCGAGAAAGTCAGAATTGCGAGTTATATAAAGTCAGAATTGCGAGTTATATAAAGTCAGAATTGCGAGTTATATAAAGTCAGAATTGCGAGTTATATAAAGTCAGAATTGCGAGATATAAAGTCAGAATTGCGAGAAACTCAGAATTGCGAGATATAAATCAAGCGTAGCGTCAGTTCTGGCGGTCACGTTAGTCAAGCTCTCGTCAGTGAGTCTCAGCTGATCCTCGACCTGTGGGAACACGACTCCATCACTGTATTCATATATAATCTCGTCAGTATATCAGCAGCTGTCGCGTTTCTCAGGAGCGGATGACCCTCCTCCCCCCCCAGCTCCTCCTGTCCTGTCAGGGTTTGGCCTTCTGATCCCCCCGAGTCAGACTAAACTTCTCAAATTACGTTGTACATTAAAATATTGAATTAAGGATATCTGCAATACAGTCATGATGGTTCTGTTCTGTTTACCCTAAGGGGGGTTATTGCTGCTCTTATCCATGCTAGGCTGTTCTTGCCCAGAACAGAACCAATACACCAATCCAAACTATATGCGAATGGTCAATCGTGTTTGACGATAGTGGTTCTGACAGACACTCAGAATTGCAAGATATGAACCGCCCACAGACCCTCACACACACACACACGCAGGGCTCTGGATGCAGCAGTATGACACAGCAGTAATGAGGAAAAACACGCCGTAATGCTCGTTCCGTCACACTGCATCAACACCATACATGCGCTCACGCCCTTAGCAACCGCTCAACTCCCACCATGACAACACATAAAAAACTAATTACTGAACCATGTTCCCATGGTTACAGACACACTGGATGACAGTCTAAATGCTTCCGCCCGTGTGTGTGTGTGTGTGTGTGTGTGCTGCAGGACGAGGGCACGACACATCCTCAGACAGGACGGGGTTAGACACGCTAATGCTAATCTTACCTGCTGATGCTGTTAGCGCTGAGAAACAGACGCTGCAGACGAGGAAGATGCTGCACATCCGTCTACAGACAAACAGAGAGAGAGAGAAGTGATGCAGCATCCCTCAGTCACCGGCACACACACACACACACACACCGCTGCGGCGGAACACTGATGGGAGGGGCAGCGGAAGAGAAGGACGACTGCGGGGGAGGGGAGTGTGTGTGTGTGTAGAGAGATGCTCAAATTCAGCACACACACACACACACACACACACACACACACACACACACTGGAAGTGATTGACAGCAAAAACAGTCATTGTGTTCAGCGGGAGGCTTTTCAAACTAAATTAATTTGTGGTTGCTAGGGTGTGGAGAATGGTTGCTAAGATGCTTTTAAGTGGTTGCTGAAAAGCTAATAATTAATTATGTCCAAACAATGAAAAATGTAAATAAATTATTTTAAAATGAAACCCGTACTGAAATAAACTGAACCATGAAAATGTAAAAGCAGAAAAAAAATATTTAGCAAATTATTGATTTATTTAGCTACATGTCATAATCTGAAAACCACACCCACTGGGGGGGGGGGGGGCACCGTCTCCAGTGACTCTGTATTGTGTCTCCGTGAACATGTCCTGCTCTTCAGCTGATGCACGACTCCACCAATCACAGACAGAAGATCGTCATCAATCACAGACACCCTAGCAACCACCAACAATAACCTAGCAACCATATATCAAAGTGCAAAAACCGCTGAGAATACAGTAGTTGCAACACCGTTGGACAGTTGTTGGAGATCATCAGCTATTTGTGTAGTTTTATAAATGACTGAGATTACAAGTTTTAATATTTCAATCATTTAACATCACATTCATGTGTCTTACGGTTCTCTGATGTCGGCGTGGTGAACGAATTAAATACACTGACCTAAAGGATTATTAGGAACACCTGTTCAATTTCTCATTAATGCAATTATCTAATCAACCAATCACATGGCAGTTGCTTCAATGCATTTAGGGGTGTGGTCCTGGTCAAGACAATCTCCTGAACTCCAAACTGAATGTCAGAATGGGAAAGAAAGGTGATTTAAGCAATTTTGAGCGTGGCATGGTTGTTGGTGCCAGACGGGCCGGTCTGAGTATTTCACAATCTGCTCAGTTACTGGGATTTTCACACACAACCATTTCTAGGGTTTACAAAGAATGGTGTGAAAAGGGAAAACATCCAGTATGCGGCAGTCCTGTGGGCGAAAATGCCTTGTTGATGCTAGAGGTCAGAGGAGAATGGGCCGACTGATTCAAGCTGATAGAAGAGCAACTTTGACTGAAATAACCACTCGTTACAACCGAGGTATGCAGCAAAGCATTTGTGAAGCCACAACACGCACAACCTTGAGGCGGATGGGCTACAACAGCAGAAGACCCCACCGGGTACCACTCATCTCCACTACAAATAGGAAAAAGAGGCTACAATTTGCACGAGCTCACCAAAATTGGACAGTTGAAGACTGGAAAAATGTTGCCTGGTCTGATGAGTCTCGATTTCTGTTGAGACATTCAGATGGTAGAGTCAGAATTTGGCGTAAACAGAATGAGAACATGGATCCATCATGCCTTGTTACCACTGTGCAGGCTGGTGGTGGTGGTGTAATGGTGTGGGGGATGTTTTCTTGGCACACTTTAGGCCCCTTAGTGCCAATTGGGCATCGTTTAAATGCCACGGCCTACCTGAGCATTGTTTCTGACCATGTCCATCCCTTTATGACCACCATGTACCCATCCTCTGATGGCTACTTCCAGCAGGATAATGCACCATGTCACAAAGCTCCAATCATTTCAAATTGGTTTCTTGAACATGACAATGAGTTCACTGTACTAAAATGGCCCCCACAGTCACCAGATCTCAACCCAATAGAGCATCTTTGGGATGTGGTGGAACGGGAGCTTCGTGCCCTGGATGTGCATCCCACAAATCTCCATCAACTGCAAGATGCTATCCTATCAATATGGGCCAACATTTCTAAAGAATGCTTTCAGCACCTTGTTGAATCAATGCCACGTAGAATTAAGGCAGTTCTGAAGGCAAAAGGGGGTCAAACACAGTATTAGTATGGTGTTCCTAATAATCCTTTAGGTGAGTGTATATCATCTGTTTAAGTGCAGTAATGTTGATGTTTTGTATTTAAATGTGATTTATTTATGATTGACGTATTAAACTCACCACGTGTGCGATGGCGTTGTGTCGCAGGTTTAGTTCGCTCAGACTCCTCAAGCCCCGCAGGTTCTCCACGCGAGCGATGCGGTTCCCCGACAGATTCAGCACACGAAGCTTTGACAAACCACACACGTTTTCAATCTGAGAGATCTGAGGAGAGACAGAGGAACTGAAGTCACGCAGGACTCAGTGTTTGACAGTCGCACCATTACACTTTGCATGAAACAAAATGTTGAAGGATCAGGAACAACAGCTGGAGTTAAACTGCAGATTGACTGAATTACATCAGTTAGACCATGTTTTACCAGACAGACTTCAATCCTTCAGACATTAATGATGTTTACATTTAAGAGAGAGAATATTATATTAATAAATGACTTGTTACTGTCTCTTTAAAACAACCCTCATCTCAATACAGCGACTGCACATGTTCTGTAATGAACACTATTGTTCAAAGGTCAAATTTATAAAAAGAAGAAATTAATACTTTTATTCAGCAAGAACGCATTTAATTGATCAAAAGTGACAGTAAAGACATTTATAATGTTACAAAAGATTCAAAGAATCCTGAAAAATAAAAATCTGAAGTTTTCAACACTGATAATAATCATAAATGTTTCTTGATCATCAAATCATCATATTAGAGTGATTTCTGAAGGATCATGTGACACTGAAGACTGGAGTAATGATGCTGAACATTCAGCTTTGATCACAGGAATAAATTACACTTTACTGTATATTCACATAGAGAACAGATGATTTACACTGGAATAATATTTCACAATTATTGTATTTTTGATCACATAAATGCAGCCTTGGAGAGCAGAAGAGACTTCTTACCAACCCCAAACTTTTGAACAGTAGTGTATATATAAAAAGTATCATAAAAACAATCATGATTAGGTCTCATATTTTAGTGGAAATATAGAAGTTAAACAGGATAAACTGAAATTCACAGCGGTTCAACACAACTTGTGTTCATGAATTTAAAGGCTCGTTGAATGTAAACGCCATATTGAGACTGCATGTTACTGTACAAACAGCCATAAGAACTAGTAGTGCAACCAAATTAAATAAATAAAATAAAAAATTCTCTCACAATTACTTTTTTCCCCTTGGAAAGCATTTTTTTTCTTCTTTTCTGCTACAGAATGCCAAAATATAAACGGTAGTTGCAACATTTTATCTCACAATTTTGACGTTTCCCCTTAGAATTTACATCTTGCAGTTCTGTTGTTGTTTTTTCCGCCACATAATCGTCACTTTCATTGAGTTATTTACTAACTAGATAGCAGTAACTACGCCTCTAGTGTGGACTTCATCAGTGTCAGACTTTAAATGAGCGTGTTTGATGCATCAACATCAGACTGACATGAGCCTGTAAACGAAAACACAAGAAACCAGTGACAGAGTTTGTACGGTTTGTGCGGAGGTTTCAGTGAAATAAAACACACACTTTGAGCCATTAAAGGTTGTTCTCTAAAAGCAGCGAGGCGCTGAATCCCACATGCATGTCCAACAGCTCAACATACACAACCAAACTAGCACTTAACGAGATTAAAATAGACTGACGTGGGAAATAATTAAAAGACTGATGCTGATCCACCTTAAAACCCCTGGACCTCATGTATTACTCACAGCAGTGAGGGGGCGGAGCTACTTATGCACAGCGTGATCAAACCACTAATCAACCAATCAGCATCCGCCTCCACTATCACAACGCAAACAGAACAATGACAAGGTTTAAAATCAGCAGAAACTGAGAGAAGAACAGAGTACAGGACTGCAGTTTATTAATGAGGTGTGATGCTTTGATGTCAACATGGATTTAGAAATAGATGCTGACTTTAATGTGATAGTAGAAAATTGTTACTTTGAAAAGTAATGCATTACAATATTGCGTTACTCCCTTTAAAAGTAACTAATTGCGTTACGTTACTTTTTTTACACCTGGGCTGAGCTTGTTTTTTTATAAAAAAAAGGGTATATTTTTGGGCAAATGTAAAGACCCTTTCACACCAAAAGTGAAATAATAATCCTCAGGCTGAAGGAAATACAGATTCATGCGTGTACAGTAGAGTAGAGTACAGTATTGTACAGTAGAGTACAGTATTGTACAATAGAGTAGAGTACAGTAGAGTAGAGTACAGTATTGTACAGTAGAGTAGTGTACAGTAGAGGTAGAGTACAGTAGAGGTAGAGTACAGTAGAGTACAGTAGAGTAGAGTACAGTATTGTACAGTAGAGTAGTGTACAGTAGAGGTAGAGTACAGTAGAGTACAGTAGAGGTAGAGTACAGTAGAGTACAGTAGAGTAGAGTACAGTATTGTACAGTGGAGTAGTGTACAGTAGAGGTAGAGTACAGTAGAGGTAGAGTACAGTAGAGTACAGTAGAGTACAGTAGAATACAGTAGAGTACAGTAGAGGTGGTGTACAGTGGAGGTAGAGTACAGTAGAGTACAGTAGAGGTAGAGTACAGTAGAGGTAGAGTACAGTAGAGTAGAGTAGAGTACAGTATTGTACAGTAGAGCAGTGTACAGTAGAGGTAGAGTACAGTAGAGTACAGTAGCGTAGAGTACAGTATTGTACAGTAGAGTAGTGTACAGTAGAGGTAGAGTACAGCAGGTTACAGTAGAGGTAGAGTGCAGTAGAGTACAGTAGAGGTAGAGTACAGTAGAGGTAGAGTACAGTAGAGTACAGTAGAGGTAGTGTACAGTAGAGGTAGAGTACAGTAGAGGTAGAGTACAGTAGAGGCAGAGTACAGTAGAGGCAGAGTACAGTAGAGGTAGAGTACAGTAGAGGTAGAGTACAGTAGAGTACAGTAGAGGTAGAGTACAGTAGAGGTAGAGTACAGTAGAGGCAGAGTACAGTAGAGGTAGAGTACAGTAGAGGTAGAGTACAGTAGAGTACAGTAGAGGTAGAGTACAGTAGAGGTAGAGGTACAGTTGAGTACAGTAGAGGTAGAGTACAGTAGAGGTAGAGTACAGTAGAGGTAGAGTACAGTAGTGTACAGTAGAGTACAGTAAAGTACAGTAGTGTAGTGTACAGTAAAGGTAGAGTACAGTAGAGGTAGTGTACAGTAGAGTACAGTAGAGGTAGAGTACAGTAGAGGTAGAGTACAGTAGAGGTAGAGGTACAGTAGAGTACAGTAGAGGTAGAGTACAGTAGAGGTAGTGTACAGTAGTGTACAGTAGAGTACAGTAGAGTACAGTAAAGTACAGTAGAGTACAGTAGAGTACAGTAGAGGTAGAGTACAGTGGAGTACAGTGGAGTACAGTAGAGTACAGTAGAGTACAGTAGAGGTAGAGTACAGTAGAGGTAGAGGTACAGTAGAGTACAGTAGAGGTAGAGTACAGTAGAGGTAGAGGTACAGTAGAGGTAGAGTACAGTAGAGGTAGAGGTACAGTAGAGTACAGTAGAGTACAGTAGAGGTAGAGTACAGTAGAGGTAGAGTACAGTAGAGGTAGAGGTAGAGGTACAGTAGAGTACAGTAGAGGTAGAGTACAGTAGAGGTAGAGTACAGTAGAGGTAGAGGTACAGTAGAGTACAGTAGAGGTAGAGTACAGTAGAGGTAGAGTACAGTAGTGTACAGTAGAGGTAGAGTACAGTAGAGGTAGAGTACAGTAGTGTACAGTAGAGTACAGTAAAGTACAGTAGTGTAGTGTGCAGTAAAGGTAGAGTACAGTAGAGGTAGTGTACAATAGAGTACAGTAGAGTACAGTAGAGTACAGTAGAGGTAGAGTACAGTAGAGGTAGAGTACAGTAGAGGTAGCGTACAGTAGAGTACAGTAGAGGTAGTGTACAGTAGAGTACAGTAGAGTACAGTAGAGTACAGTAGAGGTAGAGTACAGTAGAGGTAGAGTACAGTAGAGGTAGTGTACAGTAGAGTACAGTAGAGGTAGTGTACAGTAGAGTACAGTAGGGGCACACACACTCTCACACACACACACACACACACACACACACACACACACACACACACACACACACACACACACACACACGCCTCTGCACTTGGATTTCTCTCAACATGAGGACAGGAGAGCTGTCAGTCAATAAATGGGAAACAAAGCAACTTGTGTTACTTATTTGAAAAAGTAACTCAGATATTTTGTTGTACATTTTTAGAGCAATGCATTACTTTACTAGTTACTTGAAAGTAATCTGATTACGTAACTCAAGTTACTTGTAATGAGTTCCACACAACACTGCTTAAGACACTAGGCAGCAGCTCTCAGTGTCTAATAAAAATATAATCATATTCGATATCTGAATCTGTACCTGATTACTGTGCAAGTCCAGGACATCGAGTTTGGTGAGGCCGTCCAGACCACAGATCCTCTGGATTCTAGGACAGACGTTCAGGAGTTATCAGTGACTGATGTTCCAGAAACACAGAAAACACAGGAGGAAAAGCCTCTGAAGTCTTTAATCCTCAGACAGAGTATCTTCCGCTCATTTTCCACCCCAAAATCATCTAATGCAGGAATGAAGTCTATTAAAGAAAATTGCTGCATAGTTTTTATGATACAGAACAGAACTAATGCTCCTCAAAATGGCCCTGATCTGTCTGATATTTGGGAATATGACCATAGATAACAAAAATATGTTTTAAGAACGCTTTTCTAACGTTCCCATTAAGTTCTGAAAATGTTATTTCTGAATGTTCTAAATGTTCAGTTTTTTAACTGTTGTACAATGTATCATTCTTCAAACATGATGGGAATGTTACTTTTGAATGTCTTCTGAACGTACAAGAAGCAACATTTAAAAACGCTCCATTAACGATCTATGAATAATGTTTTTGTGCTAACGTTTTGCGAACATTATATTAACGTTGCTGGAAGAACGTTTGTTCAGAACTGTTAGCTGAGATCTAGATACTTCCACACATCAGTAAAACACACGAGCTTTAGTTCTGATATCAAACACTGACAGTTTAATTGGAGTTCTGTTGGTTTTAAGAGCATTCCTGTTAGATTACACACTATACACAAGGAGAAAGAGTGTGTGTTTGCGACCCGGTAGCACACACACACACACACACACACACACACACACACACACACACACACACACACACACACACACACACACGCACACACCTGTTCTTCCCGAGCAGCAGCACACGCAGAGAGCTGAGGGCGGAGACCCCACACATGTCAATCACGCGGTTGTCATGGAGATCGAGGAGCACGAGGTGCCGCAGGTGAAGCAGGTCCTGCAGGTGCGAGACGAGGTTGTGCTGCAGGTTCAGGAGACGCAGCTTCACACACACCTGCAGATCCAGATCCGGGACTGCCGTCAGGCCGCGCCTGAGAGAGAGAGAGAGAGAGAGAGAGAGAGAGGGAGGGAGAGAGAGAGAGAGAGAGGGAGAGAGAGAGAGAGGGAGGGAGAGAGAGAGAGAGGGAGGGAGAGAGAGAGAGAGGGAGAGAGAGAGAGAGAGAGAGCAGAGAGAGAGAGAGAGAGCAGAGAGAGAGAGGGAGAGAGAGAGAGAGAGAGAGAGAGAGAGCAGAGAGAGAGAGGGAGAGAGAGAGAGACATGTCAGCAAATTAAATTGACATATGATAAAAAATCCAAATCCTTTTCAAGCATAATCTTACTGAATAAGTCCTTAAGTGAAATAACTTCATAAAGAGCATTGTACTCGTGTTAAACAGGACAGTCCAGCAGAAGTGTTTAACAGAGAGGGGGATCTCTCCACACACCTTTACACAGACCAGCCTGAGTCACACTCGAGTTATAAGAGTGATTAAAAGTCTGTTTGAAATTGGCTTCTGTCTTGCTTAGTTGGGGACATTTAATATTCAACAATATTATTGATCTGCCTTACTTAAGCTGGACGATGACGCCATTGTCTTCTAGAAACAAACTTTAGTGTGGTATTTCCATGTTATCACTGTGAAGCTGCTTTGATACACTCTGTATTGTAAAAAGCGCTGTATAAATAAAGGAGACTTGACTTGATCATCACAGATTACAATCGACAATTTAATAATCATCACATAATTTCACTGCATCTGGAAAATAGCTTTTTAATCTTGAGAAAGACTCTCCTGCCCCCTGCTGGTGTGGTCTCACACACACACACACACACACACACACACACACACACACACACACACACACACACACACACACACACACACACACACACACACACACACACACACACACAAGCTTAAACATATTCCTTTAGGCTTCCAAACTCATTTACAATTTAAAGAAGAAATGGTAACACTTTACAATAAGGTTCATTAGTCAACATTAATGTATTAACTAACATGAACTAACCATGAGCAATATATGTGTTGCTGTATTTATTAATCTTTGTTAATGTTAGTTAATAAAATACAGCTGTTCATTGTTTGTTCATGTTAGTTCACAGTGCATTAATTAATGTTAACAAATACAACCTTTGATTTTAATAACGTATTAGTATATGTTGAAATTAATATTAACTAAGATTAATAAATGCTGTAGAAGTATTGTTCATGTTAACTAATGTAAATAACTTTATTGTAAAGTGTTACCGAAGAAACAAACGGTAAAAATTATCCTCCAAAACATTGCAAGAAAATTCATGAACAGGAAAAGAGAAAACATGAGTGTCGTGTGTGTGTGTGTGTGTGTGTGTGTGTGTGTTTGTGTTGTGTGTGTGTGTGTGTGTGTGTGTGTTGTGTGTGTGTGTGTGTGTGTGTGTGTTGTGTGTGTGTGTGTGTGTGTGTGTGTTGTGTGTGTGTGTGTGTGTGTGTGTGTGTTGTGTGTGTGTGTGTGTTGTGTGTGTGTGGTGTGTGTGTGTGTGTGTGTGTGTGTGTGTGTGTGTGTGTGTGTGTGTGTGTGTGTGTGTGTGTTGTGTGTGTGTGTGTGTGTGTGTGTGTGTGTGTGTGTGTGAGGGACATCAGTGAATGAGATACCGGTCCAGATCCAGTCTCTCCGGGCAGGAAGTGATGTCATCTCTGAAGGTGATGGCAGACAGGAAGCTCGGGGTCAGACTTCCTGTTTCGCATTCAGAGGAGACGTGCATGTTCATCAGTTCATGCATGAGGATTTTTCTGGGAATCAAACTCATGAAATAATATATTATCATCTCTGTGATAGTAAAATATCGTCAATCATTTTATCCCTTAAACTCATCTTTGATCACCAAAATTACACATTTAAATGTTTTTTCCTTTAAAAAAAATGTCATGCCTTAAAATATCTTGAATGTAACTCGACACCCTCGCCTCATTTAGCATGCGCGGTGCTATGAATATGCAAATGAGCCCCACCTCCACTCACTCACTCAGCTCAGAGATCCACTGGTTGACGATCACACGTTGATCTGATTGGTTACAAGGTAGTTTGTGACGTCAGAAACATCATAGTGTTTCTGAAGAGCGTTTCTGAAGCCCAAAGTGGGCGGAGCCGGCGGTCGCCATCTTGGCTGCGTCACTCCCGGATAAACGGAAATGTGCAGCGAGGCGGATTAGCTGAGGTGACGTGACGCTAACACACAGCAGACAAACGGCTAGCAGTGACATCAGTGGCAATCCACCTGTCACTCAAGTGGCCACGCCCTTAATTATGCAGAACTTTAAGGCTTAATATAATAGAAACAAATGAGATTTTAAAAAATTCACCCTCCCCACAGTCGTCATGAAGGGCAAGATTAGCTTTATAGACCAAAACCACTTTTAGCACCAGACTGTATACATGTGTTTTTCTGCTGTAAAGTTGGGCATTTTAACACAGGGGTTTATGGGTAATGACCCTCTTCTGCAGCCGGCCTCTAGTGGCCAGTGGATGAACTGCAGTTTAACTCACTCAGTGTTGGACGAGAGAGAGAGAGAGAGAGAGAGAGAGAGAGGGTTGCTCTTGGTCTCACCGTGTGTGTGAGTGAGCGCTGCTTTACTCTTCGCAGACGTGGTTCGATGTGGTTTCACCCTGTACGCCTGTGGCCCCAGATCCGCCACCATACCGACAGGAAGTGCCACAGGAAGTGAGAAAACGCATCGCTGCGCACCAGCAAACACACTCTCAGCGGCCGGTGCAGGAGCGCGCAGGTGCCGGACCGACAGACGCCCGTCTGAGGACACAAGAAGTCTTTCAGTGTGTGTAATGTTGCTGTTTGAGCATGCTCCAGTTATTCTCTATATCAGTGTCAGCGTTTCCATTACATTTCTTCCGGCACGTCACAATATTCCTCATTTAAATAATTAATGCGCAGAATAAAGGGGCGGGGCCTGGTTGAGTTAGTTAGTAGTGTGTTAA
>CM040798.1:44559906-44594906 GCA_022829025.1 Squalius cephalus
TTTGACACTTAAAACTGGTGCAATTACTCAAGTTCTTAAAGTCAATAATTGTATCCCTTAAAACTAATCTTAATCACCAAAATTACATATTTAAACGATTTTTCCTTGGAAAAAAAAAATGTCTTCATGCCTTAAAATATCTTGAATGTAACTCGACACTCTTGCCTCATTTAGTATGCGCGGTTCTATGAATATGCAAATGAGCCCCGCCTCCACTCACTCACTCAGCTCAGAGATCCACTGGTTGACGATCACACGTTGATCTGATTGGTTACAAGGTAGTTTGTGACGTCAGAAACACCAGCGATTTCAAAGCGTGTTTTTGAGACTGTCTTTGGTTCACTGCAGTTTTAAGGAGGAAATACTCAGCAATGCTGTCGACTTATGAACTTACACATGCTTTGTCTTAAAGCAGATTAAAAACACCACATTAAAAACCGCATTTTAACAAAAGGGGGACTTTAAGAATCCCATCATTGACCAGTCAGTGTGTAAATCTGCTCCCAGATTCAGTCTTTAGTTGAAAATAATCTCTTTGATCCCTTTGAAACTGGTTTTCTCCACTTCACAGACTGAAACTGGTCTTGTGACGGTGAATGACCCACTTCTTCCTGTGAAAGATAAGAGGAAAACCAAGACAGCAACACCAGCCTCAGCTCCACCTTTAATATCTTGGTTTTCCTGCTATCTCTCCAATAGACAATTTAACATTTCAATGCAGCTATCTTTGTAAAAGTGCAACTCAAAACATATTCGTTTTCTGAATGTTGTCATTCTTCAGTAGTGTTGCATGTTAATGAACTAACATGAACATTTTGATTACGTAACATAAATGGCGTAAAAATATATTGACTCATTGTTAGTTAATGCATTAACTAAAGTTAACAAATAAGACTTTATTGTAAAGTGTTGGCAAATCATCCCAGACAACAAGATTTAACACAGCTGACGCTCTGAATGTGTTTAATAAATTCAAAAACCTGCTCATGAACTATATTCCAACATCTGTGAATATCAGCGTGAACAGATTACAGTCTCTTCAGATGAAACTATAACCTTGAGAAACTGTCAGACGACCAAATGTTATTCTTTTCATTATACCACAGTATTATTCAAATCTCTTCTTTTGTTTGTTTGGTATAATATCTTGATATTGTCATGTTTTGATGATCCATAACATGATCTACCAGTTACTCTTTTGGTTCACAATCTTCAGATCTTTCAGTTTCATTTCACATTTTGCACTATAAAAACTATTTAAATAGTAAAATATGTGTCCATCATGGTAGTGTTTGTTGTGATGAGTATCTAATGAGAATCCTCTATTGTTATTGTTATCACAAACCATTAAACCATCAAAATATGAGGAACATATCTTATATTTTTTAAATAGTTCAAATATGAGGGAAGAACAAAACACTAAACTTGTTTTTAATAATTTATCTGACTAAATGATTTGGGGGAAAAGGCAAACAGCTTTAGGTTTTATTTTACTATGCAAAAAAAAAAAAAAAAAGCACAGAAAAACAAAAAGCATATTGACTAGAAAATAATCAGTTATTAATATTTCATTGCTTCTCTTTTGTTTTTGCATGTGCTCAGAATATCTTTGATTATGCAATATGCAGAAAATCTTGAATAATGTCTGCATGAATAAAGGGTTTGCTAGGCTGAACATCACTGTTGGCCACAACTGTATATCTAGCAACAGTAAAACACACTGTATAAACACACTCTGTCCTCATGAAGGTTGTGTATCCGTAACCGGACGCTGATGAGAGTCTCTAAGCGAAACTCAATTACTGCGAGATTTTAAACTCGGTCATGATGACACTGTGATGCACTGTGGCTGTTTCTGCAAGAGAATAACCACATGCACACTCATAACCAGATGATGACGTCAGCCTGTGCAGAGACTCGCGCTCGGGTTCAGCGTCTGTGACACTTCCACCATCTACAATCATCACCTGATCCTGACTGACGGACCACACGGGTCACCGACTGATGCTCAATGCAGGGTCAGAGACAGAGAGAGCTTCACTGTCACTGAGCTCTCCATCCCATAATGCACCAATTTCCCAGTAAAAGCTCATATAGAGAAGAAGAAAAGCACCTGAAGCGTCTCTATCTCTGTGCTATAGTGCGGGACACACTGCAGTATCAGTGTCATCATCACCATCATCATCAGTATGCGGGACACGGCCGTGACGTCACGACTGAACCGCAGAACATCAATCACGGGAATGACTCACAACTCGCGTGACGTCACACAGTCACCTTAAACAACTCGAGTTGTACTATATAGGCCTATATATGTGTGTGTGTGTGTTTATATGTTATATATGAATTTTAAAACGAAACAATTGGGATTTTTGACTTTTTTCTTCATTTAATTATTAAAATTAATTTCATGACTGTGTTTGATGCTAGGACGTTTCATTCGTCCTTCCTAACAGTAAATCCGCTGTAAAGCCTATTATCCAATTTGCACGCCTAAAGTGGGTCGAGCGCGCACGCCTTTCCCTAATTGCCCTCTCACGTGATCATTGTTTATCAATATAAATGTATCGATAAGGCGCTCGCGGCCTCTTTAAAGTAATGCGAAAGAGAAGCGAAGACATGTCCGCCGTGCTCAACGCGTTCCTGCGCTGCGTCGCGTTCCTGCTGCCGCCCTCTTGGCTCCAGTTTTGCTGGTGGGTTGGGGAGGCGTCATGGCCCAATCCCAGAGCTCGATTCAAACACACAAAGCCTCTTACATATGAGGAAGTAGCAGCTCAAGACGAGCCTGAATGCGTCGCTTCTTCCTCATCCTCTGACCGCGCCGCGTCGCCGCGCAGATTTCTGACGCTCCGCTCCGCGGTGGAGCGCGTTGTTTCGGCCGCTTGCGATCTGCACACGCGTCTGGGGAGTTTGTGCTCGCCGTACCGCGTCGCTGTCGGTTCCCCCGCGGAGGAGGACGCCTTCACGCCCGCGATCATGAGCGTCGACGCGCACCTGCGGGAGATCAGCGCTCCGGTGACCATCACTGTGGCGATCCAGGCCGCGGAGGACGAGGAGCTCCAGGAGCCCGAGGAGGAGGACGCGTCATGCGGGAACCTCGAGCTCCTCACGGGCAGCGGCAGCGAGGACGAGCTGAGACACGACAAGTCCAGGTACCGAGAGAGAGAGAGAGCCAGAGAGAGAGAGAGAGAGAGAGAGAGAGAGAGTTGTGCATGCATGTTTAAAATGAGACCTGTCATGTGTTTGAGGAACTGATTTATTGATGATTTCATCCTTTCATCCACGTACACGCAAACACACACGCGTGCGCGCGCGCACACACACCAGCTGCACTTGCAGGGCTATAAATATAAACGCTCACAATGCTTGACCCCATAAACGTGCCAATATCTAATTCTGATTCAGAGAGAGAGAGAGAGTGTGTGTGTGTTTGTATGTGTGTGTGAGAGAGAGAGAGAGAGAGTGTGTGTGTGTGTGTGTGAGAGAGAGCGCGAGAGAGTGAGTGAGTGAGTGTGTGTGAGAGAGAGAGAGAGTGAGTGTGTGAGAAAGTGTGTGTGTGAGAGGGAGAAAGAGTGTGTGTGTGAGAGAGAAAGTGTGTGTGAGAGTGTGAGAGAGAAAGCGCGTATGTGTGTGTGAGAGAGAAAGAAAGAGTGTGTGAGAGAGAGAGAGAGAGAGAGAGAGAGAGAGAGTGTGTGTGTGTGTGTGAGAGAGAGAGAGAGAGAGTGTGTGTGTGTGAGAGAGAGAAAGTGTGAGATAGAGATAGACTGACTGACACCTGTCGCTAGGGGCTGAAAGTTTGGGCCACAGAGATTGATTTAATTAAAGGGATAGTTCACCCAAAAATGTATATTGTCATTAATCACTCGCTCACACACACTTGCTCTCACTCACTCTTACACACACACTCACTCTCACACACTCACTCTCACACACTCGCTCTCACTCTCACACACACACTCACTCTCACACACGCTCTCACTCTCACACACACACTCACTCTCACACACACACTCACTCTCACACACACACTCACTCTCACAAACACTCACTCTCACAAACACTCACTCTCACAAACACTCACTCTCACACACTCGCTCTCACTCTCACACACACACTCACACTCACTCTCACAAACACTCACTCTCACACACACTCTCACACACTTGCTCACACTCACTCACTCACACACTCGCTCTCACACACTCACTCTCACACACTCGCTCTCACTCTCACACACACACTCACACTCACTCTCACAAACACTCACTCTCACACACACTCTCACACACTTGCTCACACTCACTCTCACTCACTCACACACTCACTCACTCACACACTCGCTCTCACACACACTCGCTCTCACACACACTCACTCTCACTCACTCACACACTCGCTCTCTCACACACTCACTCTCTCACACACTCGCTCTCACACACTTGCTCTCACACACACTCACTCTCACACACACTCACACTCGCTCTCACACACACTCACTCTCACACACACTCGCTCTCACACACACTCGCTCTCTCACACACTCGCTCTCACACACACTCGCTCTCACACACACTCGCTCTCACACACACTCACTCTCACACACACTCACTCTCACACACACTCACTCTCACACACACTCACTCTCACTCACTCACACACTCGCTCTCACACACACTCACTCTCACACACTCACTCTCACTCACTCTCACACACACTCGCTCTCACACACACTCGCTCTCTCTCACACACTCGCTCTCACACACACTCACTCTCACACACACTCGCTCTCACACACACTCGCTCTCACACACACTCGCTCTCACACACACTCGCTCTCACACACACTCGCTCTCACACACACTCACTCTCACACACACTCACTCTCACACACACTCACTCTCACTCACTCACACACTCGCTCTCACACACACTCACTCTCACACACTCACTCTCACTCACTCTCACACACACTCACTCTCACACACACTCACTCTCACACACACTCACTCTCACACACACTCGCTCTCACACACACTCATGTCGTTCCAAACCCGTCAGAGCTTGGCTGATCTGCGTAACACAAGTGAAGATGTTTCTGCTGAGCTCAGAGCTTGGGTCTCTCCGCTGACGGCGGCGTCACTGCAGCTGCAGAGTGCTCATCTCTGGGGGAACTGTCCTTTAATGCAGCGGGTGCGGTCGGGGCCTCGCACTCCTCCACGGGGCCCAGACCTGCTGTCGGCCCCTGCTGGCGCTCACCAGGGAGGAGGACACCAGACCGGCAGCTCCACTGGCTCCACTGGTTCTCCAGGACGGGCCAGTCCAGTGACACACAGCTGCTGATATAAAGCTGCTCAACATTATCAGTTTTTCTTTTCTGCCAGAAATCATTAGGATATTAAGATCATGTTCCATTAGTAAATTTCCTACCGTAAATATATAAAACATTTATTTCTGTGAGTGAATGCAGCACAAACTTTAAAGGAGATTTTGCACGCTCAGATTCCAGATTTACAAATATTGTCCTATCCTAACAAACCACACATCACTGGAAAGCTTATTTATTCAGCTTTCAGATTATGTATAAATCTCAATTTCAGAAAATTGACCCATGTGACTGGCTTTGAGGTCCTGGGTCACATATAGTCAATAATACCTTATACACATCCTGCAATAAACATTCACTGCGTCATCACTTACAGAATCTGAGAACAGCCAAATATCGGGTTATGAATCCGTCTATCAGAGGTTTTCAATCTTTTAGATGTTACAGATCCCAAATATGATCCTCCTCATGCAAGGAACCCTCATCCTGACATTTTAAAAAGCCATATTTCTCAATTTATACTAATTTATATTGATATATGTTAGACCAATGTAAAATATTATTTGGAAAATATGTATCTATTATTAGCTTGTGTACTTTTCTGTACGCACTACTGTACTGTTGTTTATTTAATCTATATTATACACTTGTTTTAATTCGTATCATAATTTTTGTTATATGCTTAGTTAATTAGTATTATACATTTAACATTTTTTTACACTTTGTTTCCAGGGACTCCTGCACTTACTTGCGGCCCCAGGTTTATTTATTTATCTTAATACTTTTTTTATTGTGTACTTAATTTATTAATATTTTTCTTTTCTAAGCTCTTCCTTATGCCCCCCCATAGTTATATTTGTTTATTTTAATTATTATTTATTTATTTATTTATATATATTTTCCCCGCTAGCACTTCCTTGAAAGCCCCTGGTTTATAATTTTTTACGCTGTTTTCCATGGACCCCAGTCATACATAATAATTTATACAAATTAAATAAGTATATAATAAAAAATATTACATGTATTATACATTTAATTTTTTTAAACATTTTTTACACTTATTTTCTAAGCTTTTCCAGGGCTGGTTTATTTATTTATCCTAATTTTTTATTGTATACTGTAACATTTTTCAAACATGTTTTTCTCTAAGCTCTTCATTATGCCTCCCCTGGTTACATTTATTTTGATCCCTTTTTTTGTGTAATTAATCAGAATTTTATTATTTATTTGAATCTTTTATTATTTATGCATTCCTTGAAAGCCCCTGGTCATGAATGCACTCGGTGACCGCAGCGAACGCCGACCCTCAAATGTCTCCCACATGACCCATGGAGCCGTTTCCCACTCGTGTGTGTGTGTGTGTGTGTGTGTGTGTCGCTGTAAAGCGCTGAGAGTCTCGCTGATGCTCTATTGTCCATCGGCGTCCGTGGGCGACTCATAGCGGCTCTTTCTGTGCTTGAAGGGTTTCCCGCCCCGCTCGAGTGTCTCTTCAGGAGCGTGTGTTTAAAGCTGAGTGACTCATCAGTGTAATGTGTGTCCTGAAGGTTAGTCGCAGCCGATGGAAAGGTAGCCTCACCGCAGGCTCAGAAGAGACGGTGTGTGTTCCTCTCCGGTCAGCGTGTGTCGAGCGCTCAGATGGAGAGGTCTCGTGGGCAGCGAGTTGTGATGCTCATGTTTCTGCACAGGCTGTTGGATTGTGGGGGAATGAGAGATTTGAGCGGGGATGATGGGAAACAGACGGGCTCCCTGCTGCTGATGATGATGACCGTGTGTGTGTGTGTTTCAGTGGTGCCGGGACCAGTGGTGGCGAGCTGGAGGAGGAGAGCTGGCAGCCTCCAGACCCGGAGCTGATCCACAAACTGGTGGTGCAGATCGAGTTTTATCTTTCGGATGAGAATCTGGAGCACGACGCGTTCCTGCTCAAACACGTGCGGCGCAACAAGCTGGGCTTCGTCAGCGTGAAGCTGCTCACCTCCTTCAAGAAGGTACGAATCCGTACGATCCAGTTCCCCCGTAATCAATCATTTTATCCCAAAAACTCACCAAAATTACACTTCAAGTTTTTTCCTCAAATTCATGCCTTAAAATATCTTGAATGTAACTCGACACCCTCGCCTCATTTAGTATGCGCGGTTCTATGAATATGCAAATGAGCCCACTCACTCAGAGATCCACTGGTTGACGATCACACGTTGATCTGATTGGTTACAAGGTAGTTTGTGACGTCAGAAACACCAGCGATTTCAAAGCGTGTTTTTGAGACTGTCTTTGGTTCACTGCAGTTTTAAGGAGGAAATACTCAGCAATGCTGTCGACTTATGAACTTACACATGCTTTGTCTTAAAGCACATTTCACTGGATTTTCACCACAGAGGGACTTTAAAGACCCTGTGACCTTAAAACTACTACTCATGTTCAGTTTGTGCTCACACACAGATAAACACAAATTAAAATGTATTTGTAATTTATAGAAGAACCAAAAAAAGAGCAAAATTTGCACAAGTCAGTGTGACTTCAACATTTTTGTAAAATTCTCTAATAGCCATATTCCTGGTGAAGAATTGATCTACCCATAATCCCGACGAGAGATCCGCTGATCAGAAGCCATCGTTACCATGGAAATGAAAATCTTGGCGAGAGTTAAGCAGTGATCGCCCACTCCCATGAAGCATTGCAAATGACGCAATCTCCAAATACACACTTAAACTACTACTATTTGTGTGAATCTGTGTTGTTTTTGTGTCATAATCCATGACTAAAGCAGCAGCTTTATATCGTTTCCGATTGGGTTGTCGTTCTCGGTGCTTTATGGGATTCCCTTGTCAAACCGTTTAAATGTGCTTGTTTTCTCTCTGTTTTCAAATCCTCTCTGAGTTTGTGATTCAGCCGTGAGCGGGTTGGTTTATGACTCAGAACTCTGTATTGAAGTGTTTTGAAGCCCTTTTGAAGAAAGTGAAGGCGAAGAATACAGTGGAACGAGGGCAATGATGGTTTTGTTGGGCTGTGACTAATAAAGAAGGAACAGGCTTTTCAAACCGTTTCACGTCAACTTCCTGCTTTAAAGAGAAATAATGTCAGCCCAGGGAAACACAAATGCATTTGATGGTCTTTGAAAGTAATTATGCACTGAGTTATTATATTGCATCTCATGCTGCGTTCACTGATTTGATGGACATTCTGATGGTTAGACGGGAGAAATGTCTTTCACTGCCTTTATTCAGCTCAATTAAACCTGTACTTTGAGGTGCAATGACAAGAAATAGACATTAGCTGCGTTTCCGTTACCCTTCAAATTGTGCAAATTGAAATTGCGAATTGAAAATGCGCCCAATGGAAACACGTCAATTTCTCTAAAACTCCCATTTATCGCAAAACAGTTTTTACGCTCGCATGAGGCTTTTTTTTCAGGCAATTCAAAAAATAAATATTTCGCGAAACTGCAAAGGAAACAGTTTTTGCGCATTTACAGTCACCTGACATAGATGATGAGGTGTGTTTGGACAGAATACGAGACAGAGTTCTTTATTAAACTCATAATAGACAGAAGAATTACAGGAATAATGGATTCTAAACCTCAAATAAATGCCACAATCAAGACCTGGAAACAAACTACCTTGTAACCAATCAGATCAACGTGTGATCGTCAACCAGTGGATCTCTGAGCTGAGTGAGTGAGTGGAGGCGGGGCTCATTTGCATATTCATAGAACCACGCATACTAAATGAGGCAAGGGTGTCGAGTTACATTCAAGATATTTTAAGGCATGAAGATAAAACGTTTAAATATGTCATTTTAGTGATTAAAGATAAGTTTAAAGGATACAATGATTGGCTACAGAGGGACTTTAACATGATTGATGGTCATACCTGAAGAGGGTTGAACGTTTTCACAGCAGCTTTACAGTGATAATAGGAGATTACAGTAACAGATTGTTTTGGCTTTACAGCAGATCTAGAATAAAGTTATTGTCCAGATAAAGTTAGTTCTGATGCAAAGATCATTGGTCTTAAGGGCCGCTTACACAACACCGTTCTAACAGAAAACCCTTAATTTCTCTCTCTCTCTCTCTCTCTCTCTCTCTCTCTCTCTCTCTCTCTCTCTCTCTCTCTCTCTCTCAGGTTAAGCACTTGACGCGGGACTGGAGAACCACGGCGTACGCCTTGCGTCACTCGGACCTGCTGGAGCTGAACGAAGAGGGCCGGAAGGTGCGGCGCCGGTCGACCGTGCCGGTTTTCGCCAGCGAGTCTTTACCGAGTCGTATGCTGTTGCTCAGCGAACTGAAGCGTTGGCCGGAGCTGGACGTCGCGTTCGGAGGAGACGCCGGTAACGGAGGCCCGACCCAACAGGAGCGGCTCATGGAGCTTCTTCTGAAGGCGTTCGGAAACTACGGTCCGATCGCCTCGGTGCGGGTCCTCAAACCCGGGAAGGACTTGCCGGCGGATCTGAAGAAGCTGAGCGGGCGTTATTCCCAACTGGGAACGGAAGAGTGCGCAATCGTAGAGTTCGAAGAAGTGGAGGCGGCGATGAAAGCCCACGAGGCGTTCGGCGTAGACGGAGGCATGAAAGTGGTTCTGATCGGCACCAAACCTCCGAAGAAAAAGGTCCAGAAAGATCGGCAGCGGGACGAGGGAGGCATGCGTAAAAGTCGCTCGCTCAACAGTCGCGTGCGAGAGCTTCAGTATCACGGCGACGACTCCGCCGCTAGCTCTTCGGAAACGGAAAGCAATCCTACGTCGCCTCGTTTATCACGCAAGTCGCGTTCCTGCAACAAGCTCAGTCCGACAAGCGCCGGTCCGAATCATCTCAGCCCGGTTGTTTCGCCACGCTCGAGTCCGTGGAGCAGCCCACGCGCAAGCCCGTGTTCCCAGCGGAAAACGCACCACTCTGGGAAGTCTCCGCTAGCTAGCGAGGGTCGTTTGAGTCCGGAACCGGGCCGGCGTTGGGCGGACTATTCCTCGGATAGCAGCTTGACTCCGTCGGGAAGCCCGTGGGTCCAGCGGCGCAAGCAAGTGGCGAGCCAGGAGAGTAGCCCGGTGGGAAGCCCGATGCTAGGCCGGAAGATCCAGAACGCCGACGGGCTTCCCCCGGGAGTGGTTCGGCTCCCGAGAGGTCCAGACGGGACTCGAGGCTTCCACTGTCCTGGACCCGGGAAAACTGCGTCCACGCAAACCTGAAGACTCCCGTCGCCGACTCTCGCACTCTCTCTCAACTCAACGCATCTCTGTAGGACTTTTGTAAAACCTTTTTCTATATGCTATTTTTGTTAACGTTTTATACATCTTAATTTAACTGATTTCCTCATTGAATGATGGCATCGTGACAAAGGGAAGCCGTTCTGAAAGTATTTAAGTTTTAAAGTTTACGTTTTCCCCTGGTGTTGGTTCTGGTCTCGGTAACGCCACCATATGCCTTTTCTGATGATGCCGTGGACGTACCCCCCCCCCCCCCACCCTCACCCCCCGGCGCTGGAAATCCCTGAAGGAATATTTCGATTTATTTGCTTTAACTTCTGTTTTGTTTCTGCCTTTAAACGTGCTTCTCATTTTAGTGATTTATGGATCGTCTGGGATCTGTTTTTTTTCTTTTCGTTTCTCTCTGTTCTTGGGTTGGAGTCCTCTCTGCTTCCTCACAGCGAAAGAGTGTTTGAGGTTTCTGTCCTGAGCACAAATGCCTCGTATCTGCCCTCATCTGAGTGAAGGCATCGCACAGTCTGCTTCCGTACTGTACAAATAAATCACTACAATCGCAGCTATCTGGGGTATTGCTCATTTCTTTGGATCCAATATTCTCTTGCTTCTGGCGGTTTTTATTTTGCATTTCAATTCGCTGTAGCGTTCGGCTCATGTAAATCAGTGGTTCTCTACATGCTTTCCCATTCAGATTTAACTCTGAACACTTTCTTTGTACGATAAACAATTTCGACCGACCAATATTCACTTATAATGCATGTTACAGTCAAACCAGCATTATTCAGACCTTCAACATTTCTCACATTAGCAGTTTATTCGCTATAATTTAGAAAATGCTAATAAAATATGAGCAGAACTCAGTTGATATTTGACTGGTTTTGTCCGTCCTTCTGTTTGACTGTCTCACACATGAATTATGTTGAATATCTGTCAGCTGTTAAATTTAACTACACAATTAGATAATACCAGTTTAGCTCAACCAATCACCAAGCAATGCTTCATTGTGTTCAGTCTGTGTGTAAAAAGAGCATTAGCAATTAAAGAAAACACACTTCAGCAAAACATGATCAGCTCAAAGTGTCCGAATCAGTTTTGCTTCCAAATGTTACTGGTAGTCCCTGAATGAAGAATATTTGGGTATAATGTGTCACGGTTTACTTTATTTTGCTCTCCTCACTTACATAAATGAACTATAGTGTCCTGCACACACAACATTATATCTAGTGTGAGAATAATTTTTGTTCTGACTGTATAATGCATTCATAAATGGCAACCAAAGTTAAAATGCATTTTAATATTTGAGGATTTCTTGTTACGTCTGAAGTTGGTTGTTTTAATGCACTGTTCTTTCTAAAGGTGTTTAATGAATGTTGTATAACATACAATAAGGCATAATTAATGCAATAAATATAAAGGCATAATTGTGCAATGAACCACATAGGCCTGACAATATGCATGACTGAAAGAGGACAAATGATAGTGACGGTTATGTAAATGCATTAACAGCAGAAGTGTCATTTACAGCCTCACACTCCGAACAAACACTAGGCTAAATATTGTGTTCGCATTAGCCATATTACCAAGTGACGGATTCATTTGTGGCTAGAGTTTGATATTAAACAAACACAGATTCAGAAGCATGTCCTCTATGAATGCTGTTGTACCGATGCATTGTTTTACCCCTGTTGAGATGCAGATAATGTCTGGTTTTTCACTGAGAAGGTCAGCGGCATTGCTCTTCTAATAGTAATGTGATGTTTTGAGTTAACGATCACGTAGAAGCCATCAGAACGGATGATTTCACTTCACCAGATTGCAACCGAATCTGCGGTAAAGGTGACCATTTGGTCCCATTTCTCGAAGATAATTTTATTTGACACAGCATGACGTGGTAATGTTTCTAAGCAACTGCCTGATCTCCACAGGAAAGCTCAGTATACTTCAGCTCAGTCGGATGAAATTCTGCAGGTCATCTGAGTTCAGGCCTGAATTACACCTGAATGGAGTCTCTTCAAAAAGATGTCTGTATGCTTAATATGCACCTTGATAATGGACAATCGATGTAGCTGCAGTATTCTACGATAATTTGCATTAATATCAGTAAATGAGTGTGCTTTTATCTGCATGTCATACTGGGCTCAATAAGCATTGTCAATTATAGTTCATTTTCTGGTAGAATGAGATATATCTGGATTTCCAATTAAATTGGCAACATCTTTTGGCCAGATTGTCCATTGAGCTTGAAATCCGTCTCATGGTTTCCACATCACAAATGAATCCATCTCAGTAATGGCTTCTGTAGAAAGCCTGTATCATTTAAATATTGTGATTTGTACAATTATACGCCGCCCCCAATTTTTAAACAATGATGCCAAGCCATTTTCTGAATTCTGTGGCGCACAGTCATAACTAATATGTTGCCAATTTAATCCACTCCTACATGCACACACTCCCTCTTCTACTCAAGTAATAAAGTCACTTTCCAGAACCTTCACCCTCTCGTTCCTCCAGCCGATCTGAGATGAACACACACCTCGAATACAACAATACACATCCATTGACATAAAGACACAACTCCCGTTTATACAAAATCGTGTTCTCTTTCTGTTTTTCTGCTTCTCTTCCAGCTCTTTTGTCTCAATTTGTAGCTTATTCTTTAAACTAGCCATTTTAAAGTCATTATACACATGCATTACACAAAATTCAACTTGAAAACCACTATATAGTAGTACATAAAAGTGAAAGTGAAAGTGAAAGTGACACGTGACGGCCAAGTATGGTAACCCATACTTGGAATTTGACCTCTGCATTTAACCCATCCAAGTTAATGCACACACATTAGGAGCAGAGTAGTGAGTAGTTAACACACACACACTGCAAACGTGGATACACACACCCAGAGCAGCGGGCAGCCTTTGTGTGGCGCCCGGGGAGCGATTAGGGGTTAGGTACCTTGCTCAAGGGCACCTCAGTCATTTCCCACCGGTTCTGGAATCGAACCAGCAACCTTTGGGTTACCAGTCCAACTCCCTAACCACTAGGCCATGACTGTCCCTAACCACTAGGCCATAAAACTTTGTTTTATAAAGGAAATCCCTACCTGTGTGCTTCCTCACAAAACTCTTCATCTTGCACAGCTGTATCATTCTTTGAATGTAAAATGGGTAAAATATCTCAATACAAGCGTTTCAGTCAAATAGACCTTTAACCCGCGCGGGAAAAAATCAACCCGCGACAACGTTTAAAAGTCGCCGAATTACGCGGGAAAACAGCGGTCACGCTCGCTAAAGAAAAGAATAAATATGGCGGGGACTTGTTTCTATCTGTGGTTGTTGATTGGATGTTGTCGTGTCCTGAGATTGCGCTTAAAACTGCACATGCGCATTGGCTGGTCAAAAGCCTGAAAAATAAGCCTTTTTAATGCTAGTTAAGCATAAGAAACAACATTTATGGGACAATTCATGTTAGTTTTTGTTGCTGTGAATGTGGATAGTGCTCTTATTAATACATTAGCATACTGCATTTCTTCAGAATGCACAATGTGCTTTAATTGACAACTGACTTGTGCATGAAACAAAAGAGACAGATGACAGAATTTACATGATCCCTTTTAATATCTAACATATTGTACTGCTGTTTAGTAAGAAGTTGGCAGTAGTCACAGTATTTGTGCTTTATAAAGAGGAAACTGAACGTGGGAACAGAAGCTCTGTATGTAACGGACTAACAACACAAATGTGGGTCGCAATATGAACAGAAGAAAGAAGCACTTACATTCGATCACGACGACAGAGACATTCTGTGTTCCTGAGAGAAAGAAAGATGTTTTTTCAGACTGAACTGGATTTCAATAGCAGTTACGCTGCATCTCAAAACATCATGTTCTTAAAAATGACTAGGGACATTTTTACATTCCACAAATATTTGGAACCGTTTAACTAGAACTAGTGCTGATAGTGATGTGATAAACCTCTAATAATGAGTATTAAAGTGTTTCCTGTTTCCCAGAACAAATATCATTCTTAAAATAAACTCTGTACTGGAAAACAAGACAAAAACACTGAAGAAAAAAAAAATCTTTCTTTTTTTTTTTTTTTGCAGTTTGAGCTAAAAATTGTACCTGCTGGATCAGAAAACAGGTGAAAAAAATCCCACAGATGCACATTAAACCATATATAGAGCTACTTTAATATTTCATCTACATTTGGACTACTTCTTGTGGTGATGTCCCATCTTTCTAACTAAATAAACAGTCTACAAAAGTGCGTATGTGAAATCCGTGTAGCTCAAACAGAACAGCTTGGTGTCAAAGGTCAAAGGTCGATTCCCAGGAATGCATGGACTGAGTAAACGTGGACCGTACCTGCAAGGCTGCAATAAAAGTCATTGTGAATAAAAGCATCAGCCAAATGCATCAATGTGGCACCATCGACCAATCAGAAACAGCTATTCCAGGAAACGTGGTTTTCATGCACCGCTCAATTTTTCTTCCATAACATTCGTCTTCTTTCAGACTAGTGGACAGAAAACATTCAAAACACACATTTAACTATTTATTTTATTGCACTTGATCTATTAGCATCTGTAGTTTTCAGTCTCGATCTTTAAAGGCAGAGAGTTTGGATGTAAAATGTATGTTTTCCATATGTTTGACAGTATTTTCTGATTTATATCCAAAATCCCCTTTGAAAAAACCTTTAACTAAACAAAATCAAACTGATTTTGTATGCAAATGAGTACATATTTAATTAGCTAACACCTCATTTGCATATTTGCACAACATTTCAGAAAAGTTTGCAATTATTCGAATCAATCAAATATAGAATGACAGTGAGGTCTATTGATTCACAGGGAGTGTTTTGCCTGGAATCTAGGAGGAATATTGTTTCACAAAACCAAACACAGGTGAGAATCATCAACCTAACAGTGTTTATTCAGAAATCAACATTCAGCACAGAGAATCACTCATATATACACTTATATTTACACATGCACTGACACAGATGAGTTTAGATACATATTGTACATATTTGACCATCTTCTGCGTCCTCGGCCCAGAGCAGTGTGTGTGAGTGTGAGTGACAGTGTGTGTGAGTGTGTGTGTGTGTGACGAGCAGCTGAAGGCAGGAACACACACTCAGAGCAGATGGGAATCTGCCACAGTGGGAGTTTGGATGGCGACGCGTGCGAATCAGGTTGTAAATCTGGGAAGTAGGAGTTGCAGTAACAGCGTCAGGAACCGTGTGTGTGTGTGTGTGTGTGTGTGTGTGAGAGAGTCAAGAACAGCGTTGAGAACCGTCAGATGTATAGTGACCCACGTACCCGACCCCGATCAGCAGAACATCGATGAGGGTCCAGATGTGTGTGTGTGTGTGTGAGTGTGTGTGTGTGTGTGTGTGTGTGTGTGTGTGTGTGTGTGTGTGTGTGTGAGTGTGAGAGAGAGTCGAGAACAGCCTCAGATATACAGCGACCCGTCAGCCGGCCCCACGTACCCGACCCCGATCAGCAGAACATCGATGAGGGTCCAGGTGTGTGTGTGTGTGTGTGTGTGTGTGTGTGTGTGTGTGTGTGTGTGTGTGTGAGAGAGAGTCGAGAACAGCCTCAGATATACAGCGATCCGTCAGCCGGCCCCACGTACCCGACCCCGATCAGCAGAACATCGATGAGGGTCCAGGTGTGTGTGTGTGTGTGTGTGTGTGTGTGTGTGTGTGTGTGTGTGAGAGAGAGTCGAGAACAGCCTCAGATATACAGCGACCCGTCAGCCGGCCCCACGTACCCGACCCCGATCAGCAGAACATCGATGAGGGTCCAGGTGTGTGTGTGTGTGTGTGTGTGTGTGTGTGTGTGTGTGTGTGAGTGTGAGAGAGAGTCGAGAACAGCCTCAGATATACAGCGACCCGTCAGCCGGCCCCACGTACCCGACCCCGATCAGCAGAACATCGATGAGGGTCCAGGTGTGTGTGTGTGTGTGTGTGTGTGTGTGTGTGTGTGTGTGTGTGTGTGTGTGTGTGAGAGAGTCAAGAACAGCCTCAGATATACAGCGATCCGTCAGCCGGCCCCACGTACCCGACCCCGATCAGCAGAACATCGATGAGGGTCCAGATGCCCAGACCACCGAAGCTGAAGAGTTTCCCCAGACCTTCCCTCCACTGACCCAGATAGAAGCGGTCTGCGCCGAAGCCTCCCAGAGTGATGCTGCACACACACACACACACACACACACACACACACACACACACACACAAGTTCAACAGAGTTCGCCTGTCCGTCATTCTAACACCGATTACACTGAATCACGGGGATTAAATGAGTGTGAAGTGACTCACCTGAGGGCGAGAGCCGTGGACCACTTATACCCTCCAGTCCAGTTACAGAACACACGCTTCAGAAACACTCGCTTCCCTGTGCACAACACACACACACACACATCAGTCTTACTGTCCCACACGAGATCAATCAGTGTGTGTGTGTGTGTGTGTGTGTGTGTGTGTGTGTGTGTGTGTGTACAGGTTTAAGGGTCGGGTTAGTGTAAGGGGACAGAATATACAGTTTGTACAGTATAAAAACATTACGTGTGTTTGTTTATGTGATTTATGAAGACAGAAATTAGTATAATGACACTGGTATTACACTGGTATTACACTGGTATTACAATTGTGAGTGTATGGCCTCGTACCTTATTGCTTACCAGTGTGATTACTGAAATGTTCTTGTCATGTATTCTCTAATGTCTGTATTAAACATCTGAGTGACTGAAGCTGATGCCAGGAACACAGCAACAGTTCTGGCTCATTCAGCCCCGCTTCCAGAAATGAAATATGGACTCGTTTTGTGTTTGAGAAATGTCTTTAACATGTACATACATCTGTTTTTCTGGGGTACTCGGGCAACTAGGTCACAGGGGTCATTGGAAAACTAGTTTGAGTGACTGTAGCTAAATTCTTTACTTTACTGTGTTAGATTAAACCTCCTCTCCTTGAGAGAAAGAACGTATTATCTTGATGTTTTGAGAGGACTCTCCTGTTTATCGTTAGAGCCGGGCCAAATCCAACCTTGGAAAAGCTGTGTGTGTGTGTGTGTGTGTGTGTGTGTGTACCCAGGCAGTGCACGTGCTCCAGCACAGCACAGGAGGAGTTGTAGCGTGTGCGAGGACAGGACACTGTCTGACAGCTGGTGGAGTTCGAGCATCGGTACTGAGACGAGTCGAGCTGCCAGCAGAAGAGACACGGCAGCGTCAGCGAGAAGTTCTGCTGAGGCTCGTTACGCTCGTTCTGGAACACACACACACACACACACAGTTACGCTCGTTCTGGAACACACATAAAGTATTACACTCGTTCTGGAACCAACAAAATAGTTTATTTTACTTCACGTAACAGAAGTTTTTTATGGATTTTAGTATGGCTATGAATGTTCCTGACGGATGTGAATGTTCCTGACGGATGTGAGTGTTCCTGACGGATGTGAGTGTTCCTGACGGATGTGAATGTTCCTGACGGATGTGAGTGTTCCTGACGGATGTGAGTGTTCCTGACGGATGTGAATGTTCCTGACGGATGTGAGTGTTCCTGACAGATGTGAGTGTTCCTGACAGATGTGAGTGTTCCTGACGGATGTGAGTGAGTGTTCCTGACGGATGTGAATGTTCCTGACGGATGTGAGTGTTTCTGACGGATGTGAATGTTCCTGACAGATGTGAGTGTTCCTGACGGATGTGAGTGAGTGTTCCTGACGGATGTGAGTGTTCCTGACAGATGTGAGTGTTTCTGACGGATGTGAGTGTTCCTGACGGATGTGAGTGTTCCTGACGGATGTGAGTGTTCCTGACGGATGTGAGTGTTCCTGACGGATGTGAATGTTCCTGACAGATGTGAGTGTTCCTGACGGATGTGAGTGAGTGTTCCTGACGGATGTGAGTGTTCCTGACAGATGTGAGTGTTTCTGACGGATGTGAGTGTTCCTGACGGATGTGAATGTTCCTGACGGATGTGAGTGTTCCTGACGGATGTGAATGTTCCTGACAGATGTGAGTGTTCCTGACGGATGTGAGTGAGTGTTCCTGACGGATGTGAGTGTTCCTGACAGATGTGAGTGTTCCTGACGGATGTGAATGTTCCTGACGGATGTGAGTGTTCCTGACGGATGTGAGTGAGTGTTCCTGACGGATGTGAATGTTCCTGACGGATGTGAGTGAGTGTTCCTGACGGATGTGAGTGTTCCTGACAGATGTGAGTGAGTGTTCCTGACGGATGTGAGTGTTCCTGACGGATGTGAGTGAGTGTTCCTGACGGATGTGAGTGAGTGTTCCTGACGGATGTGAGTGAGTGTTCCTGACGGATGTGAGTGTTCCTGACAGATGTGAGTGAGTGTTCCTGACAGATGTGAGTGTTCCTAACGGATGTGAATGTTCCTGACGGATGTGAGTGAGTGTTCCTGACGGATGTGAGTGTTCCTGACAGATGTGAGTGAGTGTTCCTGACAGATGTGAGTGTTCCTGACGGATGTGAATGTTCCTGACGGATGTGAGTGTTCCTGACGGATGTGAATGTTCCTGACAGATGTGAGTGTTCCTGACGGATGTGAGTGAGTGTTCCTGACGGATGTGAGTGTTCCTGACGGATGTGAGTGTTCCTGACGGATGTGAGTGAGTGTTCCTGACGGATGTGAGTGAGTGTTCCTGACGGATGTGAGTGTTCCTGACAGATGTGAGTGTTCCTGACGGATGTGAGTGTTCCTGACGGATGTGAATGTTCCTGACGGATGTGAGTGTTCCTGACGGATGTGAGTGTTCCTGACGGATGTGAGTGAGTGTTCCTGATGGATGTGAGTGTTCCTGACAGATGTGCGTGTTCCTGACGGATGTGAGTGTTCCTGACGGATGTGAATGTTCCTGACGGATGTGAGTGTTCCTGACGGATGTGAGTGAGTGTTCCTGACGGATGTGAGTGTTCCTGACGGATGTGAGTGAGTGTTCCTGACGGATGTGAGTGAGTGTTCCTGACGGATGTGAGTGAGTGTTCCTGACGGATGTGAGTGAGTGTTCCTGACAGATGTGAGTGTTCCTGACGGATGTGAATGTTCCTGACGGATGTGAATGTTCCTGACGGATGTGAGTGTTCCTGACGGATGTGAATGTTCCTGACAGATGTGAGTGTTCCTGACGGATGTGAGTGAGTGTTCCTGACGGATGTGAGTGAGTGTTCCTGACAGATGTGAGTGTTCCTGACGGATGTGAATGTTCCTGACGGATGTGAATGTTCCTGACGGATGTGAGTGTTCCTGACGGATGTGAATGTTCCTGACGGATGTGAATGTTCCTGACGGATGTGAGTGTTCCTGACGGATGTGAATGTTCCTGACGGATGTGAGTGTTCCTGACAGATGTGAGTGTTCCTGACGGATGTGAGTGAGTGTTCCTGACGGATGTGAATGTTCCTGACGGATGTGAGTGTTTCTGACGGATGTGAATGTTCCTGACAGATGTGAGTGTTCCTGACGGATGTGAGTGAGTGTTCCTGACGGATGTGAGTGTTCCTGACAGATGTGAGTGTTTCTGACGGATGTGAGTGTTCCTGACGGATGTGAATGTTCCTGACGGATGTGAGTGTTCCTGACGGATGTGAATGTTCCTGACAGATGTGAGTGTTCCTGACGGATGTGAGTGAGTGTTCCTGACGGATGTGAGTGTTCCTGACAGATGTGAGTGTTTCTGACGGATGTGAGTGTTCCTGACGGATGTGAATGTTCCTGACGGATGTGAGTGTTCCTGACGGATGTGAATGTTCCTGACAGATGTGAGTGTTCCTGACGGATGTGAGTGAGTGTTCCTGACGGATGTGAGTGTTCCTGACAGATGTGAGTGTTCCTGACGGATGTGAATGTTCCTGACGGATGTGAGTGTTCCTGACGGATGTGAGTGAGTGTTCCTGACGGATGTGAATGTTCCTGACGGATGTGAGTGTTCCTGACGGATGTGAGTGAGTGTTCCTGACGGATGTGAGTGTTCCTGACAGATGTGAGTGAGTGTTCCTGACGGATGTGAGTGTTCCTGACGGATGTGAGTGAGTGTTCCTGACGGATGTGAGTGTTCCTGACAGATGTGAGTGAGTGTTCCTGACAGATGTGAGTGTTCCTAACGGATGTGAATGTTCCTGACGGATGTGAATGTTCCTGACGGATGTGAATGTTCCTGACGGATGTGAGTGTTCCTGATGGATGTGAATGTTCCTGACAGATGTGAGTGTTCCTGACGGATGTGAGTGTTCCTGACGGATGTGAGTGTTCCTGACGGATGTGAGTGTTCCTGACGGATGTGAGTGTTCCTGACGGATGTGAATGTTCCTGACAGATGTGAGTGTTCCTGACGGATGTGAGTGTTCCTGACGGATGTGAGTGAGTGTTCCTGACAGATGTGAGTGTTCCTGACGGATGTGAATGTTCCTGACGGATGTGAGTGTTCCTGACGGATGTGAGTGAGTGTTCCTGACGGATGTGAGTGTTCCTGACGGATGTGAGTGTTCCTGACGGATGTGAATGTTCCTGACGGATGTGAGTGTTCCTGACGGATGTGAGTGTTCCTGACGGATGTGAGTGAGTGTTCCTGACGGATGTGAGTAGTGTTCCTGACGGATGTGAATGTTCCTGACGGATGTGAGTGAGTGTTCCTGACGGATGTGAGTGTTTCTGACGGATGTGAGTGTTCCTGACGGATGTGAATGTTCCTGACGGATGTGAGTGTTCCTGACGGATGTGAATGTTCCTGACAGATGTGAGTGTTCCTGACGGATGTGAGTGAGTGTTCCTGACGGATGTGAGTGTTCCTGACAGATGTGAGTGTTTCTGACGGATGTGAGTGTTCCTGACGGATGTGAATGTTCCTGACGGATGTGAGTGTTCCTGACGGATGTGAATGTTCCTGACAGATGTGAGTGTTCCTGACGGATGTGAGTGAGTGTTCCTGACGGATGTGAGTGTTCCTGACAGATGTGAGTGTTCCTGACGGATGTGAATGTTCCTGACGGATGTGAGTGTTCCTGACGGATGTGAGTGAGTGTTCCTGACGGATGTGAGTGTTCCTGACGGATGTGAGTGTTCCTGACGGATGTGAGTGAGTGTTCCTGACGGATGTGAGTGTTCCTGACAGATGTGAGTGAGTGTTCCTGACGGATGTGAGTGTTCCTGACAGATGTGAGTGAGTGTTCCTGACGGATGTGAGTGTTCCTGACGGATGTGAGTGAGTGTTCCTGACGGATGTGAGTGTTCCTGACAGATGTGAGTGAGTGTTCCTGACAGATGTGAGTGTTCCTAACGGATGTGAATGTTCCTGACGGATGTGAATGTTCCTGACGGATGTGAATGTTCCTGACGGATGTGAGTGTTCCTGACGGATGTGAGTGAGTGTTCCTGACGGATGTGAGTGTTCCTGACAGATGTGAGTGAGTGTTCCTGACGGATGTGAGTGTTCCTGACGGATGTGAGTGAGTGTTCCTGACGGATGTGAGTGTTCCTGACAGATGTGAGTGAGTGTTCCTGACAGATGTGAGTGTTCCTAACGGATGTGAATGTTCCTGACGGATGTGAATGTTCCTGACGGATGTGAATGTTCCTGACGGATGTGAGTGTTCCTGATGGATGTGAATGTTCCTGACAGATGTGAGTGTTCCTGACGGATGTGAGTGTTCCTGACGGATGTGAGTGAGTGAGTGTTCCTGACGGATGTGAGTGTTCCTGACGGATGTGAGTGTTCCTGACGGATGTGAGTGTTCCTGACGGATGTGAGTGTTCCTGACAGATGTGAGTGTTCCTGACGGATGTGAGTGTTCCTGACGGATGTGAGTGAGTGTTCCTGACAGATGTGAGTGTTCCTGACGGATGTGAATGTTCCTGACGGATGTGAGTGTTCCTGACGGATGTGAGTGAGTGTTCCTGACGGATGTGAGTGTTCCTGACGGATGTGAGTGTTCCTGACGGATGTGAATGTTCCTGACGGATGTGAGTGTTCCTGACGGATGTGAGTGTTCCTGACGGATGTGAGTGAGTGTTCCTGACGGATGTGAGTAGTGTTCCTGACGGATGTGAATGTTCCTGACGGATGTGAGTGAGTGTTCCTGATGGATGTGAATGTTCCTGACGGATGTGAATGTTCCTGACGGATGTGAGTGAGTGTTCCTGACGGATGTGAGTGAGTGTTCCTGACGGATGTGAGTGTTCCTGACGGATGTGAGTGAGTGTTCCTGACGGATGTGAGTGTTCCTGACGGATGTGAATGTTCCTGACGGATGTGAGTGTTCCTGACGGATGTGAGTGTTCCTGACGGATGTGAGTGAGTGTTCCTGACGGATGTGAGTGTTCCTGACGGATGTGAGTGTTCCTGACGGATGTGAGTGTTCCTGACGGATGTGAATGTTCCTGACGGATGTGAGTGTTCCTGACGGATGTGAGTGTTCCTGACGGATGTGAGTGAGTGTTCCTGACGGATGTGAGTAGTGTTCCTGACGGATGTGAATGTTCCTGACGGATGTGAGTGAGTGTTCCTGATGGATGTGAGTGTTCCTGACGGATGTGAATGTTCCTGACGGATGTGAGTGAGTGTTCCTGATGGATGTGAATGTTCCTGACGGATGTGAATGTTCCTGACGGATGTGAGTGTTCCTGACGGATGTGAGTGTTCCTGACGGATGTGAGTGTTCCTGACGGATGTGAGTGAGTGTTCCTGACTGATGTGAGTGAGTGTTCCTGACGGATGTGAGTGTTCCTGACGGATGTGAGTGTTCCTGACGGATGTGAGTGTTCCTGACGGATGTGAGTGTTCCTGATGGATCTCACCACGCAGTGAACGCCGGCTCGGCTCCTGCAGGAGAAGTTCGCCGGTCGGCCGTAAGTGCAGTTGTGATGAAACGAGCAGGTGATGCAGTCGGACGGCAGTTTGCTGCACAGGCCTCCACTGGGACACCTGGACGTGTAGTTCTCCGTCAGCACTGGAGATGCTGCACACACACACACACACACACACACACACACACACACAATAGATGTTTCAGTCTCACACTGCTGCTCGTCTGCATGAGGCAGTGTCTGAGAGTCTCAAGTGAGGAAGTATGTGAGGGAGTGTGTGTGTGTGTGAGTCTCACCTGAGGAGGAGGTCAGGGCCGCTGGGCTGCTCATCACTGGGTTCTGCTGAGCCGTGAACGGAGGATCCTGACCGACATGAGCAGAACTCAGATACCCTGAGGAGAGAGAGACCACATCACCTGTCTGTGTGTGTGTGTGTGTGTGTGTGTGTGTGTGCGTGTGTAACTTTATGGTTGTTCTGTAAAATATAATGATAATAATATATATTATTATTATTAATAATACTCATGTTTTTCGTACATATTATTATTACTTTTTTTTTTTTATTATTTTAGTTTTTATAATTTAATTAAATTATGATAGTGTGTAGTGCTACTGAATAAGGGAATACTGACTTTTATTCTTTTATTGCCCTTCGCTGAAGACATGATTAAAGCGTCTCTTTAAAATACAGCAAAATAATACTCTGTAAGTGTGATTACCATATGAATAAACCCTAGTATTTACATGGTCCACATGACATCACTAATGTACTGTACCAAAAACACGGCTCTTCAGAACAACACCGCACTGATAGAGTTACCGAGGCACTGTTAGCGCTCTTACCGATCACACATTTGGAGTAAATGTCCAGCAGCAGCAGAACCAGGATCATATACGAGCTCATGATGTTCCGTCCGCGTTCAAAAACCCATTTCAGTCCGTTCGCTGTCATCCCGAACACTGGATCTGTTCTGCTGCCCGACGGACGGACTCCACTTCCGCTTCCGCAAGAGTCCCAACGGCTGCTAGTTCAAAATAAAAGTCCGATTACGGCAAAATAAAGATTGCTTTATTTGTTCAATCTTTTTAGGGAGAACATTTAAGGTATTATTTATCTCTCTTTATAAATTGTATCTACACGTTTCCCTGGAAGATATATTTCTTTATTTTTCTAACCAAGAGAAGGGATCTAGGCTTGTCAACTAGCTGAAATTGATATTAAAAGGGATAGTACACCAATTCTGTCATTAATCACTCACCCTCATGTCGTTCAGATCCCCTAATACTTGTGTTCATCTTCGGAGCACAAATTAAGATATTCTTAATGAAATCTAAGAGCTTTACGTCCATCCATTGACAGCTACGCAACTACCACTTTCATAAAAGTAATCCATTCGACTCCAGTGGTTTAACCTCAGTTTTATGAAGCGACGCGAGAGGCTTGTTTAAAATATATATATTACCACTTTGTTTACTAAATATTAATCTCCAACCTGCTCTTGTGAATGCGTGACAGTTTTACAGGTCTGGAACAAATTGAGGGAGAGTAATTAATGACATTCAATAATTCATCTTTAATAATATATTTTTATATTTAATTTTATTTTATTTCAAGTAACAAAAATATTTAAGTTAACTATAATAACCCTAGCATTGCGTGATTTATAATGAGTATGACAAAGGGAATATTTAATTAATTATTTAATTCACTAATTAAAGAATGCCTCAACATGGCATGGAACATTTTGATTATGTGTTTCTCAGAAGCTGTACGTGTGTGACAGAGATAAACTTCCAGAATAACAAACCAGAAACATGATGCTGAATCTTTGAGAGTCTTTATTGCAAACCCTCAGCACTTGAACACAAACATCCAGACACTTTAACACCAAACCATCACATCATTTCACACGGCCAGCGAATAAAGCCGTTGTTCCACAGAACATCTTCCGAATGCCTTCGCTCAGAGTAAACAGTGCCGTTTTCCTTCTTCATATTCCCATCGGCGAGCGTCATCTCAGACCAGGACTCGTTCAGATTCTGTAAAATGAAATTCCAGGACTTTAAGCACTACTTTTTTGGATTTCAAAGAACTACAATTAGCACATATCAAACAAAATCTTTATTATTTATTATATATATTTTTTTTTTTACTTAAATTACATATGGTATCTGATGTTTCACTTCACAGAGATCAATCCATTGACCAGCGCTGTCAGACATAAGAAATCCCCTTAACCATTGAGAGGATACTATGACAAAGATATTGTCTTCCTTATTCAAACTGATTTTTTTCCATGAAAATATGATTGACCTGAAGAATGTAAAGTTGTATTATATACTTATCACAAACTTAACATCATGCGAAATAGCTCTATATATCAGACGGGCTGCAGTGTTCATTTTATGTGAAAAGTTTGTGGTGAGTTTTTTCCGAAAAGATTAAACACTAATTTCAAGCACTTTTCAAGAATTCATGAATATGGCTGTTTTCAAGGGTTTTCCATGACTTCAAATTCAAGCACTTCAAGCACTTGTACGAACCCTGTGGGACTCAGAAGTCTTCCTCCGCGCTGCGGCACCGGGACCGTCGGATCCGAGTCAGTCTGGCCATCACCTCCTCCACACACACTTCTCCGTGCACCTTGTTGTCTCTGGTGCGCACGTTCACACTGTTCGTGACACGCTCCTTCTCGCCCACCACTGCCAGACAAACACACACAAACACACACAGCTGGCGTATCAGCACAGGGATCAGTGTTGGGGACAGTTACTTTTAAAAGTAATGCATAACAAAATTGTATTACTTAGTTACTTTTTATGAAAAGTAATGCATTACAATATTGCGTTACTCCTAAAAAAGTAACTAATTGTGTTACTTAGTTACTTTAAATGAAAAGTAATGCATTACAATATTGCGTTACTCCTAAAAAAGTAACTAATTGTGTTACTTAGTTACTTTTTATGAAAAGTAATGCATTACAATATTGCGTTACTCCTAAAAAAGTAACTAATTGTGTTACTTAGTTACTTTTTATGAAAAGTAATGCATTACAATATTGCGTTACTCCTAAAAAAGTAACTAATTGTGTTACTTAGTTACTTTAAATGAAAAGTAATGCATTACAATATTGCGTTACTCCTAAAAAAGTAACTAATTGTGTTACTTAGTTACTTTTTATGAAAAGTAATGCATTACAATATTGCGTTACTCCTAAAAAAGTAACTAATTGTGTTACTTAGTTACTTTTAATGAAAAGTAATGCATTACAATATTGCGTTACTCCTAAAAAAGCTGTCAGTCAATAAATGTTCAAAAGTTACTAGCGTTACTTATTTGAAAAAGTAACTTAGATATTTTGTTGTAAATTACTAGTTACTTGAAACAGTAATCTGATTATGTAACTCAAGTTACTTGTAACGAGTTACACCCAACAGTGCGTATCAGAGTCGGGAAACTCACTCGTCAGTCCTCACGTCTTACCCAGGATGAAGTTGTACTGCGCCAGCTGTGCGTTGCGAATTTTCTTGTTCAGAAGGCAGCTGGAATCCAAATCAGCATCGGCCATAAAACCGGCTTCAACAAACCGTTTACAGACCTGGAGCGGGAGGAAGATCAACTTTAGTTTCTACATTCTCTAAATTCTGACTTTTTTATCGTAATTGTAGGTTATTTCTTGCAATTCTGACTATTTTTTTGTAATTGTAGGTTATTTATCTCAATTCTGACTTTTTTCTCATAATCATATAGTTTATTTCTCGCAATTCTGACTTTTTTCTCATAATCATATAGTTTATTTCTCGCAATTCTGACTTTTTTCTCGCAATCGTATCGTTGATTTCTTGCAATTCTGACTTTTTTCTCATAATCATATTTTATTCCTTGCAATTCTGACTTTTTTCTCATAATCATATTTTATTCCTTGCAATTCTGACTTTTTTCTCGCAATTCTGACTTTTTTCTCGCAATTCTGACTTTATTCTCGCAATCGTAGTTTATATCTCGCAATTCTGACTTTTTTCTTGCAATTCTGACTTTTTTCTCGTAATCGCAGTTTATTCTTTGCGATTCTGACTTTTTTCTCACAATTCTGACTTTATTCTTGCAATCGTAGTTTATTTCTTTCAATCGTAGTTTATTTCTTTCAATCGTAGTTTATATCTCACAATTCTGACTTTTTTCTCATAATCAGTTTATATCTTGCAATTCTGACTTTTTTCTTGCAATCGTAGTTTATTTCTTTCAATCGTAGTTTATATCTCGCAATTGACTTTTTTCTCGCAATTCTGACTTTTTTCTCGCAATCGTAAGTTTATTTCTTTCAATCGTAGTTTATATCTCACAATTTTTTCTCATAATCAGTTTATATCTCGCAATTCTGACTTTTTTCTCATAATCAGTTTATATCTTGCAATTCTGACTTTTTTCTTGCAATCGTAAGTTTAGATCTTGCGATTTAGACTTTCTCTCGCAATCGCACTTATGCATCGTTCATAATAAGAGCAGGAAAAATGGTTATTTTTATAGTCTAAAAATATCAAAAACATCCTCTGTTGTTCAGCCAGCGATGATGGAGAGGTTGTACCTGTTTGGCGTATTCTTCGAGAGACGGGTTAACCGGCACCAGCATCACCTGACGTGGAGACAACCACAGCGGCCTGAGGAAACACAGACGCAACAAGAACAACCCTTGAAAGACCTCAAATCATCTGAAGACATGATTCATGAGACTACAGTTATTCATAGTACAATTACGCTTCTGACAACAACCCAAATGTGATGCAGCTTCGTGAAGACAGCTGTAAAGCCGCTGAATGTAGATTAAAATGATTCGAAACAGTCACTCACCATTTCCCGGCGTAGTTCTCGGTGAGGATGGCGATCATCCGCTCCACTGAGCCCAGAATGGCGCGGTGAATGATCACCGGTCTGGCCTTGTCATCCCCATCTTTCCTAAAAAGGTTCAGACAGTTAAAGGTGCAGTGTGTAAGTTTTAGTGGCATCTAGTGGTGAGGTTGTGAATTGCAGCCAACAGAAGTTCTGGTGGCCGACAGGAAGTGATGTCGTCGTCTGAGACAGCAGAGAGTCGCCAGTTAAACAATGAGGTTTCTTTACAAAGATAATTTAAGAAATTAGGTTTACTTAATTATTCAGTAAAACAATGTTATTGCGAATATTATTGTTACTTGTTCATCATTGTGTCAGTGTTTTATCCGCTGACTTTAGCTCGCTTCTTTGCACGAAGATTCAGATTGTTTTATTTAGTGCCATGTCAGCATTCAAAGCTATTTTCATGGCAAAAATTTAATTACAAAAATACAAATAAATACAATAAAAACCAAACAAATAAAAACAGCAAGTTATATTATACAAGATTTTTTAAATTAACATAAAAAATCCAAAACCTTTTCTGCCATAATCTTACTAAATAAGTCCTTAAGTGAGGTAACTTCATAAAAGAGTCTTTGCACGAAGAACAACATAGTGACGAAACGCATTTGTCCGTTCAGGGCCACCGTAGAAACATGTGGATGTAAGCGGACCCGCGGTGTGTGTAGAGAGAAATGACTCATTCTAAGCTAATAAACACATAACGGTTCATTATGTAAGGTCTTTATACACCACTGACAACATAGTTATGGATATGATATTGCATTTCTGTCAACAGATCCTCCTAAATATTACACACTGCACCTTTAAAGCACAGAGCCGTCTAAAAGAGTCTAGAGCAGGGATGGGCAACTTCGGTCCTGGAGGGCCACTGTCCTACAGAGTTTAGCTTCAACCCTAATCAAACACACCTGAACAAGCTAATCAAGGTCCTCAGGATTACTAGAAAATTACAGGCAGGTGATTTTTTCAGGGTTGGAGCTAAACTCTGTAGGACAGTGGCCCTCCAGGACCGAAGTTGCCCATCCCTGGTCTAGAGCGAGTGCTGAGCTGTTCTCACCCCACATATGTGAGATTGAAGCGCACGGGTAACTGGAAGTCCAGCTGAATCGTGGCGCACTGATGATAGCGGCCGATGGCGTCTTTAATCTGGATGTCAATCTGGAGCAGAAGAGTTCAGAGAAATTAATATTCCTGCTGGGAAACGTCTTGATATGGAAGCTTGTTTCCGCCATGGAAAACGTAAAAATAAAAAAAAAATATTTCTTGAGAAATAAACTACGATTGCGGAAAAAAATCCAAAAAGTCAGAATTGCTAAGAGAAATTCTGAGAAATAAAGTCAGATTTGTGAGAATATAAATTCGCAATTGTAATTTATATCTCGCAATTCAGATTTTTTTTTGGAATCATAGTTTATTTCTTCCAATTTTGACTCTCGCAATTCAGAATTTTTTCGCAATTATGCGTTTCTCGCAATTATGAAATTTTTCTCGCAAACATAGTTTATCGTAATTCTTACTTTCTCGCAATTGCAAGTTTATATCTCAGAATTCTCTTGCAATCGTAATTTATATTTCGCAATTCAGAATTTTTCTTGCGTTCAAAATTTATATCTCGCAATTCCAATTTTTTTCCGGAATCGTAATTTATTTCTCCCAATTCTGACTTTTTTAAAATCATAATTGCAAGATATATGGGTTTCTAGCAATTTAGAAAATTTTCTCACAATCAGTTTATTTATCGCAATTCTGACTTTCTCGCAATTGCAAGTTTATATTTCGCAATTCTGACCTTATAACTTGCAAAAAGTCATAGTTCTGCGAGATAAACTTGTCAGAAAATGTCAGAATTGTGAGCTTAATTTTTTTTCATGAGAAAAAAGTGAGAATTGCTTGATAAAAAGTCACAATTACCTTTTTTAATTAGTTTCCCGTGATGGAAACGAGCTTCCATAGGTCGATGTGATTTATGAACGCAACATCAGTCATAAAGAGTTCTGACCTTTGGTCCGTAAAAAGCCCCATCGCCAGGATTCAGCTTCCACGGCTCTCCGAACTCATTCAGGCTGTTCTCCAGTTGCTGTTAAAATAAAACCTCAGTTAATATTGAACAACAACACCCCACATCTCAGAGACAGCCGTTAAATGGCACTCTGGGACCTTCTCCGCCTGATCCCACACGGCAACATCGCCCAGAAACTTCTCGGGACGCGTGGAGAGATGCAGCTGGAAGGAGAAGCCGAAGACGTCGTAGATGCAGCGCAGGAAATCCAGACAACCCTTCATCTCAGACTCGATCTGAAACAACATGAACAAGCAAGCTCGTAAAGAATGAGCAGTGGAAGGCATGGCAGGCAATCGTGGGACTGACAGTGGAGGAAAGCAAGCTTTCTTATACATTTTTTTTGTAAATGTTAAAACATTGAGTGTTCATCAGAGGGCACCCCAGGACTTATGTCGCACCTGAACCACGAATACACAAAAAAATTGAATGGATTCGAGGAGTTTCGTGGTTGAAATTTAAAAAAGTAACAAATCCTCCACTCTTGGGTCAATCTGACCCCCTTAGGAATGAATGGATACGAGGAATGTTCAAACTAATGTTCAATGTTCAAACTAAAAAGAAATTCAAACTAATAATGCTAAAACTTTACCAAAAAATGAATGTCTGCATGTGTATCTGAATGCATACTGAAGACTGACTTTAGGACCCAGAGGAACAGCTCGTTTGCTCCATATAGAGATATAAGGACATCTAGAGTCATGAAATATCATCTTATATTATTATTATCCACAAGAGGTCGACAGAGACACTCAGTGTAAGATATTTAGAGCTGAATTAAAAGGGTTATGCATGAAATTGTGAGTTATTTTGAATTTAAGTTGAAAGAATGTGAGGAATGTGCTTAAATTACTATTTATTTATTGATCAAATCTAGTAATTTAAAGGTAAAATAAATAAAGTAAATACATTTCCAAAAAAATTGCATTAAGAAATAGAAAATATATTGTCAAAATGAAATGAAATAAAATAAGCTTTCTGGACAAAAAAAAGTAAGTATAGGGAGAAGTATAGCTTTGCGAGGGAGAGGAGGATGAAGGTGGAGTGAGTGAGGGAGAGGAGGATGAAGGTGGAGTGACTGAGGGAGAGGAGGATGAAGGTGGAGTGATGGAGGGAGAGGAGGATGAAGGTGACTGAGGGAGAGGAGGATGAAGGTGACTGAGGGAGAGGAGGATGAAGGTGGAGTGACTGAGGGAGAGGAGGATGAAGGTGACTGAGGGAGAGGAGGATGAAGGTGACTGAGGGAGAGGAGGATGAAGGTGACTGAGGGAGAGGAGGATGAAGGTGGAGTGACTGAGGGAGAGGAGGATGAAGGTGGAGTGACTGAGGGAGAGGAGGATGAAGGTGGAGTGACGGAGGGAGAGGAGGATGAAGGTGACTGAGGGAGAGGAGGATGAAGGTGGAGTGACTGAGGGAGAGGAGGATGAAGGTGAAGTGACTGAGGGAGAGGAGGATGAAGGTGGAGTGACTGAGGGAGAGGAGGATGAAGGTGACTGAGGGAGAGGAGGATGAAGGTGACTGAGGGAGAGGAGGATGAAGGTGGAGTGACTGAGGGAGAGGAGGATGAAGGTGAAGTGACTGAGGGAGAGGAGGATGAAGGTGACTGAGGGAGAGGAGGATGAAGGTGGAGTGACTGAGGGAGAGGAGGATGAAGGTGGAGTGACTGAGGGAGAGGAGGATGAAGGTGGAGTGACGGAGGGAGAGGAGGATGAAGGTGACTGAGGGAGAGGAGGATGAAGGTGGAGTGACTGAGGGAGAGGAGGATGAAGGTGGAGTGACTGAGGGAGAGGAGGATGAAGGTGAAGTGACTGAGGGAGAGGAGGATGAAGGTGGAGTGACTGAGGGAGAGGAGGATGAAGGTGGAGTGACTGAGGGAGAGGAGGATGAAGGTGAAGTGACTGAGGGAGAGGAGGATGAAGGTGAAGTGACTGAGGGAGAGGAGGATGAAGGTGGAGTGACTGAGGGAGAGGAGGATGAAGGTGAAGTGACGGAGGGAGAGGAGGATGAAGGTGGAGTGACTGAGGGAGAGGAGGATGAAGGTGGAGTGACTGAGGGAGAGGAGGATGAAGGTGGAGTGACTGAGGGAGAGGAGGATGAAGGTGGAGTGACTGAGGGAGAGGAGGATGAAGGTGGAGTGACTGAGGGAGAGGAGGATGAAGGTGGAGTGACGGAGGGAGAGGAGGATGAAGGTGAAGTGACGGAGGGAGAGGAGGATGAAGGTGGAGTGACTGAGGGAGAGGAGGATGAAGGTGGAGTGACTGAGGGAGAGGAGGATGAAGGTGGAGTGACTGAGGGAGAGGAGGATGAAGGTGGAGTGACTGAGGGAGAGGAGGATGAAGGTGGAGTGACGGAGGGAGAGGAGGATGAAGGTGACTGAGGGAGAGGAGGATGAAGGTGGAGTGACTGAGGGAGAGGAGGATGAAGGTGGAGTGACTGAGGGAGAGGAGGATGAAGGTGGAGAGACGGAGGGAGAGGAGGATGAAGGTGACTGAGGGAGAGGAGGATGAAGGTGGAGTGACTGAGGGAGAGGAGGATGAAGGTGGAGTGAGTGAGGGAGAGGAGGATGAAGGTGGAGTGACAGAGGGAGAGGTGGAGTGACGGAGGGAGAGGAGGATGAAGGTGGAGTGACTGAGGGAGAGGATGATGAAGGTGGAGTGACGGAGGGAGAGGAGGATGAAGGTGGAGTGACTGAGGGAGAGGAGGATGAAGGTGGAGTGACGGAGGGAGAGGAGGATGAAGGTGGAGTGACTGAGGGAGAGGAGGATGAAGGTGACTGAGGGAGAGGAGGATGAAGGTGGAGTGACGGAGGGAGAGGAGGATGAAGGTGACTGAGGGAGAGGAGGATGAAGGTGGAGTGACGGAGGGAGAGGAGGATGAAGGTGACTGAGGGAGAGGAGGATGAAGGTGGAGTGACTGAGGGAGAGGAGGATGAAGGTGGAGTGACTGAGGGAGAGGAGGATGAAGGTGAAGTGACTGAGGGAGAGGAGGATGAAGGTGGAGTGACGGAGGGAGAGGAGGATGAAGGTGGAGTGACGGAGGGAGAGGAGGATGAAGGTGGAGTGACTGAGGGAGAGGAGGATGAAGGTGGAGTGACTGAGGGAGAGGAGGATGAAGGTGGAGTGACTGAGGGAGAGGAGGATGAAGGTGGAGTGACGGAGGGAGAGGAGGATGAAGGTGGAGTGACTGAGGGAGAGGAGGATGAAGGTGGAGTGACTGAGGGAGAGGAGGATGAAGGTGGAGTGACTGAGGGAGAGGAGGATGAAGGTGGAGTGACGGAGGGAGAGGAGGATGAAGGTGAAGTGACTGAGGGAGAGGAGGATGAAGGTGGAGTGACGGAGGGAGAGGAGGATGAAGGTGGAGTGACTGAGGGAGAGGAGGATGAAGGTGGAGTGACTGAGGGAGAGGAGGATGAAGGTGGAGTGACGGAGGGAGAGGAGGATGAAGGTGAAGTGACTGAGGGAGAGGAGGATGAAGGTGGAGTGACTGAGGGAGAGGAGGATGAAGGTGGAGTGACTGAGGGAGAGGAGGATGAAGGTGAAGTGACTGAGGGAGAGGAGGATGAAGGTGGAGTGACTGAGGGAGAGGAGGATGAAGGTGGAGTGACTGAGGGAGAGGAGGATGAAGGTGGAGTGACTGAGGGAGAGGAGGATGAAGGTGGAGTGACTGAGGGAGAGGAGGATGAAGGTGGAGTGAGTGAGGGAGAGGAGGATGAAGGTGGAGTGAGTGAGGGAGAGGAGGATGAAGGTGGAGTGACTGAGGGAGAGGAGGATGAAGGTGACTGAGGGAGAGGAGGATGAAGGTGAAGTGACTGAGGGAGAGGAGGATGAAGGTGAAGTGACTGAGGGAGAGGAGGATGAAGGTGGAGTGACTGAGGGAGAGGAGGATGAAGGTGACTGAGGGAGAGGAGGATGAAGGTGGAGTGACTGAGGGAGAGGAGGATGAAGGTGGAGTGACTGAGGGAGAGGAGGATGAAGGTGGAGTGACTGAGGGAGAGGAGGATGAAGGTGGAGTGACTGAGGGAGAGGAGGATGAAGGTGGAGTGACTGAGGGAGAGGAGGATGAAGGTGGAGTGAGTGAGGGAGAGGAGGATGAAGGTGGAGTGACTGAGGGAGAGGAGGATGAAGGTGGAGTGACTGAGGGAGAGGAGGATGAAGGTGGAGTGACGGAGGGAGAGGAGAATGAAGGTGGAGTGACTGAGGGAGAGGAGGATGAAGGTGGAGTGACTGAGGGAGAGGAGGATGAAGGTGGAGTGACGGAGGGAGAGGAGGATGAAGGTGAAGTGACGGAGGGAGAGGAGGATGAAGGTGGAGTGACGGAGGGAGAGGAGGATGAAGGTGACTGAGGGAGAGGAGGATGAAGGTGGAGTGACTGAGGGAGAGGAGGATGAAGGTGGAGTGACTGAGGGAGAGGAGGATGAAGGTGGAGTGACGGAGGGAGAGGAGGATGAAGGTGACTGAGGGAGAGGAGGATGAAGGTGGAGTGACTGAGGGAGAGGAGGATGAAGGTGGAGTGAGTGAGGGAGAGGAGGATGAAGGTGGAGTGACGGAGGGAGAGGTGGAGTGACGGAGGGAGAGGAGGATGAAGGTGGAGTGACTGAGGGAGAGGAGGATGAAGGTGGAGTGACGGAGGGAGAGGAGGATGAAGGTGGAGTGACTGAGGGAGAGGAGGATGAAGGTGGAGTGACGGAGGGAGAGGAGGATGAA